>CM031950.1:21219695-21632195 GCA_018749465.1 Paracanthobrama guichenoti
TTAACATGAGACTGGCAGAAACTGTGTGTGTTATGTACCCTTTAAATATGAGGGAACATGGATTTAAAACTGTGCATCTGTGCATTTATAAATCATAATAAATACTGCAATATTCCAAATAGAAAGCCAATTTTGATTTCATGGTGACTTTCAAAACTGCTTATATCTTCATTTACAACTGCTCATTTTATGAATTTATTCACCGAATGGGTTACATCTCTTTATAAAAAGCAAAAATATTTTATCTAAATTAAAGGGATAAATTATGTTCAAGTTAGCTGTACATATGCGTGTTTGATATTGCCAATAATTATCATCATTTACAATGTCTTAATACAAGATGCTTTCAAAATAAATTTAATTCAAAAAGACAGTCAGTCATGCATTAATTTTGGAATATGGAAAACGATTATTGACATGCAGACTAATTATTTCTGAATCCAAAGTGCAAAAGCTCAGACTTTATAATTACAGTACTTGAAATGTATCATTAATGTAATGCATCATAAAAACACTTTTCATAATCCAATTACATACTGCTGGATTCTCCTTTATTTCCTGCTGAATATTCTGAGCTAAAAGAAACTTGCATTAAATGGAAAAATTATATTTTCAAGGAATGCAAAATTATAAATATTGGACAAGAAATAAATTCCTGATGCTGCCACCTAGTGGTCAACGTTGCTAAATCAGTATTTTGTTTAGAGGAGTAATTCACACCAAAAGAAAATATTTACCTTTACCTTCACAAACCTTTCTTTCTTTCATGGAAAAGGTGAAACTTTAAAGAATGTGGTTCTTTTTTTCTATGTGATTACAATCAGTGGACAGTTGAGGTTAAAAAGAACACAAACATATTAGAAAAGCAGTTCATATGCTGCATTTCAATTCTTCTGAATTCATAAAAATATCTTCGATTTAATTGCTACTCATAAATAATCCGGGAGTCATTAACTGCTGTTAGTCTGGATCGGCACGATTTGAGAACAAATCACTCAGACAAAAGGTCTTGTGAAATGGATCAACTGGATTAAATATCTTTTACAAAGATCCAATTTTAAAGAACAATTGGTTCACAACCTCAAGATAATGAGGGAATATTTAATAACTCAAACAAGATATGACATCAAAAAAACTTATAGCACATTACTAAAATTTGAAATCCTTAATCCACATTAATTGCATGAATAAAAGCAGGACAATTCTTAATTTCTCCTTTGCACAGCAAGAGGCGGGGGCACTTACTTTTTCTGTCAGTTGAAATATGGAGGGCAATTCGCCATAAGCTAGATAATTTACTTTAAAATATAGATATATATATAGATATTTTTCTTACACAAATGTGCCACTTTGCTTCAGAAGGCCTTTATTAACCCCCCGGAGCCGTGTGGAGCAGTTTTATGACGGACAGATGCACTTTTATGGACTTCAAAAATGACCAAACAGTCACTGGCATTATAAAGCTTGGATTAGCCAGGACATTTTTTATATAACTCTGAGTGTATTTGTCTGAAAGAAGTCATACACACCTAGGATGGTTTGAGGGTGAGTAAATCATGGGCTAATTTTCATTTAGGGGTGAACTAACCCTTTAAGGGTTAAATCATTAAATCACAATTATTTGTATGTCAATGAATTGTCAGCACAAAATTCCTGATGGCTACAGGCCTACCTGGTAAATTTCCACCGGCCGACTCTCCATGTGCAGGTCCCAGATCTTGAGGGTCAGATAATCTCTGGTCATCATGTATCGGCCGCTGTGACTGAACTTGACGTCTGAGATGGATGAGATGATTTCAGAGAAGAAGGACCGTGTGCTGGGGTCCTCTGGTTCTTCAAACACTACACCGAAACACACGATAAAGGAGTTACCTGAAAGGTTTACTGCTCGATCAATGAAAAGCAAGAGAAACAGTGAAACTTCATAAACGAACATTTTGAGTGTTGGTCACACAGAGCGGACGCCCTCATGTCACACAGGCGCACTGAGCCCTTGCTGCTGCCGTACACAAACGTGTTGCACTGGAGCGGGTGAAACTCTGAAGCTGTGATCACCTCCGTCAGCTCCTCCATGTTGGCCGGCTTGATATCAACAATGTCTCAGTCAGTGGTCAAGGGCTAAACTTCAGTAAAAATTACACTACCTTTCAAAGGTTTGGGGTCAGTAAGATTTCTTTTGTTGAGGAGTTAATTTTGTAAGGATGAATTAAATGAAAGACATTAAAGACATTCATATTGTTACAAAAGATTCAATTTCAAACAATTGCTGTTCTTTTGAACATTCTATTTATTGTATCTACTGACCACACTGCACAAAAGTGACGTTCTTCCTCAATATGTTTGTCTTGTTTTAGTCTAAATATTCTTAAATTAAGATATTTACTGGAGATGCAAAATAACATGAAATATGAAGTCTTGTTTTCTGTGAAATTTAACAACATATTAAATGAGTTTAGCTTAAAACAAGAACAAATATCTGCAGAAAAATTCAAAGGAAACTTAGTGACATTTGTACTCATTTTGTTTTATATACCAGTATTTTGATGATTTCCATGATTTCTGAATTTACTAATAAAGTTTGACTTATACACTGTTTTTTTCTTCAAATCATTGAATTCAGTGTTCCAACCACAGGTAAGATCAAGCACCTAGTCATGCAGATCTTTTGTGAAAGAATGTGTCGCTCTCAGGAGTTCTGTGAACTCAAGCGTGGTGCGGTGGTAGGTTGCCACCTGTGCAATAAGTCCATTCATTCAAACCTCCAAACTTCGTGTGGCCTTCAGATTATCTCAAGAACAGTGCGTAGAGAGCTTCATGGAATGGGTTTCCATGGCCGAGTAGCTCATCCAAGCCTTACATCACCAAGTGCAATGCAAAGCGTGGGATGCAGTGGTGTAAAGCACGCCACCACTGGACTCTAGAGCAGTAGAGACGTGTGCTCTGGAGTGGCCAATCACACTTCTCCGTCTGCCAATCCTGTGGGTGAGTCTGGGTTTGGCACTTACCGGAAGAGTGGTACTTGCCTGACTGCATTGTGCCAAGTGTAAAGTTTGGTGGAGGGGGGATTGTGGTGTGGGGTTGTTTTTCAGGGGTTGGGCTTGACCCCTTAGTTCCAGTGAAAGGAACTCTCAATGCTTCAGCATACCAAGACATTTTGGACAATTTCATGCTCCCAACTTTGTGGGAACAGTTTGGGGATGGCCCCTTCCTGTTCCAACATGACTGCGCACCAGTGCACAAAGCAAGGTCCATAAAGACATGGATGAGTGTGCAGGCCAGTCAAGTTCCTCCACACCAAACTCAGAGTCCTGACCTCAACCCGACAGAACACCTTTGGGATGAATTAGAGCAGAGACTGTGAGCCAGACCTTCTCGTCTAACATCAGTGCCTGACCTCACAAATGCGCTTCTCGAAGAAAGGTCAAAAATTCCCATAAACACACTCCTAAACCTTGGGGAAAGCCTTCTCAGAAGAGTTGAAGCTGTTATAGCTGCAACGGGTGGGCCAACTCCATATTAAACCGGCGTCCCAAAACTTTTGCCAATATAGTGTATATTAAAACAGAAAAACTGCTGTTTTAAATTGTAATATTTCACAATATTAATGTTTTTACTGTATTTTTCATAAATTAAAATTTAGCATAAGAAACTTCTTAAAAAAAGAAAATTATTCTCACTGACAGTAGTGTACAAATAAACAAAAGCATAAATAGGATACTGAAGCTTCGGTCAGTGAAGTCCAGGTGCCATAGGTTGACCCGGAGGTCATCGGCGGACAGATACGTCTCGTTGTCGCTGTTGACTGAGATGGAGTTGATGTGGTAGGTGTGAGCGTTGGCGTACACCCGCCGTGGGCTCGCCTCCACCATCAGATCCATCGGCTGGAACACTGGAACCTGTGCAGAGTAAAGCATGTTACTCAAATGGGGTTGTCAATGCATTAACATAATCCTGAGAGAGCGTGAGTCTGAACGTACCCGTAGTGTTGTGAGCGATGACGGATGCCTGTAGCGGCCATCCTCTTCTTTGAGGTTATACCCCTCTGGTCTCTTGTCTCGTTCACTGATTTTCCAGAGCTTGATGGTTTTATCTGCATGCAATAAAACAACGGAGCATTGGATAAATCAATATATTCCATAACAGAACAGCTTGCATGTTTAGAGCTGCACGATTAATCGCTAAGAGATTGCAATCTCAATTCAAACAGCCATGTGATCTCATTCCTAAATGACAACGATTCTCCTGTCTATTAAACCAATCACAGAGGAACATTCAAATCTGCGTTTTGCACAGCTGAGCCAGAGAGAGAGCAGTTGTCATGCATCAGTATTATTTCAACCACACAGTATTATTATTTCTGACTTACAAATATTCATATCATAACAGAAGTACTGGGATAATCGTTTGTCTATAAAAGTGATAAAAATAGAGTAAGGCCAAATCCACACGAAGCCAGAGCTTTCCCTATCCGATCTTTATTTTCCTCATCTCATGAAATATCTGCGTACACCGGCTCAAAACGATGTAGTATACATGCCAGACTAGTATATGGTGCTGTAATTCTGCCACAGAGAAACACTAAAAACGGAGAAGATGACGTGAAGCATGCGCATGCGGTGACTAGGGTCGAGATGTGGGGTGATGACATATTAGTTTCACAAAATATATGGACTGGCTGTACACACGAAAACGCAAGGGTGCCGTTTTCGTGTGTACAGCCAGTCCGTATATTTTGGTTCGGTTCACTTCATTTAATTTGTTATCTCACCGTTTGTTGACAACAGGAAGTGTGCAGCATTTTTCTGAGGAAGCCAGCGGATCTTGTTGATCTTTTCCTCGATTTCCAGACTCTTCAGATAGTCGAACTCCGGCTCGTGACTCTGGAATGTGCTGTAGACGTTATACTCCGCATTGCACTGTGGCAGGTTCTTACTCTGACAGGACACAGAAATGTAATGGTTAAGGCCTGAAATGAGGTTCATTCTCAAGTTATGCAGCACGTTTGAGCTTCAGCGAGAACCAATGAGGTTAATTCTCGAGTTACGCAGCACGTTTGAGCTTCAGCGAGAACCAACGAGGTTCATTCTCGAGTTACGCAGCACGTTTGAGCTTCAGCGAGAACCAACGAGGTTCATTCTCGAGTTACGCAGCACGCTTGAGCTTCAGCGAGAACCAACGAGGTTCATTCTCGTGTTACGCAGCACGTTTGAGCTTCGGCGAGAACCAACGAGGTTCATTCTCGAGTTACGCAGCACGTTTGAGCTTCTGTAAGAACCAATGAGGCTCATTCTCATGTTACGCAGCACGTTTGAGCTTCAGCGAGAACCAATGAGGTTAATTCTCGAGTTACGCAGCACGTTTGAGCTTTAGCAAGAACTAATGAGGTTCATTCTCATGTTACGCAGCACGTTTGAGCTTCAGCGAGAACCAATGAGGTTAATTCTCGAGTTACGCAGCACGTTTGAGCTTCAGCGAGAACCAACGAGGTTCATTCTCGAGTTACGCAGCACGTTTGAGCTTCAGCGAGAACCAACGAGGTTCATTCTCGTGTTACGCAGCACGTTTGAGCTTCAGCGAGAACCAACGAGGTTCATTCTCGAGTTACGCAGCACGTCTGAGCTTCATTCTCGTGTTACGCAGCACGTTTGAGCTTCAGCTCAGAAAAAAATCGTTGCCTATTTACATTAAAAACAGTGCAGTCCATTAAAATATGTAGTAGTAGTGACAAGGAGGGGATGAGTGAGGGCATGGAGGTTCTTCAGCTTTTAATGAATATCCATGTGTAAGTCTTGCATGACCTAAATGGCATCTAATGAAAAACAACTTGATCATACCTGGACCTGAAATTAGTAGAAAACATTTCTCTTATACTGGGATTTATTTAATGCAACTTATGTCCATGGTATTCATCACATTCAATCTGCCACATGTTATAAATATAAGCGTTTATTACTGGTCTGAGATCAGAGGGTGGAATCTGACCTCAGTAATATTCAAGTTGAGAGCCTCCTTTGCAGCGATGTCTGCTTTCTTGTTACCAGATGAACCGATGTGACCTAGATATGTATGGGATAATGCGCATCCAGCAGGTTATCGCAGAATAAACCCGACAGGGTGATCAGGAACCCGACGCAATATTTTGGTCTAAATATTTTATTAGCTCTTTAAACACAAAGCTTCCGCAAAGAAAGCAGTTGCTAGCAAGTGGCAAGTTCAAACTAGATAGAGACTTAAGGGATATGGTACAGTCATACCACTTATTACATGGCATTTCCCCACATAAATAATTATGGGGATAAGAGATTGATTTGAAATTAAAACGTTTTAAAATCGTACCTGTTTGTTATATTATAATCCATTACAATGTACAAAACAACTGATCGCAAAATGGCAGCAGCTGCATTTGTATGAAACAAGAGAGGGCAAGTCTGCGATACCGGATGACATAATTAAATAATTTTAGACAAAACATTGATTTGAGTTTAAAAAAAAAAAAAAAAAAAAAAAAATCCTAGTAAGTGTATAAAGCTCTGACTTCAGTAACCTATTTTATTGGTTTTTACTGGTTGTTATTGGGGGATAACGCTGCGTTCACACCATGTTGTAATTACCGTAATTACAAGATTTCAACTTGTAAAAAGCATTCATGTCCTAGTTAAGCTCGTAATTACAGCTTGTAAGACGGGAATTTTCTGAGAGCTCCTACTTGTACCACGTGACCGCTGTACCTGGCCACTGTGGATTCATGTTGCATAGAAACACAATTCTCAGTCCGAGGACGTAAATAGCTCCGAATAGAAAGTCACGTGTTGTCATCTCAAAACTACGGTAAATACGACATGGCGTGAATGCATCTTCACATAACGCTGGATGGCGTGATTGACCAATCAGAATCAAGTATTCCACAGAGCCGTGTAATAAGGGATGCTTCGCGGTGGGGTTCCTGTCAGGGTTTATTCTGAGATAATCAGCTTGATGTACATTATCTGCTTATTACACGGCTACTTGCCACATAAGCAAATAATTAGACATGAAATATTGATCCGAGTCAAAATATTTTATTAGCTCTTTAAATGCAAAACTTAGCAAGCCTAGCACGCAGACTTTAGTGACAGTTACCCTGATGAGCCTATGTTATGAGTTTTTACCGGTTGTTGTCAGGTGATAACATACCACTGGATGACACGATTGACCAATCAGAATCAAGTATTCCACAGAGCCGTGTAATAATGGTATACAAGTGATGTTAAAATACCACTACATTGTGTATTATTTAAGGAATAATCCACCCCAACCCTCTACAATGCGAGTAAATCACTCGCATATGCGACTAATTCTTAACTCTGGGCAACTAAATGATGTCTTTCATTAGCCATTGGCTAATACATTCATAGATTTTACTCGCCAGTGTGTATACACAGAATTCACTCACTGAACATTGACTGAGAGCTTGGGAGTTTCACTCTCCATCAAGCGATCTGTACTATTTCAGTTCAGCTCAATGGATACGCGGCATACCTTTATTTGACGTACCGCAGGGGTCTCAAACTCGTGGCCCCATACTTGACATCAAAGCTTAGTGTTAGTGTGGCCTGCTCGTTGTTCTGAAAAGCACCTTTTTGCTGAGTCGTTGCGTGTGCCGCGTCACTTCGTGTGTGTTTGAGAGAGAGTGTTAACTCGGCCCTCCCTCATGCAGTATAATTGGTTGACACCGTGTGATTGACAGGAACAGAATTTGAGGCTGATCAGACAGTTGAAACGAATGTGGTCTAACAGCGCTCAGATGTCCAAATCAAAAGTAGGCGGGGTTTACATTCTTTTTTGGCTCATGCAGTCTTTTCTCACATACACACAAAAATAAAAATAAATAAATAAAATAAAATCACTTAATGCCGTTGCAGTGAGAGACTATTCTCTCCGGTGAAATCACAAAACTAAATGCGCACACAAAATGCAATGTGTCCATGCTCTTAATATACAATCATTGATGAACATCTTTGATTTTAATGAAGAAGAAAAAAAAAAAAAACTACATGAGAGCGGATTAGAACTCGTAACCTTTGAGACAATTTACTAAAATTCTACCACTAGACCACTGGGGAACTCAAATATTACCAGTGGATCTACACATTTATTCAGTCATGCGAAGAATCTCGGGACTAATAATATATTTGAGGCAAATTAATGCAAATATTGTTTGCAAATAGTCCTAAATAGATTATTTCCCAACTAGAATTAGACCTAGAATTTCGCTCACTGTTCTGTTTGACCTGGTTTAATTTGACCTGGTTACATAATGATTTAATTTCTATAGGCTATATAAAAAAAAAAATAAAAAAAATAAATAAAAACAAACGAGTAGGCAAGAGCCTACTCTCAATTTGTGGGAAGGAGTTCAGGTCAAAAGAAGCTTCACGTGCAGTTCTAAGGTCTGAAGAGACGATCATACAGGAGAGACGCCCGTCAGCTGAGTTTTTGGCAAAACCTTTACAGTGCTTGTTGTCTTTTACTGCATATGATAATTCATACTCAGAAAGTAGAACTGAAATGCATTCATTACAGAGTTAAATGAGATGACGAGTTAAAACATTTCAAATGCACCTGCAAACTATTTTTCTAGTCATGCATTTCATCACTGAGGATTTCTTAAAAATACTATGTAAAAATCTTGTCTCGTCTCGTTCTCGTGTCTTGTCTCGTAAGATAAGGGTCTCGTCACACCCCTAGTTAATAATAAAGATTGAGAAGACTGGATCAGTTGTGCTCCTTTTTTTTGTGGAATAATTGATGCGGCCCAGCCTGACCCAGTCTACCTCCAGCGACCCCCAGGTAAATTGAGTTTGTGACCCCTGACGTACCGTAAACTCTAATGTAAAGGCACACAACTCGCCGTCTCTCATTTGGAAATACTCAGCTTTTAAGAACAAGCGGAAGATATGCTGGTTTCTCCGGTAGTGGGTGGAACTAATGTGCAAACCGCAATCTCATTGGCTGGTGCTCATCTATTACTGATCTCACCAAATCAGTTTGAGCGAACGCAGACAACGTCATTAATAATCATGAACCCAGCAGCTCATCAATCGTTAGTGCATTGTATATTGTTAGTAAAATTAGTAGTAGTATTATTTTTTAATAAGGATTATTATCTATTACTACTATTATTTTTTTGTTAAGAAACACTGAATAAACAACATCTTAAAGGGTTAGTTCACCCAAAAATTAAAGTCCTGTCATTAATTCCTCACCCTTATGTCGTTCCAAACCCGTAAGACCTTCGTTCATCTTCTGAACATAAATGAAGATATTTCTGATGAAATCCGAGAGCTCTCTGTCCCCTCCATAGACGGCAATGTAATGAACACTTTCAAGGGCCAGAAAGGTAGTGAACTCAGAAGTGCTGGACAGTATTTACTACGTCAACAGCGTAGGGGACTGACACAGATGGGAAGAAATCGTTGAATAAAGTCATTATTTTTGTTCCTTTTCTGTAAGTATTCTCATCGCTTCATAACATTAAGGCTGAACCACTGGAGTCACATGGACTATTTTAATGATGTCTTTCCTCCCTTTCTGGGCCTTGAAAGTGTTCATTACATTGCTGTCTATGGAGGGGATTTCATCAGAAATATCTTCATTTGTGCTCTGAAGATGAACAAAGGTCTTACGGGTTTGGAACGACATGAGGGTGAGGAATTAATGACAGGATTTTCATTTTTGGGTGAACTATCCCTTTAAGCACCACCACCAGTCCTAACCATGTATGAATGCATGTCATTTTAACTGAACTTAGGACGGGTCCTAATTACTCATGTTTGATCATTAAATAGTGCTTATCATAATATAATGCTTAACTGACTGATGTTAAGAGCATACGTTCAGATTTTTAAAAACCGGTGCCATTTTACAAAGATAAGCTGATTTGGTGGAATCACATACATGTACATACACACACACACAAATCTTTCTGGTGAGTAAACTAAACAATTTACTAGCCAATGGTGATTCTATTGCCAAGGTGTGCATTGACGGTTGCACCCAGAAATGAAGCTTTCAATATTGCATATTCAAACCCAGCGTGTTGGCATGTGAGAACCAATAACGTACTGCGTGTTGTGGCTTGAGGTGCCAAGTCTGAATATGGCCTACTTTGGCATTTTGGTGGATAACAATTTCAAGCACGAACAGCCCATTTATGCTCCACCCTTTAATTGTTCCGCGTAATGACCGGTAATCCATCTCACCTCTTGCTCTTGCTGGAAGATCACTATTCTTCCACCCCGGTCTCCTGTGGCCAAAAGCTCCCCAGAATGATTGAACTCCACCGCAGAGATGATGTCAGCTGCAACACACACACACAGATACAAACACACACAATAATGAATAATTGAAGAGAACAACTATGAGACCATATTGTTTCGCTGAATGTTTCTGAGAATATAAGTGACTCTTGTATTTGTGCGTGTGTGGGCGGGCACATTCGGAGCCTGGCATTAAAAGCATCTCGGGCATCTGCACACGCAGTGCCATCCAGCAACCCCCCCCATCCCTGCGTTCCCTATGAATAACAATCTCTCTCTCTCTCTCGTATTATTGTGACGGGCAACAGTGTGGTGCTGGGCTGTGCCATGTTCTGACTCAACCCAGAGAACAAATCCTTTATGTTTACAACACAAACAATTTAACCTCATATATAAAAATATATGTAAACATAATGAAACATATTTTGACATAAACAGTCCGGCGTGAGAACTGAAACGCCACTGAACCCTTTCTAAAAGAGCTTTTTATATGACATATATAAGAGCTTTACATGACATTTCTAGTCATTCAGAGTTACTTACAAAAATATTTGATAAACATAGCACTCAAAATGGCACTTTGTAGCTGATAGAATATTTTATTATAAATGAAAAATTATATACAAATCTCTCTCCATGTAAATCTAAAATTTACTCATGCGCCTCCATGACCATAAGAATGTCTGCATAATGCAAACTCGTGCAAAATGTATACATTCATAAACTTGAGGACCAAAGACGGCAAAAGAAAAACTTCCATGCAATACTACAGACTTGTTAACTAGGATAACATCCAGGAGCACGGTGACAAAAATGATACTGAAAAGATAAAAAGAAACTTTGAAGATCCCGTTAACCTGTAACAGAACATCATTCACAGAGATTTTGAAGTTTTATATGACATTTCTGTTTATTATATAAATACTGCACACAAAAGGGGCACTTTGTAGCTGATAGATATTTTATAATAAATGAAAAATGATATACAAATCTGTGTGTGTGTGTATGCATGCGTGTGTGTGTGTGTGTGTGTGTTGCGCACACACACAGAGAGCAAGATTTAAATACCTTTCCCCGCCAAAAACTTCAGAAATATTCCATGGACATAAATCACAATTTTTCAAATCTCTCATGCGTTTCCATGACCATAAGAATGTTTGCATAATGCAAAACGTATCAATTCATAAACTTCAGGACCAAAGACACTAAAATAATAGTAATAAAAATAAATAATACCACCTTTATTAGGGTAAGGATCACATGAACTAAGAATGAACTGCACTTCTACAGCATTTATTAATATCAACATTCACCAATACATTATTAAAAATCAAATGTTGAATTGCGAACTAACATGAACAGCTGGATTTTATAAGCTAACAAACAAATAGTAATAAATATGATCAAATCTTATTGTAAAGTGTTACCTTCATTACAATACTCTAGATTTGTTATCTTGGATAATACCCGGCATGATACAGAGAAGATCCTTTGTTAATTTATTATGGTTTTAAACTTTTATGTACCCATGGTGCTTTGGGATTGTGGATCTACTGTGGTAAAGCAGGGATGTGTCTTACCTTCAGCTACATCATCATCTACGGCTCCTTTGACCTGGGACAGACACCAGCGGCTCTGGCCGTCTCCATCTCCTGGAAGCGAAGACAAATTCAGACTGTATGTCCAGCAGGAAGACCACATTAAAACCCCCCTAATCTGTGTGCACTACAGCAAATGTGTCCTGCGAAGAACTAGTTCTGGTCTGTAAATCGTCATGAAACAGTGAGTTTACAAGAGCTGCGGATCAGGACTGTGTCCAGCAGTGTGTGCCAAACATCTGACCACAGCAGCATCAAACATCACACACAGAGGTGGGACCTTATTTCTGCCTCAACGTGATTTGCAATTCAGGGCATATTCAACATGCACACATTCAACAATCTCCAAACACTGCGGATCACAACACGGGTCAGAATGGCAGCTTTACTTTCCAACCAACGTAATACACCGCATAACATTACGCGAGCGCGTGAATCGTATTTTAATGTAGCGAAATTAAAGTTGCATATATACCGTCCATGCTGGGCTGGATCTGAATCAGTCCTGGGCCTGTTTATTTTTCGATGTTGATTTTCAAGCGTCTTTTCCTCTGACTCGGTTACCTCATGAAGATATTTTGACACGATAATGTTTGTTTTCTTAACACAGTGCTGGAATACTGTTTGATTTCATAATTCCCTCCGTACAGAAGCGTGTTTAGCTCTTCTATCATTCCGCACACACGCGCTGGATGTGCGTGATCCGGTGACGTCACGACTCACGCAATACGCCCGACAGCGACCTCACGCGCTCACCATTCAAAACCTGCTGCTTTTTATTAAATTTATAATATATATATATTTTATATTTATATATATATTTTACATCATATTCAGCAGCGAGTAGGAAATGGAAAAGTGTTTTTAGGAAGAGGAACGAAGATACAATTATTTTTCGTACCTGAACAGGCTAGACTAAATCACTCGATGTTTAAATTAGGAAAACATGAAACATGCCATGTAATTATTGTGATCAGGTAGAAACAATTAGAGCATGTTTTAATAAAATGTCAAGAAATATGAAGGAAAAAAAAGGTTAAAACTCATTAAGGATGGGCGTTGAATCATTTAATATTCAAAGTCTTTTGAAAGAGCATTCAGAACCATGTAAAATATATAGCGCTGTTATAAGATATATTAAATTAATAGGATTAGACTGGAGAAATTCGTTTTAAATTTTCTTTAGCTGTTTATTAGTGCTCCACACTCCAGTCCAGTTGGTGGCGGTAATGCACCGGAAGTTGGTTCGTCAACCGCCATAAAACATCATTAGAAGAAGAAGAATTTGTAGGCCAAAACGGAAGGTTTAACAATACAGATATTATAATTATAATAACACATAACAACAAATTCCTTCCGGTATTCATGCATTTAGTATTCATGAGTGTAATTTATGCTAGAACAAATCGCGACATTCTCTTCAAGTGGTGTGATGATCAGACCCAGATTTTATTTTAACTTATAACGTCAATTGAAACACTTTAAAGTATACATTTATATCGATTTTAAACAGTTTGAGCTGAGGCGTTGTATTTCTGAGATGAAACACTGGTAATTTATTAATAAATATTCCAGTTGTTTCCCCATTCTTCACTTAATGTTTTCTCCAATTACATGTTTTCTTGGGAATATTTACTCGTGCCTTTTGTATAATCTTTTCAAACAAAAATCCATTTACTTAATGGCACCATGTTCCAGGAAGTGACATAATTTAGGTGGGAAATCAACAGAACCAATTTAATAAGTATTAGCACTGGATTAGATGAATTGTGTCCTTTTGTGCCATTAGTTGGTTTATGTCACTCTCAAACACCCAATCCTGTTTTGTAAAATCACACAAATGGATTTGATATAGTTTCCACATTATTTAATTTCATTTAAACATGAACTTGATGTCCACATGTAAACTTTCAACCCCTTATTTGATCTGTATTTACATCCTGTTTATTTTCTTGCTGTTGTGTATACAATTAAGTTATACTTTTAAAGTTTATTTTGACCACAGCTGCATTTATTGGATCAAAAATTCACAAAAATATTAATATTAACACTGATCAGAAATGTTATATTGATTTGTGAAGGATCATATGACACTGAAGACTGGAGTAATTAATGATAAATTCAGCTTTGATCACAGGAATAAATTACATTTTACTATATATTAACATAGAAAACAGCTATTTTAAATTGTAATAATATTTCACAATATTATTTTTTTATTGTATTTTTGATCAAATATATGCAGCTTTAACATCCAGAATAGAAGAGACTTCTTTTAGAAAATCTTACTGGCCCTAAACGTATTAATATATTAAATTGAATTTGCCGATGAGCCAGATTATAGTGTTCTTCCATACATCCAGTCATACGGTTTTGAAACCAGTTAGAAAGACATGAGAAATCACAGTCTGGTTATCGATTTACCAATAATGCATTATTTTTTTGCAATAGTGCATTAACTGAAATTGTAGCTCAAAAACAAATTAGTATCAAGCTGTAAAAGCAGAATAAACAGAATTTAATGTGCATTATATAGTGCAGCCCAGAGGCATTATTTGTATGACATGGCCCATGAAGATTAATTTCTCCTATTAAACAGAACACATGGTGTCTAGTCTTGGATCTGGATCCCCAGGTCTTTTTAGCAAGTGCATTGATTTAGACCAAAAGAAAAGCTTTATGAGCCTTTTGATTTTCATTGCAATTCCCTTGATCCTAATTAGCACAACTATGCAAGTTAAAGGATTTCAAACAAAGGCCACTTTCACTGTGTAAGTATGTGTGCATGGTAATACTGCATTTTTGCGACTACTTTTTAGAAATGTCTGAAGTCTAAGCATTCATTTCATATGACTACATTGTGGTCACATCACATGACCTCATTATGTTGTTTAATTCAGTGAATTTTAATAGGTTTTACCGCCTGTGAAGGGAGCATTTATCCGGTTGCGAATGCAGTCATAATGTCTTTTGGCTGTATACTGAACTTTTTGGCAAATGCAGTGGGTCATCTCATCTGTGTATTTCATGCAGAAAATGTGAGAAAACACACTATTCTCAAAAAGTCATTCCAAACATAAATTGCTTTCAGGGCTAAAAATGCATCATGAGGTTTATTGCTTTGTCTAAATATCTATATCATTATGATAGTAAAATAGCTATAGCTAGTCTAGTTCTCTTCGAAAGACCAAATCTTGACATTTGACAACATTTAATGATCTGTTAGATACATGTCATCATAGATCCTGCCGGCAGGTGGCAGTGTGTTCCTACTTATTGATCATGACCAGCCTGAATTCCCTCTGGCAGCTGAACCACTTTAAACTTATCAATAATTGAATAGATAATTGAGATAACCAAAATGTAACACCCTGAGAGATTTAGTTAATGATTACTGTGGAATGCTGTATTAATGTCCATGAAATATTGCCATTTCTCACACCGAGCCCTGAAATCAAGCCTGTTGAAATATTAATGCAAATTAATGCAACTAGCATGAATACATAGACATGTTTAACAGGTGAAAATGTAACTGTTTTTCACTAAGTAATGACTGAGATGATTTACTTAGGGGTTTAAAGACAACATGATATCAGACCTATTTTATTGTTAATACACATTCATGGTATTAAGGTACAAGACTAATCAGCTCACGTAATTCCAAGAGAAAAAAAGTGCTAAAAGATCTTCAGAAGAAAAGAAAAAGATTACAAAGATAAACATTTTTAATTTATATATATATATATATATATATATATATATATATATATATATATATATATATATATATATATATATATATATATATATATATATATATATATATATATATATATATATATATATATATATATATATATATATATATATACACACACACACACACACACACACACACACTCTCTCACCTAAAGGATTATTAGGAGCACCATACTAATACTGTGTTTGACCCTCTTTCGCCTTCAGAACTGCCTTAATTCTACGTGGCATTGATTCAACAAGGTGCTGAAAGCATTCTTTAGAAATGTTGGCCCATATTGATAGGATAGCATCTTGCAGATGATGGAGATTTATGGGATGCACATCCAGGGCACGAAGCTCCCGTTCCACCACATCCCAAAGATGCTCTATTGGGTTGAGATCTGGTGACTGTGGGGGCCATTTTAGTACAGTGAACTCATTGTCATGTTCAAGAAACCAGTTTGAAATGATTCGAGTTTTGTGACATGGTGCATTATCCTGCTGGAAGTAGCCATCAGAGAATGGGTACATGGTGGTCATAAAGGGATGGACATGGTCAGAAACAATGCTCAGGTAGGCCATGGCATTTAAACGATGGCCAATTGGCACTAAGGGGCCTAAAGTGTGTGCAGAAAACATCCCCACACCATTACACCGCCACCACCAGCCTGCACAGTGGTAACAAGGCATGATAGATCCATGTTCTCATTCTGTTTACGCCAAATTCTGACTCTACCATCTGAATGTCTCAACAGAAATCGAGACTCATCAGACCAGGCAACATTTTGTCTTCAACTGTCCAATTTTGGTGAGCTTGTGCAAATTGTAGCCTCTTTTTCCTATTTGTAGTGGAGATGAGTGGTACCCGGTGGGGTCTTCTGCTGTTGTAGCCCATCCGCCTCAAGGTTGTGCGTGTTGTGGCTTCACAAATGCTTTGCTGCATACCTCGGTTGTAAGGAGTGGTTATTTCAGTCAAAGTTGCTCTTCTATCAGCTTGAACCAGTCGGCCCATTCTCCTCTGACCTCTAGCATCAACAAGGCATTTTCGCCCACAGGACTGCTGCATACTGGATGTTTTTCTAAGGGGGCCTAAAGTTGATCCCCCACCTTACACCGCCACCACCAGCCTGATTGGTAACAAAAGCATTTTGTGACCATCTATGGTGTCTCTTTTCACACCATTCTTTGTAAACCCTAGAAATGGTTGTGCGTGAAAATCCCAGTAACTGTTAATATCACAAAATATCAAAAGTTACAATCAGTCATAAATAGCATGTCTGCTTATCAATCTGTCATCCCTGAACATACAATATGCAATGCAATAAATACAAAAGGTAGTAAAATAGTGGGTATGCATAATGTAAACTTTCTTTTAGTGCTGTCAACAGATTCAAAAAAATAGATAGAGTAGGATAGATAAAAAAATTAGATTAATCACAATTGAAAATAAGTGTTTGTGTTTAATATATCTTATGATGTAATAATTTCACAGTAAATATCCGAAATTAATGTAGAAAAACAAAGACTACATTTTAAATATTTGTTCAATGGCATCTTTTTACAAATGAAGGCCAGTATCACTGATACTAGTACAGATATGTCTCTATGAAATATTTTTAACATTTATTAGGCTTCAAACTTCAACTTAAAACAATCCTCACATAAAGCCATGCCATTTTTACCTGTGCCCTTCCTGTCTAACAGGAAATAGGCTACAGAAATTGAATAAAGTTATCAAACAGTCTGCACTGCATAAATTATGAATTAAATAGATTAATCCTTATTAAAAGCTACAGAAGTTCTTCAGTCAAGAGCAGTGAGTGCTTAACATTAATGACAGACAGCATGGCTGCTGTCGCATTTCCTCAACTCTTTAAGATCATTTAAGACGTTATTTACTATGAGAATACTTGACAAAATGGACATTTTGGCATAATTCTTTCTGTGTGTTACAGTTTGTTCAAGCGAACTGGATTCTGGCGCGCTGTCTGTGCTCATGATGCTGGCGCGTAAAACACTAATCCTAGTTGACAACGCGTATCATATGCACGTGAAAAGTCATTTTGGCATATAAATCATACAACAAATACAATCGTCTTATAGATGCGCATTTCACGAGAACGTGTTGATCTATAAGAGCGCATTCGGCGTTAAGAGCAGGAAAGAACTGGCAACTCCGCAGTGAGTCGGGCAGAGCAAGTTTATATTTTTTAGTCTATATTTCCATCTTGTAGCTAATGCCTCTGTTTTGGGTATTCAAATATATATATGAATTATTTGTAATAGAGCAGGCACTTTGAGTTTTTAAATGGGTTATGTTAGCCCTGCTTGTTTTTATGAAATATATGTGTTGACTGCATGATCATTTCACTGTATTATTTAGCCGCAAATGAAACTGGGCCAGTCGTGCAATGAGTAGGGGAGTGCGGGGCACAATCTAACACTGGGTTAGTTGTAACGCACGTGGTTTAATACTTTCCACACATGCCAGGATGAAGAAACTTTGTATATTTACTAGTTGCCATATCAACATTATTTAGAGAAGAAATTGCGCCAAAATGTAGAAGTCTTTGGAAGATATCACTGAACATTTATTTAACCATAGCAAAACAAAATTTCTTAAGTTTATTTTTCATCTCTGTTTTTTTGTGTTTATTTTAAATAAGACAGATCAGATATTATTGTAATCTTATATCTGTTATGTAACAGTTGAGATGGTGCTTTAATGCTGATCTAACAGCAGAAGACACGAGCCGCGGTTTAAATCCCAGTTGTGCAGGCGGGGCATGTTGTCACACTGCGTTACAATCAGCCCCTATTAGAAATATGATATTATATTCTATATTTTTATGAATTCTATTGAGAAAACATGAGAAAAGGGTGAATAAAGACTGAGAGTCAATGTTCAGAAATGATTCATTATTATTATGTTTTGAACTCTGCTGTAGAGCTGTATTTAGAGATGTGTTTGTTGTTAAACTCAAAAATGTGTTTATTTTTAATTATTAAAAATTCAATTTTATTAATTTTTTTATTAATAATTGTATTTTATTGACAAAATATTTTAGTTTGTCTTGGTTTTTATTTTTATTTTTTTATTTTTATTATATCAGATAATATTTTAATCTGTCATTTGGTCATGTTACAATGTACCTCACCTATGGGGCATGTTGTCACATTTCACTTCCTTTCTTTTCAGGTAAATCAAGAAAAAACATACACTGTATTAATGAAACAAAACCACATAATTATACTAGACATGTGTGAAAAAATAAATTCTCTGAACCCCAAGTGGATTTACACAGACTGAGAAAGTCAAAAAGCGTTGGGTTGTGCCCTGCTCTCCCCTAACACTGGACTAGACTATTGAGACTGAAAACGCCTTTGTAACTGTATCATTTCAGTACTATTTGGTAATGTTATGTTTTGTATAAAAATCTAGTTCAGCATCTGTACTCTTTGGCCCAGGTGTCCTTGCAGAACTGCTGTTTTAGGCCCTGCATCCCACAGTCACGCAGGATCAGCAGATGGTAAGAGTGAACATGAACACGTCCATGACCTGCTGTACTGAGGCACAACAAAAGAAGAAACGGCTGCGGGTTTACCTTTGCGCCCTGGTATATAAGATCACAAACATGGCCTCCTGCCAGTGGCTACCCATATGTCACGCACTCCCTTCACATAAATTCACCAGCCTTTACTTTGATTAAAATATAAATCATAATTTATGTACTGCCCAGGGCCGCCATTTCATCAAATGCTGATAAATACACAGAGAAGAGGGAAAACATGGAATGATGAGTAAAGAAAACCCCTGGAACTCTTCAGGCCCTTTTACATGACTCGCGCCAGGGCTCAATGCGCCTCTCGTGCACTGCTTTGACCTCAGCATGAAACGCATTGCTGACGGCGTCACAGAAGGACTATTTTACAAGGTTGCTAGGAAGCAAGAAAGTGGAGGGTGTACACGGGGAAAATGGCAAGGCAAATGGAACATGCATTTGAGCAGAACAGAAAAAGTCCTGGCGATTTATTTTAATGCATCAGTTTATGATTTTTGCATCAAGCACTGCTCACATAAAATAAGTCATATTCAGTGTCTGGTAATCAATACCTGCTCTGTCATAGATCTGTGGTAACGAGGTCAAAGTTGAAACTTTACAACATTTTGGATGCAGTGTGAATGCTTCTATTGCTCTGTATATACACTATATTTCCAAAAGTATTGGGACACGCCTCCAAATAATTGAATTCAGGTGTTCCAATCACTTCCATGGCCACAGGTGTATGAAATGCACCGAGTCATAACCTCAACCCGACAGAACACCTTTGGGATGAATTAGAGTGGAGACTGCGAGCCAGGCCTTCTCGTCCAACATCAGTGCCTGACCTCACAAATGCGCTTCTAGAAGAATGGTCAAAAATTCCCATAAATACACTCCTAAACCTTGTGGAAAGCCTTCCCAGAAGAGTTGAAGCTGTTATAGATGCAACGGGTGGGCCAACTCCATAATAGCAATATATAGCAATATAGGTGGTGAACAGTGGTGAAGGCTGGCCCGTGTTGTCCGATCAAACAGACGAGCTACTGGAGCTCAAATTACTCAAGAAGTGAATGCTGGTTCTGATAGAAAGGTGTCAGAATACACAGAGCATCTCAGTTTGTTGCGTATGGGGCTGTATAGCCACAGACCAGTCAGGGTGCCCATGCTGACCCCTGTCCACCGCCGAAAGAACCAACAGTGGCACGTGAGCATCAGAACTGGACCACGGAGCAATGGAAGAAGGTGGCCTGGTCTGATGACTCACGTTTTCTTTTACATCACGTGGACGGCCAGGTCTGTATGCATCACTTACCTGGGGAACACATGGCACCAGGATGCACTATGGGAAGAAGGCAAGCCGGCGGAGGCAGTGTGATGCTTTGGGCAATGTTCTGCTGGGAAACCTTGGGTCCTGCCATCCATGTGGATGTTACTTTGACACATACCACCTACCTAAGCATTGTTGCAGACCATGTACACCCTTTCATGGAAACTATACTCCCTGGTGGCTATGGCCTCTTTCAGCAGGATAAAAATGTTTTCAGGAATGGTTTGAGGAGCACAACAATGAGTTTGAGGTGTTGACTTGGCCACCAAATTCCCCAGATCTCAATGCAATCGAGCATCTGTGGGATGTGCTGAACAAACAAGTCCGATCCATGGAGTCCCCCACCTCGCAACTTACAGGACTTAAAGGATCTGCTGCTAACATATTGGTGCCAGATACCAGAGCACACCTTCAGGGGGTCTAGTGGAGCCCATGCCTCGATGGGTCAGGGCTGTTTTGGGAGCAAAAGGAGGACCAACACAATATTATGTCATAATGTTAAGCCTGATCAGTGTATATTTATATATACACATATTAATAATATTATTAATGTGGATGTGTTCACTCAGTACATCTTAGTTTGTAGCATTTATAAATATGATGTGCTACTGAAAAGGAAGTTTGGAATTAGCAATGGAGGCGTGGGATGAGATGCGCAAGAAATTAGTCCTACGCACAAGAGCATTTTAAGGACGAAAACCTGACAAATGTCTTGATGTGTGGTATCCATAGTATAAGCAGAATAATTGACTCCGGGCCGTTAAATTATGAGAAAATAAATGCACACCCGAGGTCTGCTTCGCGTCATAGCTGCAATACCACCTTGGGCCTGTTGTCAATTATTCCTTACATATATACTGTATATGATCCAAGAGCATGGGAGGTCAAGGCCATGTCCTAGTACAAAGCATTTGCTCTGCCAACATGAATAGCAAATAGAGAAATTCGCTTTACTCAGCAAAGCAGTTTCATCATTTGTATAATCCAAAGCCTGACACAGCTAAAGAGTTTCAGTGTGCTGGAATGTGCTTGCTTGTACACCAGATATTCAGAAATGCACTGAAGCTTTAGAAAAGATATTGTCCTGTTATTGTAAGACTTTGCATGCGGATAAAATCGTAACCCAGCTGGAAAAACCAGGGCACATCAACTTAAAGTCAATGTAAACATGAACCCACTTTACTTTAATGAATGTATTACTAAATAAGACATGATGATTTATATAATTTAATCATTATTTTCCCATCTATCCCTGTTAAAGCAGCTTTAAACCAATCCTATAACGCACCATAAATACAGGTGATTTTACTTACCATGACAATTTTACTTTAGAGAACTTTAGATCAAGGTTACAGATACCTGTTATCATATCTTGAACCCTGTGATTTCTATTTATCTAGGCTCTCTCTGCTGAATTCAACAGAAGGTCTGTTGAACTTGTCTCACCAAGCGCTCATGAGGGATTGACCATGTTGGCTGAGACAAATCTAATAGCGGTGACAACCACCTGCGCCATACAAGTCAGATATAATATCAGCACAAACACGACAGTCACTTAAGCCGAGCAGGGCTACCTCTGGATAAAGATGAATCCACGGAGGCCTGTGAAGACTCAACGCATCCCGCATAAGAAACTGGTGAGGTGAGTCAAAGGGCTCGAGGGCAGGTGTTAGTAATTACCCACGAACAAACTGATTATGGTGTGAGTTCCAGGTTAGAGGACTCTCTAGACAGTCAATTACTGAAACAAATCAATGGAAAGCCAGCATATACAACAGACCTGAGGCTGTTGGTCTGCAAGCCTGTGCATGCATTCCTCAATGTCACTGGTTTGCTTTTATTGTTTTAGACTAGTACATCATAAGGGCGAATCTACTTCCTTATCTGTCACTGGTAAATATTGGTAAGTACAAGAATATCCAATCCTTTAACTGTTTACTTTCTTAATGCACATTTCCAGACTTATTTGCACATTATTCCTAAATAAAAAAATAGTCTTTGTAATCTTTCTTAAAACTTGCTCTGCTTCTTAAGCTGAAAGTGCATTATGGAACTTTAGCCTCTTTATTTGCCTTCTGCGGTTGAAAAGCAGAAAGTACATTTTCCTCCCAACAAATCTTCTATAATGCACATTTAATATTTTCTTTTTGGCTGACGTTACCAAGGCAGATTTATGGTATTTAAGCATTGTTTTAGGATACTGTTGTAGGTAATGCAGTCTAAAAATAGTCTTGCTCACAAATCCTCTGTGCTTGTCTTAATGAACCTTTAGAGACTTGCAGATATTCATCTAGTTATTTTCCTGGCAGCAACCGAACTGTGTTAGTTGGAACCTTTCAGTGTATTTGCATTCATTGTGGGTTTCTTACATTGAGAGTGTTTAAATTGTGTTCTGTTATCAGGTTTAATAAAATGTTAAGCAAATAAATCTCTCTAAACCTAGATTTTTGCAGGTTTTTACTCGCAGCTGCATTGATAGCAATGTTTGCATGTTTGTTTAGGTGTTGACATCAAAACCAGAGAAAAAGCTGATCATTTTAAATCTCATAAATGTGGGTTTTTCTGTTGTCGGGTTTATGAAATGAGCTGATTGTTGATAGTTATCAGTATGCACATTTTTGTCCATGCATTCATTGTTTTCTTAATTTTTCCTTTTTAAGGCTTGGCTTAGCATACATTATGTTCCTCTAGCTTGTTTCATAATCTAGTTGTTTAGTAAGTATTATATTGTATATTATGTATATTGTTGGCTCTTTGACAAATTGCTTTTGTTCCTCTTTTGTAAAGATAAAAGCTCACAACAGAATAAAAACACTTAAAAGATAATTGCAACTTTTCACATCTCACAATTCGGACTTTTGTCTGACAATTAGATATAAATTCTGAGAAAAGTCGTCAGAATTGCGGGATATAAACTTGCAATTGCAGTTTTTTTTGTAATAACTTCATATTTAATCTCCAAATGAATGTAGAAACAATAAAGTATATTTTAAATATTTGATCTAACAGGTAAGAAATATAGCCTACAGAAATTGAACAAACGCTCTAAAAAATGCTGGGTTAAAAACAACCCAAGTTGGGTTGAAAATGGACAAACCCAGTGATTGGGTTGTTTAAAGCAAACATTTAACCCAACCGCTGGGTTTGTCCATTTTCAACCCAGCATTTTTTAGAGTGAAGTATTCAAACACGTCACAGTCTTCACTGCATAATTTATAAATGAAATATAGATTAATCCTTATTAAAAGCTACACAAGTTCAGTCAAGAGCAGTGAGTGAGTTTCTCTTTGTCTTTTGTTCTGTGATTTACATTAATCACAGACATCACAGCAGCGGGTTTATTAGGCTACTGTCACTTTAAGACCTGTGAGTTTACCACAGAGATTGTTTAATAGCATTTAGTTATTTAATAACGCACTCGGCAGATAGAATCGTTCTTATCGTCTTACATAACACCATCCAGCGTCTCTGACATTTCAAATGTCAGCCTGTTTTTCTTCTCGTTCTGTGATTGTGTCATGCTTTTCAGGGCTGACAGCTTTTAACATTTTACTCATGTGGGCTGCATTGACCTGAGCTGCTGCTATAGCCAATGATTCAAAACAAGCCAGGTTTGAGAGAAAGACAAGTGTCATCTGAATCCCTGCGTGCTGGTGTTTGCTTCTCCAGATTGATGCTTGAACAGATTGTCATACAAGTGTCTTATTTGACCTGATGACATCATAATGGGCTTACCCCGTCTTGATTGGTGGAAGAGGGTAACAAACCGTCCAATTGGCCCTTTTCCCTTTTTCATCGCTGCTCCTCATTAAACAAGCAGAATTCATGACTGATACCAGCCATTAACTGCCCCGAACAGCAGTGGGGGAGATGGAAGATTACGACATTATGCAATATCATTGTCCGATTTGATTAGTCGGCACTGCTGTTACCTCCGCAAAGTGAATTAGTTCATTCGGGAGATATGTCAGTGGGTAATATAAAAGGGAAATTAAAAATGGCTGAGCTGTATCTCACATTCGGTCTATCCTGTTCCCCTGAATCGTGCCGTTGGCTGGCGGCGAGGCCATATGATGGTTTGGAATAGGCAAGCGTTTGCACTGGCCGGTTGGTATTGTCCCAGACAACTGCTGTTCCCTCTATTGAGTTACCGAACAGACTGCCAGGCGCTGCGGTTCGGGCCCATGAATACCGTAAGAGCCAGTGAAATGATGTCTGCTTCACAAAGTTTCTGGCCACTCCGGTTCCAAACTTCATTCTGGAATCTTTATAGGCCATCATATTTAATTAAACCTAATAGGCCTCAGATGTAAAAGGTAAATAAATGTTTCATTCAGAAACCTGCGGCCTGAACTGGGCATTTAGAGCGGCATGCTTTAAACCTGTTTCTGTGATTGCTGGTAAATGTTTAAGTTCTTTATTAAAATCTTATGAGTCAAGATGGTTTGAATGATGAGGCGTGAATTTGATTTCAGATAAAATCATCAACATTAAAACTCCCTTTCATGGGATTTCAATAATTCAGCTTGTGAATTATAATTCTTTTGTAGAGGAAAGGTTTTCATCTCGTTGTCTACAACTAACTGGGAAACAATTCATCTGGGATTTTCTCATATCAATATTTGTACTTTCATTTTTCTTGATATTGCCCATTTATTACTTTAGATCATTCACACATTTATTCAGTCCTATTTGTAGAAATTGTACTAATAATATTTACTGTCTGACAATATTATATACTGTGCAAAAGTCTTGCTTTTGTGCTGTTGACACTCGTGCAGAGCCGTTCACACAGAGAAACTGCGGTAAACATTCAAAATGTGAAGTTTTTATATTTATAACATATGATACAGTTAAACAACATCACACAACCAAGTGTGCTGTTTTCCTGAATACCATCACGACTGAAAATGACACTGATTTCATATGACAGTTCCATAAACAATTAATTAATATCAAGTCACTTACATTTTAGATGCAATATTGACTGTTTTTGTTCTGTTTCAGCAGCGAAAATAGTTCCAAACAAAGATCACAGCAGAACCATAACGCATCTCACAGCAACAGTGTGCTACTGAATGATGAATGACTCAATGACTCACTCATTAAGACTTACCTGCTGCCACCTACTGGAGGTTTAGTTTCATGTTTAAACATTCTTTCCAACATTTCAAATCTCGTCACATTATTTAATGCAGTTGTAATTTTTCAGTGTAAATTATTTAATTTGATTGGTAACAGCCCTATAGTGTCTTATTCTAGACTCTTATTCTAGATTCTTATTATAGATCAAATGTAAGAATATAATATGAAACCTGAAGCATAGCCTATATTCAGTAAGATTAGGAAAAATGCTCTTTAAAAAAAGGTAAAAATATCACAAATATGCAGATTTAAATATGCCAAAGCTGACTGAACATTGGTGAGAATATTTCTTCAGAAGAAATAATATTTACAACAAATTTTTACTCGGACAAGTGAATGACACATGATCATACATATATATATATATATATAAATAATGTTAGCGGCATGTTAAATCATGGTAGTGACATGCTAATTCATGTGATAACATGTTAAAACAAACGCTAGCAACATGTTAATTAATGCTAGAGAAATGCTAATTCATGCTAACAACATAATTAATGTTACCAATGTAGTAAAACATGTAACCAACTTGTTAAATCACGGTAGCAGTGTGTTAAAACATGCTAATTAATGCTACTAAAAACACTAAACCATTCTAACAACATGCTCACACGTTAGCAATATGTTAAACCATGCTAATTCATGCTAACATGTTAGCAAAATGCTAATTAATGCTAACACGACGTTAAAACGTGTTAACATCCTGCTATTGTATGCTAGCAACATTATAAAACATGTTTGCATGCTAATTGATGTTAAATCATGCTAAAACATGCTAGTAATGTGGTAAATCATCACTTCAATTTCAACAGTTCAACTCAAACTGTAAGCTTAAAGTTTTTCAAACTTTCACACAAGCCAACTTTAAAATGTGTTTATATTAAAAGTGCGTCAAACATTAGAAACTACTATTTATTTAAGCGTCTAGTTCAACTTGAACTTTACGGGGTAATTTCTTGTTTTGTTTTTTTTAAGCCATGTGTTTTAAATCACAGCTGACTGATCGCCCTTAATGAATTCATTGACTTTTTCCTAAACTGTGAAAGTTAATTTCAATTACCGTCCTGAGAAAAGCCATCCCTCCAGAGACAATATTTTGGGGTTGCATCTGCCAATCTCACATCTCTTTAACTGCTGTCAGAAGCTGGAGGCCTTCCATCTCTCATCAAAGATCTTCTGTTCATCAATGTGACTCTCGTAGTCCATCTTTAAACGAGCACAATTAAGTCCTCTCACTTCTTTAATTGAAATGAATGAGATGAAAAAGCCAGCTAGATTGCAAAATGAAAGCTGAAGCAAACAATCTCTGACATCAGACGAGGTTGTTATACTCTTAATGACATTACCGACATGACGAGCGCAATAACAACAACAGTCAGGCGGAATAAAACTCAATAATGCGCCTGACGATATCAAGCTGGTATATGAAAAGCAGCTGAAATAATTGTTTTTCCACCTTATTATAATGCCACTAATCTCTCAAGGGGATGCCTGCATTAGAGCCGAAGGGTTCTTGTGGACTCTGGTTTAATTTCTTCTAGATTCAATATTAACTGTTTAATTAACACAGCTGAAGAGCATTATTGAATTGGAAATGAAGATCTACGCAAGGTAACCTCGTTGGTCCGTCGCAGATGAATGCAGGCCGAGCATAAATGAACTAAATTAAGAATCAGGAAGACACAGCTGTTGTCTTGGAAGACGTTCTCTCGGGAGACCCGAGGCACCTTTTAGGAGCAAAGGAGAGGTTTTCTTGTCCGGAAAGATGAGTCTGCCGTGTGTTCATAAAACTGCTCTATTTCTCCCAAAACAGTCTGGGAAAAAAGGCTGAGATTGTGCTTTTATAAACAAACACACACACACACACACACACACACACACACACACACACACACACACACACACACAACCCAAAATATCGTCTTCAGCACTGTTGTGGTTTATTCAGAGGTGTAGGATGATGAAAAACTGAGCTAGATTGCAAAATGAAAGCTGGAGCATTAATGACAGACATGATGACATGACGAGCACCCACCCATCCATATCAATTCCATGATTTATTATATACAGTATTGTTCAAAATAATAGCAGTACAATGTGACTAACCAGATTAATCAAGGTTTTTAGTATATTTTTTATTGCTACGTGGCAAACAAGTTACCAGTAGGTGCAGTAAATTCTCAGAAAACAAACAAGACCCAGCATTCATGATATGCACGCTCTTAAGGCTGTGCAATTGGGCAATTAGTTGAAAGGGGTGTGTTCAAAAAAATAGCAGTGTCTGCCTTTGACTGTACAAACTCAAAACTATTTTGTACAAATGTTTTTGTTTCTAGGATTTAGCAATCTTGTGAATCACTAAACTAATATTTAGTTGTATGACCACAGTTCTTTAAAACTGCTTCACATCTGTGTGGCATGGAGTCAACCAACCTGTGGCACCTCTCAGCTGTTATTCCACTCCATGATTCTTTAACAACATTCCACAATTCATTCACATTTCTTGGTTTTGCTTCAGAAACAGCATTTTTGATATCACCCCACAAGTTCTCGATTGGATTAAGGTCCGGAGATTGGGCTGGCCACTCCATAACATTAATTTTGTTGGTTTGGAACCAAGACTTTGCTTGTTTACTAGTGTGTTTGGGGTCATTGTCTTGTTGAAACAACCATTTCAAGGGCATGTCCTCTTCAGCATAGGGCAACATGACCTCTTCAAGTATTTTAACATATGCAAACTGATCCATGATCCCTGGTATGCGATAAATAGGCCCAACACCATAGTAGGAGAAACATGCCCATATCATGATGCTTGCACCACCATGCTTCACTGTCTTCACTGTGTACTGTGGCTTGAATTCAGAGTTTGGGGGTCGTCTCACAAACTGCCTGTGGCCCTTGGACCCAAAAAGAACAATTTTACTCTCATCAGTCCACAAAATGTTCCTCCATTTCTCTTTAGGCCAGTTGATGTGTTCTTTGGCAAATTGTAACCTCTTCTGCACATGCCTTTTTTTTTTTTTTTTTTTAACAGAGGGACTTTGCTGGGGATTCTTGAAAATAGATTAGCTTCACACAGACGTCTTCTAACTGTCACAGTACTTACAGGTAACTCCAGACTGTCTTTGATCATCCTGGAGGTGATCATTGGCTGAGCCTTTGCCATTCTGGTTATTCTTCCATCCATTTTGATGGTTGTCTTCCGTTTTCTTCCACGTTTCTCTGGTTTTGCTCTCCATTTTAAGGCATTGGAGATCATTTTAGCTGAATAGCCTATAAGTTTTTGCACCTCTTTATAGGTTTTCCCCTCTCCAATCAACTTTTTTAATCAAAGTACGCTGTTCTTCTGAACAATGTCTTGAACGACCCATTTTCCTCAGGCTTTCAAATGCATGTTTCATCCTTAAATAGGGGCCACCTGATTCACACCTGTTTCTTCACAAAAGTGATGACCTCAGTGATGGAATGCCACACTGCTATTTTTTGAACACACCCTTTCAACTAATTCAACTAATTGCCTTGATTATTCTGGTTAGTCACATTGTACTGCTATTATTTTGAACAATAATGTATGATAATTCTACTAAAAACAACGTGTATATTGTTTTACTAGTTCTTTTTATTTCTGTTTTATTGTATACATTTTTATACTTCTGTATACATATAAAGTAATAGTAAAACATAATTCGGTAATTAACAATTACCATATTATTAATAAACAATTAATAACAGAATGTAAAAAAAAAAATTAAAACAATATGCAAATTTGAAATGTATGTATTTGAAATGTCTACTGTCAATATTTTTATACATTTTGTAAAAAAATAAATAAAAAAGCATATTTACAGTCTAGTTTATAATTCTACATTTCAGTTACAAGTCTACATTTTAACTCAAAGCTGCATCTTTTCAGAACACACTTTTTACAATAGAAAGCAAATATTCTTTGAAAAGTTTTTCCTAACATTGTTGCATTTGTATTTGCATTTATAGGTTTCTTTGCTTTCACTTTTCTGTCCCGTTCATCTCAAACTGTGCTGGCCATTCCAACTTGGTTATTTCTTCACAGCCTGGAGGTGTTTTGGGTCATTATCTTGCTGCAGGTTGAACCCCTGACCAGCGAGGCGAATACCAGAAGGTATTGCATGGCTCTGCAAAATGCTTTGGTCATGCTTTTGGTTTAGGGCGCCACTCACTCATTCGCAGACTCTGTACACAGCAAAGAGCCCCAGACCATCACGCTTCCACCTCCATGTTTGACAGGTTCCTCCTCCGTCCCTTCACCTCTCAATACCGTACAAAATCCCTATGTGACGAACCGAAGATTTTTACATTCTGATTCATCGGTCAAGACCTTCTTACAGTCTTCAGCAGTCCACTGACGGTGCCCAGGTAAACCTCTTTTTCTGATTCATCTCTCCTTCCTTGGAACATACGTATTTTGATATATATTTCAATTCGTATGTTTGTTTTTCTTGCTCACTAGCTTACAATGTTTATGGCAATATTTTTTTATCAAAAAAGTGCTTATTTATTATCAAAAAAGTGCATTACAAGAATTATTTATATTGATGGTTCTGTAATATTTAAAGTATTAGTAAAAAAAAAAAAAAAACATGGTTTGTAATAATATTAATTATTACAAATAATTCATATTATTACAAATTAGAATCTTGCAGTTGATGGAGATTTGTGGGATGCACATCCAGGGCACGAAGCTCCCGTTCCACCACATCCCAAAGCTGCTCTATTGGGTTGAGATCTGGTGACTGTGGGGGCCATTTTAGTACAGTGAACTCATTGTCATGTTCAAGAAACCAATTTGAAATGATTTGAGCTTTGTGACATGGTGCATTATCCTGCTGGAAGTAGCCATCAGAGAATGGGTACATGGTGGTCATAAAGGGATGGACATGGTCAGAAACAATGCTCAGGTAGGCCGTGGCATTTAAACGATGCCCAATTGGCACTAAGGGGCCTAAAGTGTTTTCAGGGGTTGGACTTTGCCCCTTAGTTCCAGTGAAAGGAACTCTTAATGCTTCAGCATGCCAAGACATTTTGGACAATTTCATGCTCCCAACGAAAGAAAAGAAACTTAAATAATATAACATTTTACATAGAAATTTTGTGTTTGTTTTTTCTGTAACATTTTTCAATAAGGTTTCATTTGTTCATATGTTAACATTAGCGCACGGTGAACTAACATGAACAGTTATAAGATTAATAAACTAACAAATGTGTTGCTCAATGTTAGTTATTGTTAGTTAATGCATTAACTAATGTTAACAAATGAGACCTTATTGTAAAGTGTTACCGTTTTTTCTTTATATTTTAGGAAGGGGTTCCTTTGCAAGGCGATCATCATACTTGGAGGCTGTTGCACTACAAAATTTGAGTATTTACTTGCATAAGTAAACTCCACAAATCTGCATATAGGTACCTTCACATCATAACACGAGGGAATTCGAGCAGAAGGCCACCTAATTGCACTTGATTGTGCATGATCTGTCTGAACGAAGACAGCATAATTACATCTTCAGGTCTTTCAAGCAGATGGCCCCATGAAAATGAAGCTGCGTTTCCACAATAGAAACTTCACATCGCCTAACCTCATTTGGCAGCCACTCGGAAAAGGTAGACTGTGATCTCGGTGCTTTCATTCATTTAAAAATCTGCACCTTTTTATCTTCTCCCACTCTCACAGCGAGGCTAAGTATGGAGAACAATGTCACCTTTCTTGTCTTCGAAGATTTGCGTCATTCTAACCTCTGCGGCCCCAGCCAATCATGCATGTCTGATATTAGAATGTTTCCGCTTTAATTATCTACTCTAGATTCTCCATCCTTCATTATATTAGGAGGGCATTATATTCTGTGCCCTTGACCTATGGAAGACATTCTGTCCATATTTCTAAGTTGAGAAGAGCAGTGTTGGGGAGTTACTAACTAAAGTAGCAATGCTACTAATAAAATTTACCTTTAGTTATTTTGCATTTAGTCACGGTAGTTCAGTGCAGCTTTGCCAGTAATGAGCTATATTTTCCAATAAGTAACAGACAAAATGCTGCAGCACTTTTTTATTTAAATGCCATACTGTTTGTGCACACAGTTTTTGTGAGCTGTATAATCAAAATGCGCTGTTAAAATGTCCTCTCTTTTGTAGTGCTAGGAAGTCTGATTCAGTTTAGGGAAATGGTAAATTTGAACAATGCATGTACACTACCGGTCAAAAGTTTGGGATCATTATGATTTTTTAACCTTTGAAAGTCTCTTACACTGTTTGTACCCTAAGGTACAATCCCAAAAAGGTACTAATACGTACCTTTAAGGTACTAATACGCTCTCTTAAAGTACTGATATGTACCTTTTAAGGTACTAATATGTACCATTTAGGGGTGAGTAAGGTACAAAGATGTACCTTTTCACTTTTGTACCTTAGGGTACCGCCCCAGTGACAGCACTGTACCTTTGTACCAGGTGTATGCTCACCAATGATGCATTTTTGTGCTGCTTCATATTATGTGGAAACCGTTGTCTTTTTTTGTAGTGAAATGTTTAAATAAATGCTTTTTGACATGCATGTATAGAGTTGTCTACATTTTTCTGTTTACTAAATTATGAAATTATATTTTGATGCTTTTTTTTTTGTGCAGGATAAATTAAAACATTTGTATTATATAATTATTTGGTTTGGCCTATATATTTTAAAGTCACCATGAAATCAAAAATGACAATTCTTGTTTTTAAAGGAACATTGCAGTATTTATTATAAATTATTTGTCCATTTTAAATCCATGTGTACAACTTCCTCTCCCTCTTGCAGTGACATCATCTCTTCTCTGATGATGCATTCACAGGCGTGAGGGCGGGGCAACCTGTCACTCAAATGAGATCCACCAATAGCAAACCACAACCATCCAATCAATTCCCCACGGACAACCTCAACTCCTGCCCTACATTTGTTCTTGTTCCAGAAGCCATTTCACTCGGATATAATAGGTAAGATAATCAGACACTGTCATAATAGGCAAGAAAAGACTGTTGCAACTTCTGTTTCATATACCGACTTTAAAAGATAACTGCTCTTCTCTATCAGTTTGTTGTGCAGAATATCTTGACTGTAGTTGAATTGAATTGAACTGCTTTGAATTATAAGTAGCTTGGCATTCTTCTCCCACACTGCAGGAGACGCATCACATCCACAGTTTTTAAATGCCGGCCAGTGTTTTTGTCAGCTACGCTCTTGTAGTTTGTGAATCTTCTGAACGTGTGTGAAGCCTTAAATGAGATTTATATTGCTGTGAGAGGTCCAACTAGGTACGACAAACAATATCAAGACGCCACAACTTTATTGCAGCTCAACGCTTTATTGCGTCTTGGAAATGCGGCCCCCAGTGTATACATGACAGCCAGAGTTAGGGATGTTTACAACTTTTGTTTCTGGGACGGAAGAAAGCGCAAAAAATAAATAAATAAATGAATACAAAATGTATAATTTTGTCACCCGTAGCCCCGGGACAAAAGTGGGAGGATTTCGATGAAATTGGAGTGTCAGGCGAATCCACTCTACTGGAATGACACGCCCTGCAGCTACTGTCCCACAATGCAACCTGTTCGCCTCATAGGGGTGGTATTACCTATTCATCAGAGCAGCCAGGCTACACGCTATGCAAATCAAATGCTAAAACAGTCCAGTCAGTCTCAGTAGCTCCCAGAACTTTTTATTTGCGCGGGCTCGACCTCCGAGGCTCTCTTTGAATTCCAAATCGTTGCGGCGTATTCCCTTCTGTTTAATGGCGCATACATTTCGTGGTCTGATGAATCAGCTCGGATGCTTTAAGTTCGGCACGCCTCGTGTTTGAGCGCTGACATTAATAACAATAAAGATTGTGCTAAACTTCTCATTTAGAAACGCCTCTGTCCTACTTTGCCCTTAATCTTGTCCTCTGGAATAGCGATCCCAAGGCTCCTGCCAGTGTTTACTTCGGCGAATCCGGGTTTGAAAAGAGTGAGACTCAAGTATGCATTAATGTGAAGGCTTCAAACACTTGGCAGAAATCTGAATCATTTTGATATCACCCTGGGAGAAAATTTGATGCTGTCACACCAGTCCAATTTAAGCGGGGGATTTGCAGCATGAAATGCCTTCTATTGCGGAGATTGCTACTTGACTGAGAGAGCCGTTCCTGCTGCCATTTACCCAGGCAGTCTTTTTAAGGATGAGTTGATTTTTTTCCCACAGAGATCAATGCTGACGCAGAGAGAGAGGTGAAACTTAGCTAATGCTCACCTAACTGCGGCGATTTCACAAGGCTATGCGAATATTATGTTTTTTTTCATTGTTGTGTTCCTGTACCAAGCCGGCATGTGTGGGAAACAAGTTATGAGAGGTCATTCTATTTGGGGAGATGCATTATTTATGCTGTAGGTTAAACCACTCCGCTCTGTTGGCCGGTGACAGATATTCTGTTTGTAGTTCAGATGGTTCACAGAGCTGAAACGACCCAAAGCACTTTTCTCAAGAGTTTTCGGTCCTGTCTTGCGGTATCCTCGAAGCACCTTGTCTGTACGAGCCTGCTAAACTTTTCCAAGACACATGCTTTGACAGATTCTACAACGCACATCTATTATTGAGAGCCACTCAGAGCTAGTTATGAGACGTGACATAGATTTCCAATATCCAAAAGAGATGCTTAATCAAATGCATTTGTAATGGAGTGTTATACAGAGATAAAACAGTCGTACATGACATGAATCATCAGTATGATGCACAAATATGCAAAGATCTCTCGGAGATACGCACACACAATCCACACAATGCACTGTAAGTACACAACGCCCACATTCTGCCCAGACAGATTTTGAACCTGAGGCTGCTTGCATTTTACCATTTCATTATTTCAGTTATTATATATTTTTAAATACTCACTGGGGATGAATGATGTATGAGTACCATATGGGATATTATTTAGATTTGTTTGTATTAGTATAGTGCATATTGGAGATAAATGAAATACATTTATTTTTATTAATTAATAATTGTATTCAGCAAGAATGCATTAAATTGATCAAGAGTAAAGACATTTCTAATGTTACAAATAAATGCTGTTCTTTTGAACTTTTGGTTTCTACAAACAAAACAATATTAAGAAGCACAATGGTTTTCAACATTGATATTAAGAAATTCCTTGAGTTCCTCGAGTTTCCAGGGCAGCTGATCATCACATTAGAATGATTTCTGGAGGATCATGTGACACTGAAGACTGCACTCTAAAAAAATGCTGGGTTAAAACAACCCAAGTTGGGTTGAAAATGGACAAACCCAGCAATTGGGTTGTTTTAACCCAGCGATTGGGTTGTTTAAGCAAACATTTAACCCAACCACTGGGTTTGTCCATTTTCAACCCAATTTGGGTTGTTTTTAACCTAGCATTTTGTGATAATGATGCTTTCCCATAAATTAAATTTTCAAATAGAAAATATAAATAAATATAAGCTTTGGTGTGCAGAAGAAACTTTTTTTCAAAAACATTCAATGACAAAAAAAAAAACAAATCTCACGGACCCTAAACTTTTGAACGATAGTGTATATCAACTGATATAGGATATTTAATTGTGCGCACTATTTTCCATCTTTTTACACTTGGATTACCTTTTATTACACTAATAATTCAACACTATTACTGTAAATGTGTTTGCTTTATTGTATTTTTTGTGCAAAGTATCTGCTATATAAATAATCTTCAGCAAACTCTGTAGCAATCTTGTAACATTTAAAACCATTCATTTTATTTCTAGTGTATTTTATTTGTAATATATTTTGAGATTTATATAGTACAGAGTTTTAATGTTGGTCATATGTCAATATTGGTCAACAGTTATCAGCCCATGTAAATAATTATTGACTGACATTTTAATATTGGTGCACCGTACCAAACTTTGTTGTTGCTCTTTGTTTCAGTTTTGTGATTAGAAGTATTAATATTTTGCATGACATCTAAGACACTGTAAACGCATTTCTGCGTAACTTGTTTAGCGCTTATGAGGAAGCTTAAGAGCTCAAGCAACCCCGCCCCGATTCAGCAAGGTGGAGATAATAGGAAGAGATTTACTGAATAATAAAGTTCAGTGTCTGATTGCGTTTCAGCGGGTTGTCGTCAGGACGTGAGACCGTTCTCTGTGTAGCTGTTCTGGTTCCAGTCGTGGGCCCCTAAAAAAAATGGATTAACGTCAGCTGGACAGCACAGAGTCTGTGTGCTTTTAAATCCCCCGTCTGCCTCTCGGAGCAGCGCTGAGATACAAGTCTAGCCTCATAAAAATAGGATTCACTCCAATCTCATTTCTAAGCTTTTCTTCTGCGGTTCGCTGCCTGTGTGCCATTGCTCACATACTGATATTAAAAGGTGAAGTAACGAGTTTAACGCCCAAGTAATGTTCAGAAAAGGGTTAGAAGAATTCTATCATTAATTACTCACCCCAAACCCGTCGTTCCAAACCCGTCTGACTTTTATCTTCAGAAACACAAATGAAGAACAAAAACCTTTTTGATGAAATTGGATACCTTTCTGTCGTTCTGTCCACTTTGATGCTTCAAAAAAATTCATAAAGAGTTCATAAAACGAATCCATATCGTATTGATCCAAAACCTTTGAACAGTAGTGTATTTCTACAATGACAATAGTAACTGAACATGTTTTGCTTTTGCATGGTGCTCCATCCACACCACTAGGTGTCAGTATAAAGACCCCTGTCCTATTGGCCAGAAAAACCTAAAGCCTCAACAAATCTTTTGCTGTTTCCTGGAGCATTTGGTTCTCCATCTGTCTTTGGATCTGCACTTTTCCTCTTTTTCAGCTTCTTCCAAGGGTATCTGTCAGAGATACGCAGTGTTTCAACAGGAAATCTATAAGAAAAACTCTCCTCTTGCACCCTTTCTCCTTTGTGGCACTGAGGAATTCTGGGTATTTCTTCAGTCAGGGTGACTCACGAATAGTATTAATGGCTCTTCTCAAAATAAGTCAACTCTCAACCTCAAAAATGTCATTTATAAATATCACCTCATTATGTGCAGCATCGGGAGCCCCTTGAGAGTCTTCTTGTAGTTTCTGCAGCGGAAGGATCGACTAAGTATGCAAAATCTGAAATCATTATTAGTATTGCCTATACTTATATTAGAGTTAGTGATTTGAACAACCCCCTTACACCAAGTATTGAACTTTGATCGGAACACATCTCGCAACTTTTTAACGCCTCGCAATATATGGCTTGTCGAGGAAAGCGAGGCTAATCATTTATTTTCCTTTTTACATGGCAGATGTTATAACTAGCAAGACTTACATTGAAGAAAACCATATCTAAATGGTTGGAGTGTCTTTTTCTGACTTAGACCAGTGAGTAACCCCCTAGTAACCACCCAGAGCACCCTAGCAACTGCATAAAAACACCCTGGCAACAATTCAGAACATTGTGCAGGTTTTGCACTCCTCACATTTTCCTGAAAATCTAGTTTCTTTCGTGTGCTAAATGTTAAAGTATTTCTTGAGCTGCTATCATTATTCATCCTGCTGACTTTTTCTTCATTGTCTCTTCCTTTACTCTTATGATGTCTAACAGCCGCAGGGACTTTGAAATCTGTGGTACAGCTGTGCTTTAATTAGAAACCTCATCATTTATTAGTCAAAGAGAAGCGCTGTGGAGTTTTCTGACATTTGTTAAAGCCAGCCTAGATTGCCATGGATGTTTCTCTTTTTAATTACAATGTTTCTAGTTTCGATTAGCCTACTTTACCCATCTTGAAATAAACCCTTGAAAGACGTGCTATAGCATTGCAGGTGTCTCTCTCGGTGTCCTCATCTTGCGTTACTATAAAATGCCCTGTGGTGTGTAGCAAATGCAGAAAAATACCCATTACCTACGATTTATTTACATGGCAAACAGTGGTATGTTTTTAAGCCATTACGAGCTCCGAGGTGTGTGCCGGATAATGCTGAATGAGGTTGACATAAGCGGTCGTGGCCTGATGACTAATTCACATTACAGCACATGAGCCTAAGACCGACCAAGACAGGGGTATCAATCTGCCCCTTAATTATTTCAATTAAGCCATGGCTTGTGAACCAGCCCACCCGGCCTGCACCCTAGACTTTGATGACAGAGGCCAGAAACATTTACTCTGTGCAAATGCACAAATACAGAAGTGAAACATGCTGTACTATTGTACTTAACATGCATTTTTGCATTGCATTAAAACCTCACACCCACCAAATGCGGGTGTATTTCAGCAGTGGCGTGTAATGCAGTCACTCTAATGGCTACTGGCAGTTGATTTTTATATAAAATACATTTTTAAATTGTAATCTTTTAAAAAGGCATCTGAGGTAATAAACTAAGTGCAATGTAGTGCTGCCAAAAATATACATTTTTTGATACATATTGATACTGAAATATCTGAAACGCTTCCAATACTCATTTTCCACAGAATAGACACACAATACCAGCTGCTCTTGCTCTCTCTCTGTTACACACAAACCCGCCTCTCCTCACTCACTTGTTTCATTTGCTCCAGATAAATATTGTTGGCATTGCAGGGCTTGAATTTCAACGTGGGATTGCGCATAATTTTACTCATTCCTACATATGTGTGCTCACACCCAAAGTGCGCACACATAAAGCTGCCTCTCAGCACTAAATTGAGCTTTTTTTTTTTTTTTTTTTTTCACTGCTTATTGTGCTTAAACAGTCAAATGTGCACAAAAATAAATGTCAAAATGCCAGTCTTGGGGAGTATTCACGTTAGAACACAGTCAGTTCTGTTTTAACTGAACGCAAACATTTGAGAAAGAAAACGCATGTGTAACAGTATAATGGATCCGTGCGTCAGGTCTTAAAGTGACAGCAGCCTAATAATCCTGCTGCCAAATATATAATAGATAATATTAAAAATATCTATATGGCAGTTTTCCCCATATAGGATATATTAGTACATCCAACTTTATCCGCATGCATACAATAAACTCAAATTATATATAATTTAACTAAATATAGCAATATAAACTATATAACAAATCTCAGCTTGATTGCTTGTATTGTGATAAAATGTAATCTATATCATATTAACGCCCCTTTAATCTGCTAAGTGCAACTATAAGGCATGAAGATATTAAAATATTATAAACGATAACATCAAGAGCTACTTTTGTGCTTTACAAGTACAACGTGTTGGGGATAAGAGTTTATGACCCAAGACCAGTAATGAAAAATGAAGACCAAGAGTCAGGAATGCAATTAATTAAATACATATTTACTGAAGAATAGTTTGCAGTTTCATCAGCTGAAGCCAGCTTCAAGTCTCACGGGAAGTTCGTAGGTCACGCTCCCTCTCTACCAGTCTCGTCGTACCGTACATACAATCGTCCCAACAGTTATACTGTTTTCAAGGTCTATCCACGTTATTACTGCAAGGTGGATGATTCTGATTGGCTCAGAGAAAATGAACAGTCATGGTAAATATCCACACATTGTCAGTAAATCAGATGCACGTGTCCATAAATCACTTGTTGATGCCTTCACACCGGAATTAGACACGTAGTGACCTTCCAGATCTGGAGCAGGCACCAGCTTGACCAGAACAACATCCTGTCACTCTCCCTAGGATGCCCGTTGTACACCCCCTCAACACTGATCTGTAACAGAATATTGTGCACATACACAGACACACGGTTTCTCCAAGGTTGGAGTTCATTAAGCTCCAGTTCTGACCAGAAAGTTTCCCAAAACATACAGATAACATGTGCTTTCTCTCAGTGAGAGGTACAGACAGTAGTACAGGCAATATTCATCTTGATTCTTTAGTGTTTCAGTAAAAGGAAATATAAAATTAAAGACAATCCATATTTCATATCTGGAAGCCGGGCTAAGTGAGCAAACACTGTTACTGCACTCCTGGCATCAGTCACCACTCAGAGACCAAATACAAACTTTAGAAAACAAGAAACAATCAGCGGTTCTCTTGATTAAATAATACAACAGATGAATCATTAAAAATCATTATAATAATAATAATATAGGAGGATAAATATTAAGATATTCTTTGATTATGAATTTAATTAGGATTATATATACACAGGTATATTGAAGCGGCAGTGGATTTCAGAATCCCCCTTTCAAATGTGTATTGGGAAAAGCTCTATACAAATAAATTTTTGACTTAATTTGTTATTTTATCTGAAAACTTACATTTTAACTTTTACATTTATTTTTTTAACCGTTTTAAAATGAATATACATATATTATTTGATCATAATATATATTTTTATAATTTTATGATTCACAAAACTGTTTTAATATGACCTTCATATTAAAAAAATAATAATAATAAATAAAATTATATATTCATATATATTTTAGAGCAATTAACTATTAAGGCATAAAAGTGCACATGAAGAATAACCCACTTGAGTGGCATTATGAACTGCGGTTTGACAAGTTTCGTATAATGTACAAGATCGACCTTGTGTAGAAATAACTAATTTTCATTTTACATTCTTGCTCATATACGTTTCGGCCTTTAGCCTTCATTCTTGACCTTTCAGTTTTGAGATATGATACTGGTAATTTGCAGTAATATTATCCTTGATGGCATAATATATTGTATGACAGTCTTGAAAGAATTATAGAAGGTGCAAAGCTGAGCGAGCATGTGATGTTATGGGATATATATATATATATGACTCTGCAGACCAACCGCTGTTGTACGTTGTATATGGTTGACCCACAGACCTCCACGCCTCTGCAGATTAGCAGCATTTGGAGAACATGAGATTTTTGCCCCTCTGGGAAATAGGATTCATGTAGACACAGCAGACCTGAAAGCCTGTTGTTGTTTGATGAATGAGTTACCCAGCAAAATAACCACTCCAGCAGCTAAAATTAATGAGAAATATGTTCCACTGCTAGCACAGAGTCGAGATGGAGACGGGCTTCTTTAGCAGCATTAAACACGCACGGCGCACAACACTCTAATAATATATGTAATATGAATCCTCTCAGTGCCTCGTCAAAATGTGATATTGCATCATTGTGATGAGACTGCATTTAGTGACCAGAATAGATTTAATTAGTGTTTACGAACAAATGCTCAGCAGTGACACTTTTAGGTACTTCAGGCTGTCTTAGATTAGTGCTTTATTCAAACTGAGCTCTAAATTACTAAAATATTACTTGTGAAAATGGGTTGAATATAAGAGTCAAGGTTTTGCTGGCTAACCTCTGCTTGTAGATGCAGTAACTACACCATTATATGGGGAATATTATTATAGGCCATTTAAAAGTAGTTTAATTATTCTGATTAAAAGTGTAATTTTTTCCAAGCACCGTTCAAAAGTTTTTTGGTGTCGGTGAGATTTGTTTAAAAATGGGCTTTTTAAAAGGCCGCATGTATTTGTATGTATGCATGCATATGTGTGTGTATTACACACACATATATTTAAAAAAAAAAAAAAAAAAAAATTGTATTGTGAAATATTATATAACTTTTCTATTTGAATATATATTATAAATGTAATTTATTCCTGTGAGTTGAATTTTCAGTATCATTACTCTAGTCTTTAGTCACATGATCCTTCAGAAATCATTCTTGTATGCGGATTTGCTGCTCAAAAACATTTCTGATTATTATCAGTTTATTTTTTGTGATGATAATTTTGTTTCAAGATTCTTTGATGAATAGAAAGTTCAAAAGAACAGCATTTATTACATGTGGCATTATAAATGTATTTACTGTCATTTACTGTATATACTGTCTTTACTTGATCAATTTAATGCATTGCTGCTAAATAAAAGTATTAATTTCTTTAAAAAATTACTGACACCAAATTTTGGAACGGTAGATATTGCAGATATTTCATCATATAGTAAATATTTTGCCATTTTTTGAAAGGCATGACATAGTCTTTAGTTCTTACACAAGTTGTGATTTTGTTAAATACTACACTAAAAAATGCTGGGTTAAAAACAACCCAAGTTCGGTTGAAAATGGACTAACCCAGCGGTTGGGTTAAATGTTTGCTTAAAACAACTCAACCGCTGGGTTAGTCCATTTTCAATCCAGCATTTTTTAGAGTAAGCATTCATTTGCGCATGAAAATGTGTGCATGTTTTTTTTTTTTTGTCATTAGTGGTCGTGATGGTCGCTATACTGATAAAGTTTAACTTTGCATTTCTCAAAATTCGACTTTAGACATTCAAATACTGAATAAACTTAAAACATACCATAGGTTTACTTTAAAATGAACAAATATTATTACTTATATAATGCTTAACAGATCATTAGACTGCAGTGCTGCTCAGAGTCATTACTATAATCTGTCCTATTTATAGCTTGTTTGGTGCAGAGTCTTTGTGGGAACCTGTAGCAGCCACAAAAAAAAAAATCCATGTAAGCACACTCTAGCTTTTTTCTGAGAAATATTTCATTACAGTAAAAAGACAATTGAAAAAGTGTGTGGCAAACCCCAGGCATGCAGAGAGCGAGATGACACACATCATAACAATTACGCCCAACAGCAAAGAGAGGGGAACCATCTTTTCTGTTAAACCTTCAGCACAGAGCTCACTGCTGGAGGGAAGGTCTCTGCTCGGGTAGTAACAGAGGCTATAAGGAGACACAAAAAGTAAATAATTGCAAGCTCAGGTAACCCCATTAATTCTGAAAGCAGGTGAAATAGGAAGATTGCCGTGAGACAACATTATGGTTTGTTTCAGCTTGAGGTATCGCCATCCTTTATAAAAATGGTACAAGAACATGGCAGTCACGACCATAGTCCCCATGTTTATTTTTATAACAGACACCACATATTTAAAAATGTGGGGGGGAAATGTAATAACTAAAATCCTAGATTTTTGCATATTCTGAAGAAAATGTGATGCTAGGGTATTGTGGGTGGTTGCCAAGGTTTTATGCAGTTGCTAAGGTTTTTTGAGTGGCATGTTATGTCATTGGTGTGGTGTTCTGGGTGGTTCCTAGGAGATAAGGTTGCTTACTAGTCCAATTTTAAATAGTACTCAAACTTTGTGGTTTCTAGGGTATTCTGAGTGGTTGCTAGGGTGTTGCTAAGGTATTTTGAGTGGCCTTAAGCATATTGTGTCATTGGTGTGGTGTTTTGGGTGATTGCTAGGAGATAAGGTTGCTTATGTGTCCAATTTTAAATAGTACTCAAACGTTGTGGTTTCTAGGGTATTCTGAGTGGTTGCTAGGGTGTTGCTAAGGTATTCTGAGTGGCCATAAGCATGTTGCTATATCACTGATGATGTGTTCTGGGTGGTTGCTAGGAGTTAAGGTTGCTTAATGGCCAACTTTTAAATAGCATTTAAACTTTGTGGTTACTATGATATTCTGAGTGGTTGCTAGGCTATTGCTAAGGTGTTTTGAGTGACCTTAAGCATGTTGCTATATCAGTGGTGTGGTGCTGGTTTCTAGGTCGTTAGGTTGCTTACTAGTACATTTTTAAATAGTAGTCAAACTTTGTGGTTACTATGGTATTCTGAGTGGTAGCAAGGGTGTTGCTATGGTGTTTTGAGTGGCCCTAAGCATGTTGCTATATCTTTGGTATGGTGTTCTGGGTGGTAACCTGCTAGGTGATAAGTTTGTTTAACGGTTCAATTTTAAATAGTAGTCAAACTTTGTGGTTTCTATGGTATTCTGGGTGGGTGTTAGGGTGTTGCTAAGGTGTTTTTATTGGCCTTAAGCATGTTACTATATCAGTGGTGTGGTGTTTGTGGCGGTTGCTAGGAGATAAGGTTACTGGTCCAGTTTTAAATAGCACTCACAGTTTGCAGGTTATTAGGGTAATCTGAGTGGTTACTAGGGTGTTGCTATGCAGTTGCTTAGTGGCCTTAAGCATGTTGCTATATCATTGGTAGAGTTTTTGGGTGGTTGCTATGTGAAAAGTTTGCTTACTGGTCAAATTTTAAATATTACTCAAACTTTGTGATTTGTAGGCTATTCTTAGTTACTAGATATGGCTTGGGCCCACTCCCTTTAAATTTGTCTAGGGGATTTTGTGTGTGTATGTGTGTTTTAATCTTCCATACAAAAATTTATATTTTTGCAGTTAGGGGTTTGTGCAAATAACTAACAGCAGTAAACAGCAGTAAGTAATAGTAAGACTTGCCTTAATAAACAGCACTAATAACATCAACAGCTCTGTAGAACTCATCGCCCAGCAGGAGACTTCAGATAATTATCACATTGCTTACGCCATGACCACAGTTCATCCCGCTTTCTCCTGCATCTCCATTTCTCTTACCATGACGTCAAAGAGCCTGTAGGGAACTTTGAAAAGTGCGGCGCAGCTAAGCCTTAATTAGAAAACCTCATCATTTAATCGTCAAAGAGAAGTTATTGTGCCTAGTTTAACTTGTGTAGAGATGCTCGGTCTTGTTTGTTTTGCTAAAGCAGGACCTAATAAGATCTTTTGGAATAGCTGCAAGCATCGAAGGCTGGCTGGGATCAACTGGACGGGCAAAATTACAGTGCATGCAGCTCAACCTCTGCGATAAATGAGGGACTTGATCTTCTCAGACAAGGAAATGACCGCGGATCAGCTGGCGGTTCTCAAGAACTGCTTGGAGAAGGCAACCGGGCACAAATTGTCCGAGAAATGTATTCTGAATTTTAATGAGGTGGCATAGGCTATCTTGGCTCGGGGCTCATGCGAATCCTGTGTTCTCTATCTGTGCTTTGCAGTTGTGCGGTAGATGATGGTGTGCTGTGTTGGATTGTCAGACTCTTTAATGTCGAATCCGTATCCAGTTGACTGTGGGCCATCTCTGAGATTTGATTTCTTCTGGGCTTTGATTACTAGTATAGAATACCTCCCTCTAGCTTAAGAGCCACAGAGCGTCGTAATGAAGATGTTAGCGTCTGAATTTTGCAGAAATTTGCATGGAAACACGCCGAGATCAATGCAGCGTTGCCTGCAGCACATTGAAATTCAACTGCTGAGTTTGCCTGTGTTAAACTTCCTGGAAATATCTCTGAGGGATGGAGGTTTCCGCTTAAAACTAAACAAACATCACATAACTGTTTAAATAAGCCTGCATGTCTACATACTAAACTCATGCTTTTAAGGTGATGATACACAGGGCAACTTTTTGAGCAATGTAGCTCAGGCACTTTCCCACTGAGAACGGGCAATATATTTCTATCCGGATACCTTAGACTGGTCATGGGCCCTTGAAGGATCACGTGACACTGAAGACTGGAGTAATGATGCTGAAAATTCAGCTTTGATCACAGGAACACATTACATTTTTACAATATATTCACATAAAAAACATTTATTTTAAAAATTGTAATAATATTTTACAATATTACTGTTTCACAATATCACCTTAAGCATGTTATATCATTGGTGTGTTTTGGGTGGTTGCTAGGAGATAAGGTTGCAATTTTAAATAGTACTTAAACTTTGTGGTTTCTGTATGCTGAGTGGTTGCTAGGGTGTTGCTAATTTGTTTCGAGTGGCCATAAGCATGTTGCTATATTATAACTGCCTTAACTACTGTAAGTCTCAGACTGCTATAAATCTGATTTTAAGGAAGGGAACCACCAACTTATTTTTTCATAGCCACAATCTAAACCAAATCACATGAAACAGTCAGGCAATAAACGTGTTCTTGCAACTTTATCTAGACACACAAACAAACAAAAACAAATTACATCTATAATGCACCAACAATGGATACTGAAAACAAAACAGACAATGACCATACAAGAAAGAAAAACTGTAGATGTAAGCAAGGTTGGCTGTAAATACCCACAGTCTATGGTGAGAGAAAACCAGCCTAATATGGACTCAACAGTGTTCAAGATAAACTTAACGTAAAAGTCTTATAGGATATAGTCCACAGATGCATAAGACAGTCTGGTGAACACGTAGATGATGGTAAAATAAAATCCAACGTGCAGGTATTCCTTACAATCCTTGTGCATAAGAGATCCACAAGGCAGAGTAATGCCACAGATCATGAATTGCAATCAAGGGAAGTGGTATAAATGCTAGTAGCAACAAAGAGTCCTTTTACAACAGAAAATATAAAAACTAAACATTAGCAGTGAAACCAGTTATCAAACAATCTCAAATAGCCCAAAACAAATGCATGTGCAATGGTTACAAATCAATACAAAAAACACCCCAGACAACAGGAAGAAAAGGAAAAGAAAATACTCCTTACTTTGAGCTTAAAACCAAAGTTTCCCAATCAGGACTCAAAGCAGTTTGTGGTAACACAGCAGGTAAGCCATGCTTCCTCTATTCCTCAACTCTTCTACCCACTTGGGTATATACCACCTCCTAGAGCACCCTAGCACCTCTGGTGGTGTGTAGTAGTAGTACCCCCAGTAAGTGTGAACATGGTAACAGGCCTGAGTCTGTTGCAATATCATTGGTATGGTGTAATTGGTGGTTGCTAGGAGATAAGGTTGCTTACGGGTCCAATTTTAAATAGTATTTAAACGTGGTTTCTATGGTGTTGTTAATGTGTTTTGAAGGGGTTTTAAGCATGTTGTTATGGCGTGCTCTGGGTGGCTGCTAGGATATAAGGTTGCTTAATGTTTTTAATGGTATTCTGAGTGGTTGCTAGGGTGTTACTATGCAGTTGCTAAGATACTTTGAGATTGGTCATGGGCCCTGAGTCTCACCTGGTTCCATCCATCCATCCATCCATCCATCCATCCATCCATCCATCCATCCATCCATCCATCCATCCATCCATCCATCCATCCATCCATCCATCCATCCATCCATCCACAAGCAACAAAATTAAAGGAGTGGAAGCGGCATAAGGAATTTATTCATTTCCTTATGATTTGGGGGTGAAATATGACTCAAGCATGTTCATGACAGGTTTTGTGAGTTTTATCCTTGTTCTAACCAATTAATTTCATTTTTTTGACGAGTGGGAGTCAAAATCAGTGAGCCACTTTGCTTAAAAATTCATCATTCTCCCTGAAGCATCCTCATGTCGTTCTCATTCAAGACTTGGACAGATTGGACAGCAATTTCAATTGCTGTTGAAACTATAACTCACTCAGCGGGGAGTGTTTTCTTCTGTGGAGGAACACAGGTCTTGGAGAAAAGGTCGACAAAAGGCAGTGTGTGTAAGAGAAACGACGCCTGCGGACTCTAAACGTCGCTTTTTGTGTGCTTCATTGTTCCATTGAGCAGCGTTGTAATAAATCAATGTCGAATGTGGCCTCCTGAGCGCTCCATATTATGGAAGATGTCTGACATAGCGTTTGTATGTGTCTGTGTGCACGTTTGTGTGTGTGTGTGTGTGTGTGTGTGTGTGTGAGTGACTTACTGTACTGGGGAAAAGAAACTTCTCCAGGCTGGAGATTCAGGATGCTTTTGCACTGGAATCTGGCAGTGACTTGAACTACACACTATAGGTAACAATAGGTCTAGCCATTTGACAATATTCTGTATATGTCTCAATATTTACAGTATGTACTCAGAAATCATGTAGAGAGAGAGAGAGAGAGAGAGAGAGAGAGAGAGAGGAGGGAGAGAGGGAGGGATTCTACTCTAAAAGTATTCTACTTTTAACTGTTTTCAGCATTGATAATAATCATAAATGTTTCTTGAGCATCAAATCCTCATATGAGAATGATTTCTGAAGGATCATGTGACACTGAAGACTGGAGGAATGATGCTGGAAATTCAGCTTTGATCACAGGAATAAATTACACTACAATATATTAACATAGAAAACAGTTCTTTTAAATTTTAATAATGTTTTACAATATTATTTTTTACTGTATTTTTGATCAAATAAATGTAACCTGGTGAGCATCAGGGCATAAGCACATCTTTCAAAAACATTATAAAATCTTACCGACCCCAAACCTTTGAATGATAGTGTATATATAAAACTGATATATCAGTTCAGATGTAAATAAACAGTGTTGCTATAATTCTGCACGTTTACATGTTGATGTATCAACTTCCCATTTCTTGGTATCCATTTCTTGTCCCAGTATAATCATCATATGCACCAACATAATCCATAACAATAAAACAAACAAACAAACAAACAAAAAAAAAACTATATTTATCTGCTTCTAGTGCTGTCAATCGATAAAAACAAAAACAAAAAAAACCTAACTACTAAAGTGCCTATATTATGGATTTTTGAAAACTGCCTTTCATGTAGTGTGTAACATAGCGTATATCAAGTAATTGTCTCTCAAAAGTAAGAGTCGCCTGAGTCAATTAAACAAATCACAACGAAACACTGGCATATTGCATAACATATTGTCTGCATGTTCAGCTTCACTTGGCATTTTGATACAGCTCCCACACGTGCACCTAAATAAATTCGGCAATTAATTTGTCTGTGACGCGTTACACTGAACTAACCAATGGCGACAGACAGCAAGATTAATCCGATTACAGCACGTCACTTCTCTGACCTTCTTACTCCGATTCTGCATGTTCAATCGGCCTGAGGTGCCATAAACTACATTGACACTTACCAGTGAGAAAGCTCCTGCTCCAGTCGTGTTTGCAATTGACTTTCTGGTTCATCATATTATAAGACTATAATGAAAGTGTTTTTTGACCTTGCATGCATGTAAACCTGTTGTTGAGAACTCCCAAAACAAAAGAGCAACCTTTCAAATGCCATAATAGGGCACTTTAATCACACATCTTTCTGTAATTAATTGCGATTAAATTGCACCTAACATTTAAAGTTTTTAATATATTTTTATATTGCAATAATTTCATATTTAATCTCCAAATTAATGTAGAAACAACATGAAGACAGTAGCCTATTATTTGAATATTTTGTTTTGTTTAATGGCATCTTTTTTATGAAAGAAGGCATCAGATACCAATATTGCTACTGATGCCTCTATGAAACTGATTTCTCTCTCTCTCTCAATTTTAGCCTTTATAGCCATTCACCATTACAGTAATTAAAAGCTATTAATTTTAACATTTATTAGGATTTAAAAAATATAACAACTTTTAATTTAATTGAACTTAAAACAATCTTCACTTAATAATAAATGTCACATTGACCTGTGTGCTTCAATATATCAGGGCTCATTTTTTTCTACTCGCCCAGTCAGACCGGTTCAGCCCTGTCAAATGCACAAAAAGTTATTGTTATCGTTGTTTTTGACCCATGTAACCTTGTAAACAGTGCTTTAAGATTTTTAGGTAGGTCTAACAAGGATATATACAGAAATTTAATGAAGTTATCAAACACTAAACTGTCCTTATTAAAGCTGCGAAAGTTATTTTTAGTGATTTTCTCTTTTTCTTTAGTTCTTTGATTAAAATTAATGACAGACAGCAGCGGGTTTATTAGGCTGCTGTCACTTTAAGACCTGCCGCACATCACGCGGATTCTCTTTCCGTTCATTTAAGTCTTCATTTAAGTCATTTGAGACTGTGCTTGCGAGGATACTCGACAAACTCTGCATTTTGGCATAATGTGGTGTTTTTATCCGTTCAAGCGCTGTCTGAAGCGGCTTTCTGTGCACACGAGTGTGTGTGTGTGTGTGTGTGTGTGTGTGTGTCACACAGACAGGAGATTCACAGATGCGTGCCAGCACTGCACTGCATTCTCTAAGACCATTTAAAGAAAATGTAAGGAATAAATTAAAGGGAAGATAACACGTCAATATGTTCTCTAAATGTAAATGTAAGCACACAATGAGTTGTATTAGTGACAATTCAAAATTTGAAAATACAATTTCCAACAGATCTCCATAACTTTATTAATTTTATAAAAACTAGCTTAAAGTTTGAGATAAGAAATTTCGGGAAATCTTGTGAAAGTGATTTTATGTTTAAAACAAGAACAAATATCTGCCAGTGGGTTCATAAAAATCAACTTAATTGAAATGCAAGTAATTTTCATACCCAATAACAGTTTTAAGCATTAACTCAATTTTGTTAAATTTCTCAGAAAACAAGACTTATTTTTTTATTTTGCATGTCAAGTACATGTATCTTGATTTAAGGATGTTTTGAATTTATACTGGAAAACAATTCTTTTGCAGTGCATGCAATTTAATTTTGCAATTAAATATAGGGCCCTATGAAATCAGTTTTTTTTTAAAGTTTATTCTGTTTTACATTTTTCTGGACTCTACTTTAATGGTTAAATTAAAATTTACTGACTTTTATTCATCTTCAGAACACAAATGAATATATGTTTAATGAAATGGGAAAGACAGTCTAAGCAACTACCACTTTGACGCTTCAAGAAGTTCATAAAGAGATCATAAATCCATACGAATCAAGCGGTTTATTCCAATTCTTCTGAAGAGACTTAATCGCTTAATATGATGAATGAAAGTCTTATGGGTTTGGAACGACATTAGGGTGGGTAAATGATGACAGAATTTTCATTTTTGGGTGAACTATCCCTTTTGATTTATTCATCCAAGATGTGACAAATTCCATGACATTCTGCTTCTTCTTTAGCCTGTGGTCCTATCAAGAACACAGGCCACCAACAAGCTTTCTCCAGATGTCCTGGTCCTGGGCTAATCGTTCTAGCTTCCCCCCCACTTTTGCCCATCCTCCTCAGGTCTGCCTCCAGGTCACGGCGCCAGGTGTTTCTTGGTCGGCCTCTCTACTTCTCCCTTGGGGGTTCCAGGCGAGGGCTTGCCTTGTGACACTGTCTGCAGGCCTACGGAGGGTATGTCCAATCCACCTCCAGCATCTTTGGACGATGTCATCTTCCACGGGTTGCTGTTTTTTTTTTCCGTTTACACAGTTCTTCATTGCTGATCTTGTCTGGCCAACAGATCTTGAGGATCCTTCTGAGGCAGTTGTTGATGAAAACCTGGATTCTCTTCCTGGTAGTGGTGGTGTTTCTCCGAGTCTCAGCTCCATACAGCAAGATGACACAAGGGTGTTGAAGAACCTGGTCTTGATGTTAATGCCAATCTCAGAAGATCGCCAGATGTCTTGTTCTCACATGCTCTTCTGTAAGGGAAGCTGTCCACTTCCTCTAGCGCCTCCTCTCCAACCGTTGCACCGTTAATCTTTAGTACCTTGCTCTTGTCCCTGTTGATGCTGAGGCCCAGCCTTGTTGAGGTTTCCCCGACGATACTGGTATTTTCTAAATGAAAGTAAATTCATACAGTAAATTCCATTTTTATGAATGGATTCTGCAATCTCGTCCACATTTTCTGCATAGTGGAAATCATAGGGCCCTAATTTAATTCCATGATATTGAGTTTAACACTTTCTGATCCAATTTAAGACATTTTTAAGGCCTTAAATTGTGGAAGGTCAAATAAAGACTTTAAGACCCGTGGGAACCCTGTATAAATGTAACATTAGCCAAAGGATAACAGAAAAAAAACAGATGCTGCGTTAATTACATAAATAAATAAAATAATTTTGACAGCCCGACTTTCTACACAATATACAAAAATGCTATATTGAGTGGTGACAGATGAATCATTGAATCCAGACTTCTGAATCACATCAGTTTGAACTGATTCACGTAATGAGTTGTATTGGCTTGCAGTGAATGAAGGATTGCAAATATAATCATATTGCAAGCAATATTCACAATGTTGCATCCTATCAAAGATATCAGAATCAGTACAAAAATATTGTGAAGCCGTTTTCTCTGTCTGTTTGGCCCACAAACACAATCATTCTGGCATTATGTCTTAAAAAGCTACAGGGGTCTGCGAAGGCAGGTGAGCACTTTGTGGTTCTGCTATATTCACAACAATATGTCCTTTAGAACAGAATATGGCACACAACAGCATTCTGTATAACAGTTCTGTTCTTTTCTGTGCCAAGAGGATTTTTCTCTCATTAGCACATCAATCCACATAATCTGCAGCTCATACTGGGGCGCTAGCGCACTGTCAGGCTCGACAATAAGAAGGAATCGCTGTTTTCCTAACAGCGTAGTTTCTTATTTCGAAACAAATGGCAACAAGCTGGAGGAGAAAGACATTGCCATTTTAAGCCGCAACAACAGGCTTCAAACATGATCCATCAGTCAGCGCCACACATTTGTTCACGTCTCTCCCCTGAACGCCTCTCAAACTTCTGTCAGCGTGCCACAACTGTCAGTTACCTGTGGGGAAACGTCGAGACAAAGACGACGGGGACGAGTCAACTGGAATTCACCGGTCAATCAATCACGCGTGGGAGTTTAGGGATGGCAGAGTTGATCTGGAGCGACTCGTTTAAAAAACCATTAGTGTACAGTGGTGGGTTGCCTGTCAGATGGGAGTGTAATTGATGTGAATGAGCAGGTGATTAGTACAATGCTCATATATCATCCCATCTTGCTCCCGTCACAGCACCCCACCGGTCAGCGCTCAGGACAGTGGGACATCGAGATTGTGGGTTGGGTCATTAAGGTCTGCTGAGATAAGAGGACACACACTTATACACCCTAATAGCACTTTGATTCTTTCCACAGCTGGAAACTGCAGATCTCGCTCAGAACTGGTCTGACTTACAAGAGAGCTGAATGATGTATCTAAAGGTAAGTTATTTAAGTAAGTTATTAAGTGATCAAATTCAGCAGACAGAAATTATTCAAATATATAATGATAATATACTAGCCTGGATGCCAGCCGAACTTAGCCCCGCCCGCAACATTTGAGGTCGGGCAGTTTGGTCTGGACTTGATCCGTTGTGGAGCAACTATGCTCGAACAGGAGCCGTTCGGACCAATGAAATTGTCAGGGCGGGCTTTATACGATGATGGACAGATGATCAACATTAACGTAATCATCCACGTCACCAAAGAGCCCAATGGAGCAGTATCAGACTCATATTCTGACTAGAATCTGACTATGACGACGTCAGGCTAATAATATACAGTACTGTTGTATAAAATGGTTGTGGTCAGTAAGATTTTTGAATGTTTTTGAAAGAATTGCATCTTAAGCTCACCACGGCCGCATTTATTTGATAAAAAATACAGTTAAACAATAAACAGCTTTTATTTGAAATAAATATTTTTTCAATACTGCCACCATCCATCCATCCATTATCTTCCGCTTATCCAGGGTCGGGTCGCGGGGGCAACAGTCTAAGCAGAGACGCCCAGACTTCCCTCTCCCTAGCCACTTCCTCCAGCTCTTCCAGGGGAACCCAGAGGCGTTCCCAGGCCAGCCAGGAGACATAATCCCTCCAGCGTGTCCTAGGTCTTCCCCGGGGCCTCCTCCCGGTGGGACATGCCCGGAACACCTCCCCGGGAAGGCATCCAGGAGGCATCCGAAATAGATGCCCAAGCCACCTCAACTGGCTCCTCTCGATGTGGAGGAGCATCGGCTCTACTCTGAGCTCCTCCCGAGTAACTGAGCTTCTCACCCTATCTCTAAGGGAGCGCCCAGCAACCCTGCGGAGAAAGCTCATTTCGGCCGCCTGTATCCGGGATCTTGTCCTTTCGGTCATGACCCACAGCTCATGACCATAGGTGAGAGTAAGGCGTAGATTGACCGGTAAATCGAGAGCTTCGCCTTATAGCTCAGCTCCTTCTTTACCACGACAGACCGGTACATCGACCACATTACTGCAGAAGCTGCACCGATCCGTCTGTCAATCTCCGTTCCATCCTTCCCTCACTCGTGAACAAGACCCCAAGATACCTGAACTCCTCCACCTGAGGCAGAAACTCTCCACCAACCTGAAGTGGGCAAGCCACCCTTTTCCGACTGAGAACCATGGCCTCGGATTTGGAGGTGCTGATTCTCATCCCGGCCGCTTCACACTCGGCTGCAAACCGCCCCAGTGCACACTGAAGGTCCTGGTCTGAGGAGGCCAACATGACAACGTCATCCGCAAAATATATATATAATAATGATAATCTTACAATATTAGTTACATTTCATATTCATGATAATGTGAAATTTACCAATAAGAAGTTTTGTGAAATTAGGCCTTGTATGGAAATGCATGGAACGGGCTGAGATTGGCTCAGCACAGGCATTGTGGAAAAGGAAAAGGGATTCTGTGATCAAATCTTTTAGAACCGTTCCCCAAAAATATCACTCAGATGTTCAGTTTTGAGTCTTGACCAAATCTTGTTTTTAAATCATTGTTTTAATTTCCTTTCTAACAAAACACTGCATTACCAATTGCTTACTCACAATTAACATCATTTTAATCATTTATGGTCTTCAGTCACATCTTTATACATTTGTAAACTGCACTCTTTTATTGCACTGCCTCTTTTCTTTTTTTCTTATTGTTGAATGAGGAAACCTCATATTCTGTTTCATCAGCTCATTTACTCAGACACAAAATCACCAATTTCATCACAGATTCTTAAAAGTATAGTTGACCCAAAAAATGAAAATTCTGTCATTATTTACTCACTCTAATGTCGTTCCAAACCAGTAAGACTTTCATTCATCTTTGGAACACAAATATATGATTTTTTTGATGAAATCTGAGAGCTTTCTGTCCCTCCATCGACAGCTACGTAACTACCACTTTGACGCTTCAAAAAGTTCATAAAGAGATTGTAAAACTAATCCATATGAATTGAGTGGTTTAACCACTTTATTTACAAAATATGATTGTCCAACGCACATTGATGAGAGCAGGATGCATGCGTATTGTGTTGACATGAGAGCAGATGTTGCGTAAATGCTCGTTGGACATTAATGTTTTGTAAATTAAGCTTTTTTGCGCAAACAAAGCACTTGAGTCGCTTCATACAATTGAGCTTAAACCACTGGAGTCCCATGGATTACTTTTATGATGTCTTTACTACCTTTCCGGGGCTTGAAAGTGCTAGTTGCGTAGACTGTCAATGGAGGGACAGAAATCTCAGATTTCATCAAAAAGATCAGTAACACTTTATTTTGATGGTCTATGAACATTCTGTTGACTATAAGCAACTTTGCAACTACAGTCATTAGAGTATTAGTAGACTGTCTACTCAATATCTGCCAACTGTTTATTGTGATGGTCCACAACAGACATTCTACTGACTATAAGTAACTTTCCAAGTACATGTCAACTTATTCTAACCCTAACTCTACCAGTCTACCAATACTATAACACTACACTATTAATGAGCGTTAGTAGACATACACTCCATTTGGCAACCCAGCACTAGGTACATTTTGGACAGAACACATGCTCAGTTAAAGTACCCCAGCAGGTTGGGTTGCACAATTTGATCCAAATTCTGCTCATATTGACTAAATGCTGGGCTAATTTTACCTCATTAAAAGGCAGCAATATTTGAAGAACAACAAACGTATAGCCAATCTACATTAGGAGGCGTATGACAGCGGAAATTTAAAGAATGACTGTTGAAAGAGAGATGCCAGAGAGACATTACAAAAGAGAAAAGCTCATATGAATATCACTGGATAGCTCTTAATATTTTAAAAGCTTTCCAGCGCTGGAGAGAGCCAAGCGGGAAGGCCTGAAAACAGCCGCGGAGGTTGCTTTGAGTCCACTCCACACATGAGTAACATTGGTTTTGAGTGTCATATTGTTTGTCTGGAGCTGCTGTGCTGTTGGCAACTAACAACAAACTCTTGCTTGTATTTATTCTCGAATACTGTATGTTAATTTGAGCTTCCCTGTCGATCGTTCATCATCTTCACTATTTTTCATGAAGCATTATTTTGTTGCGCTTCTGTTACAATAAATAGACATCCACTCATGGACTGCGTGTGTAACGGAGGCCAGCTAGTGAGAGTCGTGCAGGCTGATGACTGCTAGAGAATGCAGTGTTTACTGTTTAGCTGTCATGGTTAGTGACCCAGGAACAGGCTGAAGACTCAAAAGATCACAATCAAACATAAACTTTAATCTTAACTTCACAGGACCATGCAGACAGGAAATGAAAACACAACCTTACATAACAGTGACTAGACAAAGACAGTAAACAAGAAGAACTTATATAGGAGACAAATGAGATCATTAACTAAACAGCTGAACAGAACTAAACTAACGAGGGTAACCTAGGAAACAGACAAGTGGCGGGAAACTAAGACAAAGGAACATGTGACAGAATCAAAACACAACAGGAAGACCAAACAAGCAGACAGACATGTGACATTAGGCCTGTTCGACTTCATACAGCGATGCGCAGACCGATCGGCGGCTGACTTGAAGCAGTGGCCGGATTCACCGCATGACCGTGTTTCGTGTTTATACAAAAAAACATTCTGTTCTACTAATGCTCACAAATCAGTTTGTTTATAACGGTAAAACCTCTTTTCATGTAGTCACGATGTTATATTGTCATGTTTATCAAAATAAAACTGATAAAAAACTTAAACCCCACTTCATTGATAGTGTAGGCGTATATGTTGAACTTTATTCTTGTACGAACAGATGCTGTATTAAGATGTATTTTTGAATGAAAATGTCTGCATTTATTTCACTTAATCTGTGATAAAGTATGCAAACACAGCACGAGCGTCATCTACTGGAAGCAGAAAGTGTCCGACTTCACGTCTTCGTTTGCAGCTCCTCCCCGCCTGCACGCGGCTACTCTCGCCGATCGGTTACATCCAGCCGCAGTCGATGTCAAACACACCTATGAGCGTCCCTGTTAGTGCCCCTCACATGCCAGCGATCGGGGTTCGAGACTGACTTAGGACTGAAGGGTGCGCTTTAGAGGCGGAGCAATGAAGAAAGGGGTGTGTTTGTTTGGGTTGATTTCAAATATGAACAATGTTCAGCAATGACTTAGAAATATGGCTTAAATATGGCCTTTAATGGTATATATATATATATATATATATATATATATATATATATATATATATATATATATATATATATATATATATATTTATGTAAAAACTTTGGAAATTAATGGACACTAGTCTAAATCAAATAATTTTTTTTAATGGCAAGTTCATTAACAACATCCAGGGCTCGCAAAATTTCAAAATCCCTGGTAGCCCTTTGGGCAGGCACTCTTGAGATTTTGGTAGCCGAAAAGAATTTAGCCAGAATTAAAAAAAAGACCATTTTATGTAGAAAATTGGACTGGAGTCGAAATATCAATCAAAAACACATGTATTTGGTTCTAAATGAACTGAAATTTCTATCCTGACCTGTCTTTTTTGGATAAGCAGAACTGAAATACCGGCGTAAATCCATGTGCCTCTTAACATTGTTACACACACACACACACACACACACACACACACACACACACACACACACACACACACACACACACACACACACAGTAATCGATTTTCACAATTTTCTCCACTGCGCATACAATCTCTTTCATTCAGCAACAAAAAATAAACGTAGTTCTTGGGAAAATTACATTTCCTTAATAGTCTAAACAATCTTAAATAGTCACTTTTTCCATCACTGCAGCTTCCCGAACACATAACACTAAATATGTTCAACCCAAGCTAAGACTGGATATAGGCATAAGTTATAAAACAATATTTAACAGTGCTTATTTTTTCCGGCGCCCATGTTAACAGATTAGAGCATGTACACCGCACACAGAAGCGTTTAAATGATTAAAACTAGAGGCATATCTTACCTTTAAGGTTACTTTTATCATGTAAACTACTTATATACAGCATGTTATATGCATGTGTGTTTGGGTCAGAGGGGAACACGGTCGCATTCTCAGCAGATATGCTGCCCATCATAAATCAAAGCACGAGACAGATGGGTCAGAGGAGAACAGCAGAAAAGGTGACAGACTGGACGATACTCGTCTGTATTTGCATTACACAAGTGCAGAGATTCAGCTGCACGCGACAAACACTGCCAATGTGAAAGCACAACTTCTGCACTAGCCTACTTGTGTGTGCGGCGTGAAACCAATCAGCTAAACTTCATTGCGGTCAAATCAGCATGATCAGAAGTCAAGAGAGTGAACAACGCACATCAAGAAAGGAATTTTATTTCACTATTTAAGACAGCCCGTCGGACAGGGGCGGTGATACATTTTGGTAGCCTGACTGGAAAACACATTTGCCTGGGGACGTCGGGCTAGCGTTTTTGCGAGCCCTGAATAATCATAAAATATTTAGAAAGTGACAGGAGCAAAAGGAGCAAACTCTGTGCTTCTGTTATCTGTGGGAAGAAAGCATCTGGTCTGAACTGTCTATTCAACAGATGACACTGTAGCGTGTGTGTCAGGTCTGATGTGTCACACTTGCGTATGGTTCAATATGAGCCAACTGATCAGAAGAAAGATGCGACTACTGGAGAGAGGGAGGCAACACAGCAGGTAGGTGGAAAGCAAGAGTCTTGTTTACTGATTGGAATCTTGTATTCATTGAAGGATTTTTTAATCATTTGTTTTGAGTGTGTAAATCTCAAATACTGTCAATTAACAACATACAATTTATGACAATGCTTGTAATCAATTCCCTTCTTGAAATTCCAGGTAGTTGGACTCAAACAACCCAAACAGATCAACTCAATTGAGAAACAATTCTCATATACTTTGTGCAGTAAAAATAATAAAATAAAATAAAACCTTTTGGAAAAACTCAGCCTCAGTTTGTTTATAACCCAATAAAATTGAAGAAAACGATAAACAATATTTTCAAAACAAAATATTACACACTCAAGTAACTCAGAAATTATTTCAACAGTCAATTTGAATTAGCGTACAAAATGTAGGTTTGTATTTCCACTTCCCAACTCAATAAATCACTCTTTCCCGTCTAAGTCTTTTCAGCCAGATGAATCGAATATTCAAGATTCACTGAACTGATTCAGTTAATGTCAGTTCAAGATCAACTGGCTCAGATCAAAAGATTGTTGATTCTTTAGAATCGTTCAGTTCAGAGTCAATGGCTGGAATGCCATTTAGTGGTAGCATGGATCAGCTGGATTACGACACTATTCACGTTTTCTGTGTTAAATAACAGCTTTTTGTCTTCTCTGTCAGACATATGTGACTATGTTGATGTTGATGTAATAAATCAGCAGAGAATCAGGTGGATGGTCACTCAGAGCTTCTTTACTGGCCTGAGAAAACACACGGCCAAAAGGCTGGTTAGAGCACTGCATCGACGTTGCATGTAAAATTAGCAGCGAAGCATCATGAAACTGCTCAATATACATTTTCTCAAAGTGATCGATATAGTGGACAGAATTCTGAATAAGACATACAGTGAAGAAAATAGAATATAAAACAGTATCTTTTCTTCTCAACTCATCCCATTACATTGATGCAAAGAAACTATAAACTCAAGTGACCAATATTTTTGTATAAATTATATACATAAAGGAAAAATGCACAGATCTAAAATGGCGCAGTTACACGCTCCGCACGAGCGAGAGCATACAGCACATGTGGTAATGCATAGCACCGCCCCTCCAATGGCGAGTTTTCCCAATTTATGCATGAATTTAACTAACAATATTTAAACTCTGTTACACATAGGCGTCGACCATAATAATTAATGGAGATGCTCACACTGCAAGTACCAGAGGTGGGCAGTTGTGAAGTATTTTTTACTTTCTACTTTCTACATTTTTTAAGTATGTACTTTATCAGTGTTTTTCTTTGGAAAACTTTTACTTCACCACATTCCAAAGCATAATGTCGTACTTTTTACTGCACTACATTTCATAAATAAAAGTTTTATTTTTATTCAAGTTTCATTTTTCTATTGTAAAATGTAGTACTTTCTTAACTTGTACTCAAGTAAAACTTTGAATTACTTTTACTTGAGTAAAAATAAAGTATTACATTTTACAATGTAATTAAGTATTAAATTATATTCAGTATTAAACATAGTGCAGTAAAAAGTCCAATATTATGCTTTGGAATGTTGTGAAGTAAAAGTTTTCCACAGAAAAACACTCTGATAAAGTACAGACACTTGAAAAATGTATTCAAGCAGAGTACAAATATTTCACTACTGTCTGCCTCTGGCAAGTATGGTCGGCAGTGGCAGCTGATATTAACTGATTTAAACTGTTTTCATGACGTTCGTTTAGCAGGAAATGATACTTCAATATGGCCGTGTGGCGTCTCTCACGTCTCTCAGCAGACGTGAAATGATGTTGAAATTTAACCCAGTAGTGGGCAGTGGCATAGCAGAAAGTGGATGATGGGTGGGCCTCTAATAGTGTGGGTGGGCTGGAATAATTTGCATTACCCCTTAATTTTGGAAAAAAATACAACACAGCTAAAAGTATTCCTCAAATTTTGGACCTTTTATTGTCTATTGTTTTTTAATATAGTCTACTTCTACATCTTGATGCCTTCTCAAGCCCCCCGTACGAGCTGTATTTGTGATGTTTGAGTGCAACGGGCGGAAGGCCCGTTTGCAAGGTTGCTTTATTACTTGTTTTTAATTCCGCTAGGTGCTACTAGTGTCGCAGAAACAAAATACTGTAAGCACTAAGCTCCGTGCGATCAAGTGTGATGTGCAACGTGAAAAAATTGAAAACAAAACCAAAGCAGGAGAGCGATCCAACCTGAGTCCTGATGAGTATATCATGAAGAGAAATCACAATGTCTGAGTCCTGTATCGACAACCTGCCATTGCTAATACAGTACTTGTGGCTTATGTACATTTCAGAAAACCACTTGCTCACAAATATTACATGCAAATATTGCATATCCATGCCACGGCGGGCCAGACTAAAAACCTACCCATAGCTTATTGGAGGATGTCTGTTCTAAAAAAGTCAGAGTTGGCTGGGTTTTGAATTGAAGATGTTGATAATATCATCATATTCTGTTAGTTCACTTTCAAACAACAAAAGTGTCATGTCAAGACGTGTTTCTTTCTTAAATGTGTCATAAATGGCAGTTTAGACTTTTTTTAATAACAAAAAAAAGGGCGCTGATAGTTGGAATCGAATCCGGATATTGGTGCAAAGAAGAACATAACATTACTACTGGTGTGAGGTAACTGAAGAGATGAAGTAGCATATTTTTGGGGCCTGAGCCCACCCAGGCTCACCCGTAGCTAAGCTAGTGGTAGTGGGTTACACACGGGGTCACTTTTAGCATTAATGTTCCTTTAGTTTAGGCCAGTCATTCTCCAACCTGTCCTGGAGTACCACCAGCGCTGCACATTTTGTATGTCTTCCTGATCTATCACACCTGATTCAGCTCATGAGCTCATTAGTAGAGACTGCCACAGAGGGCATGCACGTGACGTCATCGCCTGCACCCACCGAGTGGCAAAAAGACTGAGCAGCAGCATTGATTTTCAATGTGAATGCCGCGAAAAACACACAAAACGGGAAAGAGCTTTGAGATTGACTGTATAAATAGATTTGACAAGAAATCTGAGGAATATTTTTACAGACTGCCGAAAGCTACAGAAAGATAAGGAAACTGATCTTTGCAATTCACAGAAACAACGTGACTCCAGGCAGCGAAAGTGGATTTGCAGTTATCATTTTGTGGCAATATGTTGAATTTTGAGGTAAAATCATACCCTACTGTATATATTGTATTGTTATATATTTTATTGACAACTCATCAATTAATATTTACCATCGTATATATTCTGCATGATTTGATGTTTTTAAATAGGCACTGATGAAAATTTTTAGGGCTGGATGAGTTGATATGATGATATAACATTGATATAAGCATTCACCCAGATTTAGACCTACCTATTTTGTATTTATAAAAAGCTTTCACAGGTAAATTTGCTTTATGTATTTCCCCAGCGTCAAAATCAGGCCCATATAAATGTCTATACCTGAATGTGTGTGTCAGATATAGGGAGACACACAAAAAGTGCAGGGCTGGTGGTACTCCAGGACAGGTTTGAGAACCAATGTTTTAGGCTAAAGCTTTGCTTTGCTTATAGTATAGTTTGTCTTAAATGTTGAAAAAGCAGATGCTTGCTCACCATTCTAGTGTCAGTGATTTGTTTGGTTGGCTTCTCAAATGCCATCTTTGTTTAGCCTGTTAGTTAATTCAGCATTATTTTGCCTCATTAGAGGTTGAGCACTGATGTTGGGTGTAATAACACTCAAGCGTCTCTCTCTGCAGCACTAACATGTGAGTCTGCGAGTCATATCATTTCTGCAGTGCCAGCACACTTCTCCTCATTCAACAACATGAGCCACACGAAACATTATCTAACCCTCTCTTGATTAATTAATAGCAGCCAGTATGAATAATAATTAAAATGCAATGTCCAAAGGGTCATTACAAACCCACGGATGGGCTTTAATTATACTGTGCAAACAACGTGAATTGCAAATGGTCTCTGATATAGCGAAGTGTATGCGTGGTGTATAAAGTTATACTAATTACAAGCTGGATGCTTCAAAAATTTAATTTTAGGATTCAAGTCTGCTGAGACTGGGAATAAACTGTAATCTTTTAAAATACGTTCCTGGTCTTATTGCGAACAATTAGTGCTCATTATTCTAAAGAAAAAACGTTTGTCTTCATAATTGTTTATAGAAAAATTTTATCATCAAATCATTTTATCCATCAGAAATTGATTGGAGTGTGAAAAGTGTTTCAATGGCAACAACTTTTCTTTTTTGCCAAACCGGCTATCGTGTAAAAACACTTTTGACACTCCAATCAATTTCTGATGGGTAAAATCAAGTTCAAGAAATAAAATGGCTTGCAAATGCGGGTTCATGTTGATTTTAAGCTGTAGAATGAATTTTGTGTATTGATGAAAAATAAATACTAGTTTGAAATTGCATGAAATGTCCATTTCGTCCTGACCGTTTGGTTATATGTCATAATATGACTTTCAAACTTATAGGAACTTTCCGGGATGTTAAATGCATAATAAAAACAAATGGGTATTTTCATATAGGCTGGTCTGACTTTAATATCTCTCAAGGTCAGAAACACAATCCAGACTCTGTGTACTATATTATTTTTCCTCTCTAATTTATGAGCTAATTTCTACAGGGCCTGAATAATGAAATATTTCTGCATGTATTACCCTCTTCTGCTGAGGCTTCAAGTCAAAATGAAAATGTTCTGTAATTTCTTATTCAGCAGACTTGAGGGTATATATTTAGAGGGATTCAGTCTTGGCTAGTCGCTCTCATTAAACAGCAGTGAGACAACCACACACACACACACACACACACACACACACACACACACACACACACACACACACACACACACACACACACACACACACACACACACACACACACACACACCAATTACGATGAAATACAAGATAGTACATTAAGAAATGCCTTACATTTAATGTGTTTTGCTTAAATGTGGTTCATACATGAGTCATTAATGCATTAAATCACTACAAAATACAGTACACTGCCATTTCTGTACATTATTTTCTCTTACTAATGCTGTTTGCTAAAACACTGCTATTGTTGCGCATACTTAGGTTAGTTCAAATCACTAACACTATGGGCCCTATCATACACCCGGCATAATGCCACCAGGTGTGACAAGTGTTTTTTGCTAGTTTCAGCCCGACGCAGTTATCATTTTCATTCCAGCGCCACGTTGTTTAAATAGCAAATGTACTCGCACCATCTGTTCACCCATGGGTGTCTGGTCTGAAAACCAGGTGTGTTCAGGTGCATTGTTGGCACGTTGCTATTTTGAGGAACTGAAAATGACTGTGCCATTGACCAACAAAAAAAGTCAATAGCGCAGTATTTTTTGTGTTATTTAAAGGGCGCGTTAGTAATATGCGCCTATAGGCAGGTGCACAACACGCATACACTCTACTTATTACACACACAGTGACACACAGCAGCACACAAACATTTTTAAATATGAAAATTTAAAGGATTAAAATGTAAAAGATTATTATTGTGTACATAAATATAAAAATGCCTACATGTCATAATGGATAGTCATTGCATGTATCAGAATTAGCCTACCTATTTGCAGTAATGATGAGCAAGCAGGCGTCATTGGATGAGCAGATCCGTTTCCTTGCTTGAGAAGCGTTTTTCCGCTTGCAAAATCCTGAATAGGGAATGGGAGATGAGACTCATTTGTTGACGTTATGCCCAAAACACACCCACGACTCATTAAGAGAATAGGTACAACCCTTTTAGACCATGCGCCTGGTGCGTCGACAGATTTTTCTGTCGTTCAACAAGCAAAAGTGGATTCGGACATGCCCTTGCACTTGCACCTGCACCGTGGCATATGCTCAGATCATTCAAATTAAAAGTATTAAACTTTAGCATGTACTATAACTTGTCCTGCAGTGTTTGTTCTCCAGACATGAATGATACCTCAAATCATGTGTCGTATTGAGATGTGTGCTGTTATTTTATGGTGACATGATTCTTCATTACAAATAAGGATATTCTGAAAATCATGTTATAGTTATAAGAGCACAAAGAGCAATTTCTAGCACTAGTCCATATGAATTGAGCGGTTTAGTCCAAATTTTCTGAAGAGACTCAATCACTTTATATGATGAACAGATTGAATTTAGGCTTTTATTCACATAAACATTGATCAGCGAATATAAACTTGTATATTATAAAAAATATGAAATATGCTTGTGCACAAGAACAAACATCTCACTGAAGCTCAAACGTGCTGCGTAACACGAGAATGAACCTCATTGGTTCTCGCTGAAGCTCAAACATGCTGCGTAACACGAGAATGAACCTCATTGGTTCTCGCTGAAGCTCAAACGTGCTGCGTAACGCGAGGGTGAACCTCATTGGTTCTCGCTGAAGCTCAAACATGCTGCATAACACGAGAATGAACCTCATTGGTTCTTACAGAAGCTCAAGCGTGCTGCGTAACACGAGAATGAACCTCATTGGTTCTCGCTGAAGCTCAAGCGTGCTGCGTATGTAGCGAGAATGAACCTCATTGGTTCTCGCAGAAGCTCAAACGTGCTGCGTAACACGAGAATGAACCTCATTGGTTCTTACAGAAGCTCAAACGAATGCATGCGTAACACGAGAATGAACCTCATTGGTTCTTACAGAAGCTCAAACGTGCTGCGTAACACGAGAATGAACCTCATTGGTGAAGCTCAAACGCTGCTGCATGCGAGGTGAACCTCATTGGTTCTTACAGAAGCTCAAACGTGCTGCGTAACACGAGAATGAACCTCATTGGTTCTTACAGAAGCTCAAACGTGCTGCGTAACACGAGAATGAACCTCATTGGTTCTCGCTGAAGCTCAAGCGTGCTGCGTAACGCGAGAATGAACCTCATTGGTTCTCGCTGAAGCTCAAACATGCTGCTGACGAGCTCATTGGTTCTCGCAGAAGCTCGCGCTGCGTAACACGAGAATGAACCTCATTGGTTCTCGCTGCGAAGCTGAACCTCATCGGTTCTGCAGAAGCTCAAACATGCTGCGTAACACGAGAATGAACCTCATTGGTTCTGAAGCTGAAGCTCAAACGTGCGTAACACGAGAATGAACCTCATTGGTTCTTCGCTGAAGCTCAAACGTGCTGCGTAACGCGAGGGTGAACCTCATTGGTTCTCGCTGAAGCTCAAACATGCTGCATAACACGAGAATGAACCTCATTGGTTCTCGCTGAAGCTCAAACTTGCTGCGTAACACGAGAATGAACCTCATTGGTTCTCGCAGAAGCTCAAACGTGCTGCGTAACACGAGAATGAACCTCATTGGTTCTTACAGAAGCTCAAACGTGCGCGTGCGCGAGAATGAACCTCACGCAGAAGCTCAAACCTGCGTCGAGAATGAACCTCATTGGTTCTTACAGAAGCTCAAAGCGTGCTGCGTAACACGAGAATGAACCTCATTGGTTCTCGCTGAAGCTCAAGCGTGCGCGAAACGCGAGAATGAACCTCATCGGTTCTCGCTGAAGCTCAAACGTTCTGCGTAACGCGAGAATGAACCTCATTGGTTCTCGCTGAAGCTCAAACGTGCTGCGTAATGCGAATTAACCTCATTGGTTCTCGCTGAAGCTCAAAGCGTGCTGCGTAACACGAGAATGAACCTCATTGGTTCTCGCTGAAGCTCAAAAGCGAAGGATGAACCTCTGGTTCTCGCTGAAGCTCAAACGTGCAAGGCGTAACGAGAATGAACCTCATTGGTTCTCGCTGAAGCTCAAACGTGCTGCGTAACACGAGAATGAACCTCATTGGTTCTCGCTGAAGCTCAAACGTGCTGTAACTCGAGAATGAACCTCGTTGGTTCTCGCTGAAGCTCAAACGTGCTGCGTAACGCGAGAATGAACCTCATTGGTTCTCGCTGAAGCTCAAACGTGCTGCGTAACACGAGAATGAACCTCGTTGGTTCTCGCTGAAGCTCAAACGTGCTGCGTAACGCGAGAATGAACCTCATTGGTTCTCGCTGAAGCTCAAACGTGCTGCGTAACACGAGAATGAACCTCGTTGGTTCATCATATAAAGCGATCATGTCTCTTCAAAAAAAAAAATTCTAAACCACTAAATTTTTATGGATTAGTTTTACGATCTCTTTATGAACTTTTTGAAGCATCAAAGTGTGGACTGGGACAGAAATATCTCAGATTTCATCAGAAAGATCTTCATTTGTGTTCTAATGATGAATAAAAGTCTTACGGGTTTGGAACAACATGAGGGTATTGAGAGTAATTAATGACACAACTAACCCTTTAAGTATTATTTCTGCTTTACTCCAGCACTAATGAAACTGAAACATTTTTTAAGGAAAAACTATTTTCTTTTAGAACTTCAAAGTGCAAAGTGTTTTTCATGACTTAAATCTCTCCTATAAAAAAAGCATATTTTTGTCTTACTGAGCTAACAAACTTTAAGCATGAGGACGATCAGTGAGCAGTATATAAACAGCGATCAGGTTTCAGGATATTGCTTTCGGTTGAACATCTGGCGTGTCCTAAAGCTTTACATAGTCAGGACATCATGATTCAACGAGCATCCAAACTACATTAATGGGGAAACCTCCTCCATCTCTTGACATAATCAGTCAGTTTTAAAAGCCTTTTTTTTTTTTTTTTTTTTTAAACGCTTTATACTTTTAGAACAATGATTGTGGCTTTTTTTAAAATGTATTTTTACTCAAGTACGTTTTTGGCTAGATACTTTTAATTAAGTAAAATGTTGACAGAGCCTTGGCAACTACCCATAATGGCAGCCAGTTTTGCACTGGCAAAAACAATCACATTTTTCTCAGAAAATGTAAAAATCATTAATAATTTCCTTTTATTGTTTCCTTTCTCTGTTCTTCGCTCTCTCGCTCTCTCTGTCTCTGTCTCTCTCTTACACACACACACACACACACACACACACACACACACACACACACACACACACACACACACACACACACACACACACACACACACACACACACACACACACACACACACACACACACACACACACACTGTAAAAGCATCCAAGCATGAGCAGCACACAAAGTCTAACTCTCTATTTTCCCTTCATTGTATGACTTTGAGAACTAAATAGCATCACTTGCTGCGGGTCCCTGAACGTGTCTCTGTTTATTTTCAGCCCCCTACCCTGTTATTACTCTCCCAATTTGGCATCGGCAATCCACAGAGCTAAAAGGCCTTGTGCGATGGACTTTATTCCCTGAGTCATTAAACAACACTATGTCTCGGCAGAATTTGGATTGATTGTAAAATTGCGCCAGAAGCCTCTCTTGAGCCCGACTTTCTCTCGACGGGAGATATTTCCAGAGTGCAGGCCTTTTTGTGCCTGACATCGGTTGATCTGACATAATGGATTTCGTGTTTCATTTTGTGACAGATATGTTGTACAGCGCAACACTGCAGTGATTTTTCTTCCTTTACTGTTTTTTGAGGCAAAGAACAGACATAAAACATTCAATGCGCTTTAAATGTAATTGCTGTCTGCATTGCTGTTTTCTTGATATGATTTCATCATCATGTTATAACAATCAGAAAGTAAAGACAAATAAATCTCACAGGGAGAAAGAGAGGTGGTTTAGTTTTTTAAGAAAAACATGTTGCTTTTAATTTTTTATAAAACACTTTAGTTCAGCCCTCTGTATCTGATCTATTCCAGGCTTCTGTATTTATGTTCATTCAGATTCAGTGTTACATCAGACAACGATCTTAAAGTAGCTTGAGGAATAATGTTGAAGCTGGATATTTTTGGTTTTCTACTTTCTAAATATCTAATTTTCTAAATGATGGGATCCACCCTATGCTAATGATTCATACTGTCAATTCATAATATTAAGTAGTCAGAACTTCAAGTACAGTGACAATGACTAATACAGTGTCTGTGTTTTATCTTGTTTTCTAGTACAAAACGTTCTTGAATCAAGATTCATTTACTTTAAAAAGAAAAATGACAAGATATTAAGTCTTGTAAAATATATCAAAATTTATTGAGTTTTTGCTTAAAACAAGAAAAAGTATCTGCCAATGGGATCAGAAAATAAACTTGTTTTCCCTCTGAAATAAGTTTATTATTCTTACCCCAAATGGCAGATTTTTTAAGCCACTTAAATTTGATACATTTCTCAGAAGACAAGACTTAATATTTTACATCAAAAAAATCCTCGTCTGTATTTTTTCTTTCTATAAATATCTAAACATTCTTACTTGAGAAACAAAGTTACTTAAGATATTAATCTTGTTTACTGGAAAATGTGTCAAAATTTAAATTATGCTTAAAACAAGAAAAAATATCTGCCAATGGGGTCAGGAAAAAATCTTGCTTTTCTTTTGAATTAAGTTTATTTTTCTTAAACCACTGGCAGATATTTTTTTCTTGTCTTGTTAAGCTCAAACTCAGTTCATTTTGTCACATTTCTTCAGTAAACAAGACTTAATATCTTAAGTAACTTTGCTTCTAAAGTAAATGTATATTGACGTAAGAATTTTTTGATATTTGAATATAGATAGGTTGATTGATTGATTAATTAATTAATTGGTTTATTGCTTGATTGATTGATTGATTTGGAAGCAATGGTTTTTATGTGTGATGAGAGATCCAGGCTTTCATTTCCTGCTTGAGAGGAAGTCGGTGTGATTGGGTATCATTAAATAAACCTCTGTAGGTTTAAGCACACGAGAGAGCGGCACCCACACCGGGACCCACCGGCCGTCCCACGTGCCTCATTGCGCCTTTGAATTTGCAAGCTGTGGGATTCTTTATGCAAACAGCAGCTCTCTGCAGTGTACAAATCACGGTGTACAAACACTCGCGCTGCTCTATGGGTATTAATTATGCTGCTGTGATGAACTACCTGGTACAGAGGGACCGAAACAGCATAATCTGTATCTGCAGTGGCTCTCTGCTTAAACTCTATGCTTATTACATCATCTTCTCAAGAAAAAGAAAAGGAAGTTTAAACAGTAGCATGCTTCGCTACATTGCAATGTCTACTTTAGTGAGTAGAAATAAACGTGTTTGTTTTGCATTGCATGTAAATCGAATTTTGGCAGTCCAGTAAATGAGTCAAGGTCAAGTTGAGTGCATTGCATACTCCCTGCTGTATTGCTGTATATTGCACATTCTAGCAAATGCAGTAGGTCATCCTTGTGGTCCACATACAGAAAATTTGCATACTTCACAGAGTATAAGCTACTGTACACATTACACTGCAAAAATCGTATTAATGGTTATATGCTCTGTTGCAATAAGATTTTTAGGCAAAATACTATACAGTAGTGGTCAAAAGTGATGTCTGGAAGGGGATATTGTTTTTTATGACCCTACAAGTTTGATTAAACAATCAAAATATGAGGAAAATATTTCATATTTTTTAAGAATTTTAAGGAAAAACAAAACATTAAGCTTGTTTAACGTATTTATCTGACAACATGATTTGGCAAAAAGGCAAACTACAGCTACAGATTTTATTGTATTATGCAAAAAATGCATAGAAAAACAAAAATCTCACAGGAAAAAGCATAATCAGTTATGAATATTGCATTGGTTCTCTCTTGTTTTTGTTGTTTCATTCCTTTGTATGACAGCTTTGTATTCATTGCATCATCGCAAATAAAACTCCAAGCACAACTACATAATATGCTTACAAAACATTTAACAAATGTTTAAATAAAGATCACTTTTAGCCACTACTGTATTTTTTCTTAGTTTAAGTCATTTTTTTTCATGGTTTTAGTTAAATCCTGGAATGACACAATGGATATTCCACAATGCAATGCATTTAACTTAACTAATAGTTAGTCTTTTAACAACGTTACATTAAAAATGAATTTTATATCGAAGTTGATAACTTGATTGTACTCATCATATGAGGTCAATAATGTAGCACACTACTGTTTATTGCTTAATGTATACTTTACATATTTTAACATTAGTATGCCATTCCCTAAGATCAGATTGAGCCCACTGCATTATGGGATACCATATCTAACACAGTGCATTCTGGTTGTGTACTGCACATCTGTATATATATGCAGGATGAGTCTTAGTGTCCCAGAGCTGAAATCTCTCATCCGGTGGTTTATCCTCCACAGGTCGTTTCTGCATCGTGATTTGTATAGTTTCATCTCTTATTATTCAAGTCTCTCCTCCTGCACTACGGAGGTTTTAGATATTCATTAGTCTTCATTAGGCCAAAACACAAAGAGCACAAAGAATTAACAAATCTCCCCAATGCACCGTGGCAGGTCCCACTATTGCAATATTTTTTTGGAGCAAGAAGGGAGAAAGTGAGAGAAAGAGAGAGAGAGAGAGAGAGAGAGAGAGAGAGAGTGTCAGAGCCAGCATTCAGGGATTGAATATAGGAGGAATGGATGTGCATTTCGCGGTCACAGATGGCACACGTGACTGGACTATATGATTTGTATGAGGAAGGATGTGTGTTCAGGCTCAGACAGATATGAAGCACTTACATTTAAACTTCAGCTCACGGAGATCTCATCGTGAGAGACCTGTGACTCACTCTGCAAAACATCACATTCACAAGTTTAAAGCTGAAGTGCCAATGCATATAAGAAACTACTTTGTTTGATATTATTCTTTTACTGTACAGTGGTACTGTTTATTTAACAGTTTGACTGCGGGGGAAACAAGGGGGCTCTGGAGGTGGAAGAGGAGCTTGTTAAGACCTGAATACAGAGATAGAGATATCCAGCCAGAGATGTCAGACGGAGACTTGAGCCCGACCTACTGATATGACACAGGGAGATGGTGAGTGCTAGGCGAAGTCTGATGGACAGAGAGACCCGGTGACATAGATAGATATGGGGAGTCCCGGCGATGAGTGGCCGAGGTGGAGCCTGGGGGCCGGTGGACTGAGGTGACTCTGGTTTGAGCGAGTACCACTGTGAAGCCTGAAGGATGGAGGAGTCTGATGGAGCTGTAGGGGTGGAGGGCTGTAGCGCAGCAGACAGCCGGGAGCCCAGGTGCAGCCGGTGAGCCGAGGGAGCCTGGGTGAAGCCGAGGGGACCAGGAGCCAGGGCAGAGCTGATTGTTCAACAGTCCAAGGTGGAGCCAGGGAATCCCCATGCCATGGGTGCACAGTGACTCGAAGGTGACCCAAGGTGGATCCAGGTTGTATGGTGGAGCCATTGGAAGAGCTGAGGGGAGAGGGTCGTAGGAATGGTTGTCTCCAGTGGAATAAACAGGCGAGGAAGGTTAGGTGTGGAGACAGACTTGGAAAGGGGCAGGGATGGTAGTGGCAAAGAACAATACTGTGCTGGATCCAGTGATGAAAATGGCGATTCATTGATTAGTGGAATTTCAATGGGCAGCAGAGGTCCGTGGGTGGGAAACCGGGTGGGAAGCGTTACCTCTGTACTAACACCTCAGCATTTTCTTCTTGAATGGACGAGGCTGATGGCTCAGGCTCCGTAGCGGGCTTTGGCTGGGTTGTCTCGATCTGTGATGAGCTCTGGCTCGATCTCAGCAGTGGGTGTGGGCGTTGGGTCTGGCTCTGGGGTGGGGTGGTGATGGATGGTAAGTGGGGCTGGACACTGGCGGTGGGATCCTCATTTACCTCGCCCACTGTAAAAGAAGATCCTTCCACCCATTAGGCAAAGTTGATATACTCAGCCAGCATCCAGCAGGAGTTCCCCTTAGCATCACAATCCAGGTCATGTCGTCGAGTCCGACCCAGAATCCCTCCATGAGTGTAATGTTGCTGCAGGTGGCAGGATGGCAGACGTTCAGAATCTCCCATACATACTCCTCATTGTGTCATTTTTTTTGTGACAATCACATACATACAATATTGTAGTATGTCAAAATATTAATATTTAATTGTAACTTATTTATCATAAATACAACTTAGAACAAAAACGAAGGTCTTCTAAATCCTAAAAGAAAATTAAACCTTAAAATATATATTTTTAAATCTCACAGAATATTTGGATTAACTCAGTAAATATGCATACTCAATGACTGAATCTGGAGTACTAATTACAAAAACATATGTTCAAATCATGCATTCATCACACATTCTGCATCAGCGGTTGGAAGAAGTTCAGAGAGTGAGAAAAGTTACTGTGCAAAAACTTTTATTTCCGTGTAAACAGATCCAACAGAAGTTTCCGTCATGCATCTGTCCCTTAATGAGGACAAGCATAAGGTGTAGAATATCGACACTGAGATCTGGCATCTGTCAACATACAGCACATTTGTAAAGCATCGCTTGGAATGTGATTCGTATGTCTGGCAGCCGTACACGAACAACTGAGGTAGAACTCGCGTCTACTGCAATTGAGGCAAGATCATTTGCAATGAATTAAAAAAAAAAACATGGTACTATTTCTATTTTCATAACAGCACCAACATTAAGCAGTAAAGCCCCTGTTGACACTGACTTGTGATAGCCAAGCACCCAGACTCATTTGTTTTCAAGTGAGTTTGATTTGTGCATTGAGAATCTTGTTCATGATGTGATGCATTATGCACAACTGCAGTTTATACAAACGATATGAAGTCGTACATCACTGACAATTTATTTGGGATGGCAATATATTGACCTTGATAATGTAGCAGCAAAATTATGACTGTCAAGCACTTAATCACATGCATTACAAAACAAAACATTATGTTACCCTAACCTCACAGAACTGCATCGCCATCTGTTATTGGTTGGACAAACATGTATTCCTGCACAGAACAGATTATAATTCTAGTACTTTTCATCAGTACATTTTATAGTCATTTTGAATTAAAGATCCACTGTGGTGTGAATCAAGTTTTTAATGTTGTTTGTATGTCTGTGGGGTTTTGATGCTTTAAGACAAACCATGTGCAAATTCATAAGTCAACACCATTGCTAAGTATTTTTCTCATTAACACTACAGTGAACCAAAGACAGTCTCAAAAGACGCGGTTTGAAATAGCTGTTGTTTCTTATGTCACAAACTACATTGTAACCAATCACGTCAAAATGTGGGCGGGCTTTAGCATATCATTAACTGTTCTGTTATGAAAAATCGGGTACATTTATTAATATAGCACGTGAATTATGTATATGACGTATATTACAATGTTAAGATGAACAATGTGCCTTTCTCCACTGATGTTCTTAGTTGTTCAAAGCGTTTCTAAGGATGCTGATTTTTAGAAAGCAGACTGAGATGGCGAACGGGAGCATGGTGTGTGTAACATTAGCAACACATCATTAGCTGTTTGATAACATAGTCAAGCAAAAGGCTAATCATATTAAGTACCGCTATGTGTCCGATGTTGTAAAGAGTGATACCATTGTGCAGTGTTTACAACAGTAACTTGAGTAAAATTGAGCGAGTGGGTCTCTGAGAGTCTGAGCTGATGTGAGTGAGTGGAGGCAGGGTTAATTTACATACTAAATGAAGCAAGGCTGTAGAGTTACTAAATTAGTATTCAAGCTATTTAACGGCATGAAGAAATGTTTTTCACATGATTTTTTTTTTTAAATATGTCATTTTGGCTACAGGGGTCTGTAAGAATCTATGCTCACCAAAACTGCATTTATTTGATCAAAAATATAGTAAAAACTTAAATTTTTGGCAAATGTAATGGCTCTTTTACACCAAGGGCCATATTTACTAACATCTTGCAGCAGGTCAAACCCCTTTTTTGGGTTAAAAAGCTACTGTCAGGATTTACTAGAGACACGCAGTAAAACATTTGCGCTGAAAAGGTGTGGATAGGGTTATTTTTGTGGCTGACCTTGCATATGCATTTGTTTCCCTTTCAGATGCAACATTTATGGGAGGAGAGTATTTAAATGAATCACGCAAGGTGATTTACTAAGGTTTGTGCTTGTCAATTTACTGGTATTTGCGCCATTATTTACTGCCCCCAAAAATTAAACCAGATGCTAACTTGCGCTGCTCTTGGTAGATTGTGTTGGTCATTATGGAAATGATCCGGATGCGTCTGTGGTCTTTAATTTGAGTGTGGTCAGTAGATCACTCGCTGAACTTTACACTCCTATCGGCACTTTTTTTGGAATTGTACAGTAGAGGTCGCAGCTCTAACAAACCTTTCAGATTCTGGATCGCAGAGAATAGGATGCAGGAGAAGAAAACTTGTTATGCATTACCCTCAAAACTGATTATAATGCACAGTTGCATTTTATACAAAGTCATACATTACTGACATTTTATTTGGGATGGCAATATTTACCTTGATAATGTAGCAGCAAAATGCAAAATATGACAATTAATGCAATTAATGCAATTAATCATGCAATGAAAAACAAAACAAAAAGTACTTCCTTAAAATGACTGCATGTCTCTTTTTCTGGGTGCAAAAAATTATTTTTGTGTAATTAATTTTGTGTAATTATAATTGTGTAATTTTAATTAAATGTTTTTTTTTTTCGTGCCTTCATTTCTCAAGGTAAATGAGCAGTTTCTGTGCTCCTGAAATTAAAATAGCAGCATACTGACAGGTTGCTAAAAGGCAACGTTTAAGTTTAACAAGAGGTGGTTAATTAGTCCACTGCAACAGACCAACAAAAGGCCGGCATGCTGATTATAAAGTGATCATCCTTGATTTACACAGAGAAAAACTCTTTGTTTCTGTCGTTTACCTATCTGAAGAAAAAATACACCTTCGTTTCACATCGTTAGTCTGGAGAAAAACAAATGAATTACTGTTGTGACCTTTGCAAGAGCTCAAAGATAAAAGACCTTCGTCTACCGTGATTGAAAATTAGTGGACTTGCTCATGAGCTCTAAAATGCTCTTAAACCGCTTATGTTAAATTTGGTCGCACTGGCAGTAAAGAATAAAAATGAATCTGTTTCTTAATTTATGTCAATTTGGCTGTCTTCCAGTCTCAGCAGACGATTGCATTTGTCTAGGCCAGACTGATTTATGACAATTACAACCTGCCTGTTTTGGGATGAGTCTTGTAATTGAACGTCTGCCCTTTTAAAGGTTTACACTGGCTAAAGTGTGTGTCCAGCACCTCATTCAGACGCTCAGCTTGTGCCAAAAGGTTGCAGTTAGATGGAGCACGTCGGCTGCTCTGAGATCTCTGGATGTGGACCGTCTTCACGCTCAAGGTAGGATGTCACAGTAATTACCCTGGTGATAGTCCTCCATCATAGAGGCTTTGAGCTGGAATCTGAACGATGTTTTTTCATTTCCCATCCTGACTAAAGGGTCTTTCTGAAAGGCAAAGAATAGTTCTGTCATAATAGACCTATTGACATCATGTAACTCATGTCAATGGGTCATGTCACACGTGAGAACAGAGATCAAACCTGGCTCGATGCGTCTTGTCATATTTTAATGTTTTGCCGCAAAGGAGATTTCAGGTAACGTTTTTTACAGTATTTTGGTCTTTTCCTTTCTTTAGAATACTTGTAATGCATGAGTTTTATTGCATACTTTTATTATGCTTTTTTATACAGTATAATGTCAATAAAAAAATGTTGTTGGTATATAAATTTATGTATATACACTATATCGCCAAACGTTTTGGGACACCTGCCTCTACATGCACACCCTATTAATCCGTAGGGTTTAATATGGAGTTGGCCCACCCTTTGCCGCTATAACAGCTTCAACTCTTCTGGGAAGGCTTTCCACAAGGTTTAGGAGTGTGTTTATGGGAATGTTTTTGACCATTCTTCAAGAAGCACATTTGTGAGGTCAGCCACTGATGTTGGACGAGAAGGCCTGGCTCACAGTCTCCACTCTAATTCATCCCAAAGGTGTTCTGTCGGGTTGAGGTCAGATGAGGTGCAGGCCAGTCAAGTTCCTCTACACCAAACTCACTCATCCATGTCTTTATGGACCTTGCATTGTGCACTGGTGCGCAGTCATGTTGGAACAGGAAGGGACCATCCCCAAACTGTTCCCACAAAGTTGGGAGCATGAAATTGTCCAAAATGTCTTGGTATGCTGAAGCATTGAGTTCCTTTCAGTGGAACTAAGGGGCCAAGCCCAACCTCTGAAAAACAACCCCACACCATAATCCCCCCTCCACCAAACTTTACACTTGGCACAATGCAGTCAGGCAAGTACCGTTCTCCTGGCAGCCGCCAAACCCAGACTCGTCCATCAGATTGCCAGACAGAGAAGCGTGATTGGTCCCTCCAGAGAACACGTCTCCACTGCTCTAGAGTCCAGTGGCGGCGTGCTTTACTCCACTGCATCCCACGCTTTGCATTGCAGTTGGTGATGTAAGGCTTGGATGAGCTGCTCGGCAATGGAAACCCATTCCATGAAGCTCTCTACACACTGTTCTTGACCTAATCTTAAGGCCACACGAAGTTTGAAGGTCTGTAGCTATTGACAAAAAGTTGGTGACTTCTGCGCTCTGTGTGCCTCAGCATGCGCTGACCCCGCTCTGTGATTTTACGTGGCCTACCACTTCATGGCTGAGGTGCTGTTGTTCCCAATTGCTTCCACTTTGTTATAGTACCACTAACAGTATTTAGTAGTGAGGAAATTTCACGAATTGCACAGGTGGCAACCTATCACGGCACCACACTTGAATTCACTGAGCTCCTGAGAGCGACCCATTCTTTCACAAATGTTTGTAGAAGCATCTGCATGTCTAGTGCTTGATCTTATACACCTGTGGCCATGGAAGTGATTGGAACACCTGAATTGAATGATTTGGTGGGGTGTCCCAACACTTTTGGCAATATAATGTAGATTGGTTCAGTGATGTTATATATTTTCTCAGTGTAATGTTGTGTATGTTAAAAAGTTAGTATTTTTCTTTTTGAAAGAACTTATTTTATTTAGCAGGGATGGATTAAATAGATCAAAAGTGACAGTAAAGTCTTTTACATTGTTACAAAAGATTTCTATTTCAAATAAATGTTGTTCTTTTGAACTTTCTATTCATCAAAGAATTATGAAACTAAAAATGTATTGTGGTTTTCACAAAAATATTAAGTAGCACAACTTTTTTCAACATTGAGCAGCAAATCCTCATATTAGAATGATTTCTGAAGGATCATGTGGCACTGAAGACTGGAGGAATGGAAAATTCAGATTTGATCACAGGAATACATTACGTGTTCAAATATAATATAATAGAAAATGGTTATTTTGAATTATAAAAATAGTTCACTGTTTTACTGTTTATGCTGTATTTTGATCAAATAAATGCAGCCATGGTGAGCAGAAAAAAAAAAAACATTAAAAAAATTGTGCAGACCCCAAACTTTTGAAAGGTATAAGAAAAAATACATTTAATTTAAAATGAAAAAATAAATTGTGTTGAAAAATGCTAGAATTATAAACTGTTCTGGGTAGAAAAACATATTTGTCCAACCTACAGCAGATGGAGATGCAGTTCTTTATGCTACTTAAAATACACATTTGACCTTTAAAATGGAGTGAAAATTAGTTATTTTCATGTTGTCAGATTATATTAGATTCAATGTAAGTTGATTTTCTCATGTGAGAATCTTCATGGATCCACTTTTGCAAAAGAACTCATATAAGGTTATTTATATCTGCTCAAATACTTGTTTCTTCATCATTCTGATGTGTTGTGATGAACTATTAAAGTCTTGCTTTCTAATTATATTGAGAAAAGGAAGTTATGCTCTAGAAGTGCACAAAAAAGGCTTATCAAAACCCCTTTCATTTTGTTTATGGGGACAGTGAGCGCTCATCAAACAGTTGCTCTCAGTGAATTTGCAGCTGAGTCTGTCGAGAACAAACCCTAAATGTGTGTAATTCTGACTTCAGTACTCACAAAAGCGTCGAGGACAGCTCCGGGAGCGAAGCGCACCGCTGCGGGGTAGAGCACAGGGCCCTGTGGGGGACTGCGGTGTCCCAGAAATCTCTTCCCTCTCAAACTCCCGTGGAGTGCGAGGCCGTGTGCACAGATCTCATGGGGCCACAGCAATCACTCTCAATCCCGCCTGCTGTGTGTGAGGTGGTGAGGTCTTTAGCATCCCTTTCCCTCGGTGCGGACAAACTCTATAAGCAATGATGGGGAAGGACAGACATCGGCATGTGCTTGTAAAGGGCGACCCTTCTAGACACATGAGCCCTCTTAAAAATAAGCAAAACTAGTTGTGTATACAGCATTCTCTATATAAAAGATCGTTACAGGTCAATCAGGGGTGCATTTCCCAAAAGCATCACTGGTGAAGTTCCATTGTTATCAACATAGTTCAACGATTTTGTTTCTTGAAACCATAGTTTCAACGAACCTTCGCAAACAGCATCTCAAAGTTGTGTGGTTGGAAGTACAGCTCTCGACCTGTGGTTAGAAGCAGATTCTTATGAGAATGACACATGGACTTCAATAGGTCATACTCTTGGCCACAATGAGCAAGCAACATGCAGTACATTCTATATCTTTCATTCTAAATATACACAAATTCTATTCTAGCACTGCATCGGAAATTGCATGCTGTATACCCAGCTAACAGGGGACATTCCCAAAATGTTCTTTAAAAGTTATGTAAACATTCTTAAAATGTTATACGTTCTCATAATGTTGAGAGAAAATGCTTTTAGAATAACTTTATTAGAATGTCCGTATGTTATTATTATTTGCTGAATGTTTTCATAATGTTATCATAAAACATTCTGAGTGCAACGTTTGTGGAATGTCCTTACAATATGATGTGTACTTAATGAATGTTCTCATAGTATAGAGAGAAAACATTCTGAGTGCAACGTTCATGGAACGTCCTTACAGTGTAATTTGTATTTAATGAATGTTCTCGTAATGTTGAGAGAAAACATTCTTTGAATAACATTCTCGGAATGTCCTTATGTTATTATTATTTGCTGAATGTTTTCATAATGTCAGCATAAAACGTTCTGAGTGCAACGTTCATGGAACGTCCTTACAATGTTATTTTTACCTGATGAACATTCTCATAACATTGAGAGAAAACATTCTTAGAACAATTTTAATGAAACATCCTTAGAGTGTTACTGGTCAAAGTCTAAGTCCATTTTTTTGTATAGTGCTTTTCACAATACACATTGCTTCAAAGCAGCTTTATAGAAAATCATGATGTTATAATGTTTATAAAAACCCGATTCCAAAAAAGTTGGGACACTGTACAGATTGTGAATAAAAACAGAATGCAATGATGTGGAAGTTTCAAATTTCAATATTTTATTCAGAATACAACATAGATGACATCAAATGTTTAAACTGTATCATTTTAAGGGGAAAACTTCAAATTTTGATTGGTCTGACCACAGAACAGTTTTCCACTTTGCCACAGTCCATTTTAAATGAGCCTTGGCCCAGAGAAAACGCCTGCGCTTCTGGATCATGTTTAGATATGGCTTCTTTTTTGAAATCTGGCAACGGCGAATGGCACGGTGGATTGTGTTCACCGACAATGTTTTCTGGAAGTGTTCCTGAGCCCATGTTGTGATTTCCATTACAGTAGCATTCCTGTATGTGATGCAGTGCCGTCTAAGGGCCGAAGATCACGGGCATCCAGTATGGTTTTCCGGCCTTGACCCTTACGCACAGAGATTGTTCCAGATTCTCTGAATCTTTGGATGATATTATGCACTGTAGATGATGAGAACTTCAAACTCTTTGCAGTTTTTCTCTGAGAAACTCCTTTCTGATATTGCTCCAGTATTTTTGGCCGCAGCATTGGGGGAATTGGTGATCCTCTGCCCATCTTGACTTCTGAGAGACACTGCCACTCTGAGAGGCTCTTTTTATACCCAATCATGTTGCCAATTGACCTAATAAGTTGCAGATTGGTCCTCCAGCTGTTCCTTATATGTACATTTAACTTTTCCGGCCTCTTATTGCTACCTGTCCCAACTTTTTGGAATGTGTAGCTCTCATGAAATCCAAAATGAGCCAATATTTGACATGACATTTCAAAATGTCTCACTTTCAACATTTGATATGTTATCTATATTCTATTGTGAATAAAATATAAGTTTATGAGATTTGTAAATTATTGCATTCCTTTTTATTCACAATTTGTACAGTGTCCCAACTTTTTTGGAATCGGGTTTGTAATATCTTAAAATCATCCTGCTTTATATAGTCACATTTAGCAGATTCCCAGCTCAGGGAACATTGTCAGAACGTTCTGGCAAGGTTCTCTCAAAGTTATGAACAATTTTTTTTCTAGTAACATTAATAGAATGTTCGTTTAAAGTTTTCTGGTTTTTAAAAAAGTTCTCAAAACACTAGAACAAAAACGTTATTTATATGTTGAAGAAATGTTCCTGGGGGAATGTTTGGAGGATTTTTACATAAACAAGAAAAAATTTCTTAAAACATTTTAAAAACTGGATGTTTTGAATGTTCAGAAATAATGATTTCAGAAAAATTGAAATATGTTTGTTTAAATTGTAATGTTCCTCTTACGGTCACATAAACCAAGAAAAAACATTCTTAATACATAAGAAAAAATGGTTTTGAACATTTAAAAATAACTTAATGAAATGTTTGCTAAACAGACGTATACATCTGCCATGTTGTCATTATTATGTGACCTATGGTGTGAGTTGCGTCGCTTCACAAATCCTCTCCCGTGGTCTCATGGGATAGTAAAGTGTCCATCAACTGTGCACTTCAGAATCTCAATAATCTGGATTTATAGAATTAATTAAGATTACATATTTTGCTTAAAAAATACCCAAAATCTAATCTTTAAAAAAAATCTGTGAATAATTTTTAACAAGTTTATTAACATAAACAATCCTGTTATGTGTTCTGTATCTTCCCAAATCACGAATCTAACTGCTGAGCTACAAATTTGCTGTCCTGTATAAAATGCCAATATCTTGATAAATATATTAACTATAATTATATATTTTAGATGATTATTAGATGATCGCTTTCACTTTTTTTTTCATTTTCACTTTCTCAGTTAGACAAAATTTTGAAATTAATTTTCACAAAATATAATTTAAAAGTCAAATAATAAAATAAAAACTTGAATGAATGAGTTGAAGAAAATATATTCTACTAATTAAAAGAAGACCTAAAATGTGGCACTAATGTCTCTGTGATTTTTGAACCAGTTTATTGAGCCAGTTTTTAAACCCGCCTGTTACATGCCATTGAATATTCTAAGGTTAAATACAACAGACACTGCATAACATTGACGCTTTAAACAGATACAAGTAAAAAACACATAAAAACTTGTATACTGATTTCAGAGAGAAATTCTCAAGAGAGCATTGCCGCCAGCAAACATGATCTTACGTTGACAAGTAAATGTTTATGAATACACGTTTTTCCATGATAGATGGTTCCCTTCTGCATTTTTTCCTTTGGTAATGTGTCACCTGTGTATGACTAAAGGGTTCATCAATGTTATGTAAACTGACAGAGATAGATGATACCCCCTCAGAATGCTAACGGAGGTGCTTTGGCATAATCCATCAAAATTAAGTTTGCACTTCCCTTTTTAAATGGACCAAAGGGGTCTCGTGCATTCTGCCTTTTTTGTCACCTAATTTGGAGAACGCAGAAGACGCCTCTCTTGCTTTACAGCATGCATTTAACAATTTACCTGAATAAACCCTTCGAACAGTCACCTGATTTGCATTTTGCGTTACGCTTGAGAAAATCCATACCTTATCCCTTAAATTGCCTTACAAATAAATTTGTGTTGAAATGAAGTGCCGCTGTCACGCTTCGGGCGAGCGAGGGGAAGAGACACAAATCTGCATTTAATTTCTGGGTGCTCTCCAAAAAAGTGCAACCTGCCATCGGCCTGAAGAGAAAGACAGAAGCCAGAGAAAGATGGGATTGTGATGTAGGACTTTTCCTCCCTAATAAACCCGTGAGAACTATTACAAGTAAAATCATTTGAATCATCTTAGGGTGTGTTCACACTTGGCATGTTTGGTCCGATTAAAACGAACCCTGGTGCGATTGCTCTGTTAGTGCGGTTCATTTGAATAAGAGGAACGCTGCCATCTGAACCAAACAAGCGGGCTGAGACGGGTCTCGATCCACTTCTAAGCGAACTCTGGTGCGGTTCGACTGAAATATGAATGCAACACAGACCACAAACAGGACAGGGGGGTTTGTCCTGACCAAGTGAACTCTCTCTCTCTCTCTCTCTCTCTCTCTCTCTCTCTCTCTTTTAATAACTGCATTAGTCTGATATCAATGGAACAAGCGTCTGTTACTAGTTCTATTACATTTTGGAATTAGCAACAGAGGCATGCAATGAGATATTTTCACATTCTCTATTAAAAAAACCTTCAAAATGATGTACGATTTGTTTGACTCTGACAGAAAATGACTGAGATACACCAGTTTGAAGTCGATAGAGTCAGCAAAGTAAATTGAGAAAAATCGAGTCAAAAAATCACCTAGCAACCATTTCTTAAAATCCCTGGTAATAACACCAAATTTGGCACACACCAAGTCAACACCAAATATATATAGGAAAAATATATATTCAACTTTTTTTTCCATGATACCACAATTTGTTTGATTAACATTAATGTAACGGACAGCTTATATATTAAGATGTACTGTACCGCACGGATCTAAAATAATGTTACACATCAGATGCTTTTCCCCAACAGTTAACCAAACGTTCACATAAGACATAACAGATCACGTTACATGTGAATACTCGCCATGACAGATATTTTAAAACACTGTAATTCTGTGTATATCGGGGTCGTGCGCTGTCTGAGGCGGCTTTGTGCGCGCACGTCGGATCTGTCCGTCAGCGAGAGACAAAAGAAAGGTACTCCTCTCCAAAAACTTACAAATAAAGATACTTTTAGATGTTTAATTGCTATTTGGAGCTTTGGGATCACTAGACGAGGGCTTAATTAACACATTTTTGTGAAAACCTCAAAATCGACTATTTTCACTTTTGCCAGCACGGGTCACATTTTTTATGCTGAGAAATGTTTGAGTTCATATTGAGATCTCTGAATATTGATTGAAAACTTGGGTATCTTGGCACATTGCCAAGATTTTTAATCAGCATGACCAATCGCATTGCTGTCTGTGAGAAATGAGATGAAGATGTCCTGTATGATTTTTCTTCCCTATGGTCAGGGAATGGAGAACATGTAGAGTGAAGAAGTGTGTGAGTGTGCAGGAGTGAGTAAAGCACTGAACTCCTCCCCAGATTTTTAATCAGAAGGTTTGTTGTGGCAGATGGCCATTGCTTTGACTGTATCCTGGCCTCCCACACACTAACACAGGCATTATTCTTACCCATCAGCAAACTCCCAGACAGAACGCTGACCGTCATGCTGAGGGAATGAGAGCTTTGAAAGCACACAAACCAAGGGATACTTAACCCAAAAAATTAATTAATTAATTTTATTAATTTTCCTTTCTGTGCTCATGTTTGCTGAGATGCCAAAGTCTGCAATCAAAAATCTCAATATGATCGCAAATATTTCTTACCACATTCTTCCAAGACCAACTGATCTGGGGTGCTTCCCGTACAACGACGTAACAACAACGTAACTCACTGCTGAACTACCATAGTACGATGCATCGTTGAAGAAACATAGAAAGTAAAAGAAATGGACACAGCGACCCCATAGACTTCAGCGGAGTCAATCAGAAGCGCTCACTTCCTGATGGCTGAGCATACTGCGCAGCCTCAGACCGAGCTTGACGACGTAGATGTGACGTGAGCAACCTGTCTGACAGCTGTAAATCTTCTAGTAGTTGTGCAAGTTCAAATCTGAATCACCGAATCTTGCAGAGATTTTGGCTCTCTGTGGGCTTCTCCCCATGCTTCTCCCTTGACTTTATCGGACTTTATGCCTCGACGTCCCCCCGATTGCCTCATAGACAGTAAAAGATTGCCTGCGAGCTTCTCCTCCTGTCTATACAGGTCTATACGGTAATTACTGTGCGACAGAGAGTTGCATGGTTATGATGCAATCGTTAGCCTATTTCTACGGGGTGAAGGTGTAAGATACAAGGCAATGGAGCCTTTTATACATTGTCGTGTTTCTTTAGAAATAAACAATGGACAAATGGAGTCTTTAAACGCCTCAGATGTAAAGCTATTCACTGTCAAAGTGACGCCAAAATGAATGGGAGTCAATGGAATGCTAACAGCAAGTGATGGCTTGGTTAGCAATGGCTGCCCCTATGGAAGGTACGCTTTCCGGGTGCTGGATTACCCCCTTGTGAAGAAATCAACTTGCTAGTCACGACTGTTTCCCGAAACCGTATTGTTACAAATTTGTCGTTCAACCGTGTTGGTTAATGATGTCAGGCAGGTGGTGGAGTAATAACTGCTTTTAATGAATTCGTATGAGATCACATTCATGGTAGATTTTTTGCTATAAATTATGGAAATGGCATCTGAGTAATTCTCATTTTGCTTTATAATAAGCAAGCTGACATTCTTTTGTTTCAAATACATACAATGTCATTTACATCTTTTAGTTTGTCAAGAGATTTAAAGCACCGTTTTTGAAGAGTACACACACTCTAAAAAATGCTGGGTTAAAAATAACCCAAGTTGGGTTGAAAATGGACTAACCCAGCAATTGGGTTGTTTTAACCCAGCAGTTGGGTTGTTTTAACCCCCCAAAAGCATCATTAGCCAACTATGGTCACAAGTTCCGTCATTATCAGCATAGTTCAACGAGTCAGTGTTTCCCGAAACCATAGTTTCAACGAACATTCACAAACAGCATCGCAAACTTGTGTGGTCTGAATGACAGCTCTCGGCCTGTGGTTAGAAACGTAGTTTCTTGTTTGCATGACGTGGACTTCATAACTCCTTATCTTGAGCAAAATAAGCAAGCTGACATTCAGTACAATCTATATCTTTTATCTAGAATACATACAAATGTCATTTATGTCTTTTAAGTTTGTCAAAAGATTTAAAGCACCTTTTTTGAAAAGTGTGCATGTGCGTACGTGCTCTAGTACGTGAAAACAAGCCTACGATTGAATCTGGAAATAAAGCAAAATAACTGAGAAAAATAAGAATTAGTCCTCAGGTGCCATGTCCATAATTTATAGCAAAACAATGAGCATTTATTTGATTGTGAAATATTATAATTTAACCCCTAAACTGTCACCCCTCTTTTTGAGCATAGGCGTGAAAAGTTTACTGTAAAACAAATGTTCTATACTAAAAAAAATGTTTACAAAATAATTGTTGCTTTAAAATTACTATAAAAGGAAAGCCACATGTTTAACCAAGTTGTGTTCCAAATTTGAAGTTTGTTTAGGTGCTATACCAAAAAAATAAATAAAATCAGGACTGAGACGTTGCCTGGCATGGCGTAGCCGGGGCCCCACCCTGGAGCCAGGCCCGGGGTTGGTGCTTGTATGCGAGTGCCTGGTGGCTGGGCCTACCCCCATGGGGCCCGGCCGGGCTCAACCCGAATGAGCGACGTGGGGCCACCCTCCCGTGGGTTCACCACCTGCAGGAGGGATCATATGGGGCCGGTGCGTAGTGGATCGGGTGACAGTCGAAGGCTAGGCCCCCGACGACCGGATCTCTGGACACGGAAAATGGCTTTAGGGACGTGGAATGTCACCTCGCTGGCGGGGAAGGAGCCTGAAGTTGAAGTTGAAGTTGAAGTTTATTTGTCATTACACATGTACAAGTACAGTATAACGAAATGAAGTTTGGAGCAAGCCTCCGGGCCGCAGCCGATTATTCAGGCGCCGCCCTACGCTCTCCAGAAATACAAGAATGCAATTTAGCAAGCATTACATAGCAAACACAACAAAACATAAACATAAACATAAACATAAACATAAACATGACACAGTACACGTGGTCACGTGATGGGATTTTTTGTATGGAGTGGGAGAGGAGATAGATAAACAGGCAGACGGTTGGAGGGGGGGGTGGGATCGGGTAGGTTGTGTATGGTGCGAGTGAGTCTGAGATTGTGTTGTGTGAGAATGTTAGCCATAACTTCAGATGTTTTCGAGTTCAGTTCTATGGTTTGTCCTTGAAGGGAGATAAGGCAGTGCACAGGGAAAGATAGCAGACAAAGCTGTCAGGCTGAAATCCCAACCGAGAGATAGGGACCAAGTGAGGTTCGTTGGGCTAGTTGATTAGGTCAGGCAAATACAATTTATTATTTTTTAATCCATTTGATGATCTTCGGTAATTTGTCCGGATCATAATCAATCAATCAGATCTGGTCCTCAGCATTCGCGTCCGGTCTGTGCAGTTTCCTAGACATTACGTCCAGCCTCATGGCCAGACCGGTTACAGTCCGTAAAAGTTCACCGATCTGACCCCGATAGAGCCACACTCTACCCTGCGTATCCGCAGTCCGGACTGCGTTGTTACGGTTCAGTTCCTCAATTCCTATCACTTTCTGATCTAATTCCTTCAGACGGTCACACACAACCCCGAAGCATTCTTTAATTTCCACAGACAGCGGCTGGGTGAATTTGCTTGCAGCTGTCTTACCAATCTTCCGATAGGTCAGGGCAGTCCCAAAGCCAAAGAATAGGAACCCCGCCATCAATAATCCAATCATGTATAAATCTTCCGCATCCTCCACGGACAGAGCCTCCAGGCACAGGACTTGCCAGTTGTTCCATGCGTCCCTCACGTACCCTGCGGCAAAGGTCCCGTCCGGGCAGGTGGGTTCTCCCGGGGCACCCTTCCTTAGTGAGAAAATCTTGTCGATTGCGCTGATTGACCAGTTAATCAATTCCATTTCAGTATTTTCAAGAGTCCAGCAAAGCAGCAGTCAGAGAGAAAGAGAAGAGACGAAACACTAGACAAAACAAAACAGCGCGAGAGCCAGCAGGGAACAGAGAGAAAACACGTCTGCACGGATAGAAGGACAGAAAGGAAGTGAGTGAGCTTGTGCGGGAGGTTGAGAGGTACCAGCTAGAGATAGTCGGGCTCACCTCCACGCACAGCTTGGGCTCTGGAACCACACTTCTTGAGAGAGACTGGAATCTACCACTCTGGAGTTGCCCATGGTGAGAGGCGGCGGGCTGGAGTGGGTTTGCTTATAGCCCCCCAGCTCAGCTGCCATGTGTTGGAGTTCAACCCGGTGAATGAGAGGGTCGCTTCCCTGCACCTTCGGGTAGGGGATAGGTCTCTCACTGTCGTATGTGCCTACGGGCAGAACAGCAGTGCGGAGTACCCGGCCCTAATGGGGTCTCTGGGAGGGGTTCTGGAAAGTGCTCTAACTGGAGACTCCATCGTTCTATTGGGGGACTTGTGTGACAGTGACACCTGGAGGGGCGTGATTGGGAGGAACGGCCCCCCTGATCTGAACCCGAGCGGTGTTCTGTTATTGGATTTTTGTGCTAGTCACGGCTTGTCCATAACAAACACCATGTTCAAGCATAAGGGTGTCCATCAGTGCACGTGGCACCAGGACACCCTAGACCGGAGGTCGATGATCGACTTTGTGGTCGTCTCATTTGACCTCTGGCCGTATGTCTTGGACACTCGGGTGAAGAGAGGGGCAGAGCTGTCAACTGATCACCATCTGGTGGTGAGTTGGATCCGATGGCAGGGGATGAAGATAGACAGACTTGGGAGACCCAAACGTACTGTGAGGGTCTGTTGGGAACGTTTGGCTGAGCCCCCTGTCAGAGAGATCTTCAACTCCCACCTCTGACGGAGCTTCGGCCGGATCCCGAGGGAGTCTGGAGATATTGAGTCCGAGTGGACCATGTTCTCTACCTCCATTGTCGACGCGGCTGCTCGGAGCTGTGTCCATAAGGTCTCTGGTGCCTGTCGAGTCGGAAATCCCCGAACCCGGTGGTGGACACCGGAAGTAAGGGATGCCGTCAAGCTGAAGAAGGAGTCCTATCGGGCCTGGTTGGCTTGTGGGACTCCTGAGGCAGCTGACGGGTACAGGCAGACCAAGCGGACTGCAGCCCAGGTATTTGTGGAGGCAAAAAATCGGGCCTGGGGGGAGTTCGGTGAGGCCATGGAGAAAGACTATCGGTTGGCCTCGAAGAGATTCTGGCAAACCGTTTGCTGCCTCAGGAGGGGGAAGCAGTGCCCTACCAACACTGTTTACGTTGGAGATGGGCAGCTGTTGACCTCAACTGGGGATATCGTCGGACGGTGGAAGGAATACTTCGAGGATCTCCTCAATTCCACTAACACGTCTTCCATTGAGGAAGCAGTGGCTGAGGGCTCAGAGGTGGATTCATCCATCACCCGGGCTGAAGTCATCGAGGTAGTTAAAAAACTCCTTGGTGGCAAGGCACCGGGGGTTGATGAGATCCGCCCTGAGTACCTCATGTCTCTGGATGTTGTGGGGTTGTCTTGGCTGACACGCCTCTGCAACATCGCATGGCAGTTGGGGACAGTGCCTCTGGACTGGCAGACCGGGGTGGTGGTCCCTCTTTTCAAGAAGGGGGACTGGGGACTGGGGGAATGGAGAGTGTGTTCCAATTACAGGAACACACTCTCCAGTACAGGAACACACTCTCCAGTTTTTTTTTTTTTCAGGATTTTTTTTGATGAATAGAAAGTTCAAAAACAGAATTTATTTGAAATAGAATATGTATTTGTATTATATTTGCTTTTTATTTTCGAAAAGAAAAAAAAATCTTACTGACCCCAAACCTTTGAACATGCTTAACATGTAATTGCTTCTTTAGCACACCGGCACACACTTGCAGCTGTAGATTGATCCATAATAGCCACTTTTCAAGGGTAAGACATTTATCTGTGTGAAGAGACATAATGAATGCTTGATCTTAATGAGGCTCGTAACGCCTACGGCCTGTCCTACTTGAACCACACAAGCCAGAACGCAAATTGATGCAGTTCACAAACAACACAGAAAGCAGCAAATGTTGTTAGTAATTCCCTCGCTGAAAAAAAATAAAAAGAGATCAAAAGCAACGTCTTCAGAGATACAAATCAACAAAGTGACGCACTATACTGACAGCTGACAAACATCATAAGGCTTCATAACATTTTTGAAATCCACCATGGGTCTTTTGTGATGGCTTGTGTAATCTGAAAGGTTTGTGAACCTTATTGTTTGTTAATGTGGAGTGGTTTCATTTGGTCTTTTTTACCCATTAATGTTCATTCATGTTCAATAAATCTACATTTAGATCATCAAAACCTCTTATGAGACTCCAGTTGAGTGGCAGTTCAGGGGTCTTATTAATAAAACGTGCAAATTTGATCTTAGAGTGTGCGTACGCTAAAAACCACACCAATGTTCAGATTTATTAAAACGGTCTTTGATGTGGAAAAGCGCTTAGCGTCACATCAGGGTCCAAGCAGACTTACACACTTTTCCTTGTGGCTGAGAGTTGGACAACTGCAGGTATTTGGAAATCTAAGTGGCAATAATACTAATAAAACACTGTTAATTACACAGCATTAAAGGGGAACTATTAGGTAAAATTCACTTTTACATGGTGTTTGAACAAATGTGTGTCAGCAGTGTGTGTACATAATCACCCTATAATAGTAAAATACACCGACTTGTTTTATTTAATCAGTGTCTCATAAGCAGTGTCTCAGAATAAGCCGTTTGTAGTTTCTGTGCAATGTGATGTCAAATTACACAGGCCCCGCCCACGACTGCTGATGGACCTATTAGAATAGACTCAGAGATCACCCCTCAGTGAACTGTACACAATCCACCATGTTTATCTCCTCGCCAGAGCATTTAACGCTACTAAAGTTATTCAGTCAAGAGCAGTGAGTGATTTTCTGTTTATCTTTTGTTGTTTGAGTCATCATTAACAGCAGCTATAGCAGTAGGTACTGTATATTACATTGCTCTCACTTTAATACACAGATCTAATATACACATGTGATTTCTTTACTTGCTGTTTACATTCACAGACATAACCAACTGTGTTTATGTGAACTTTGTGTGTATTTGACAGTTTAAGTGCAATAAGACGTGAAAGAGAACTTAGTTTAATACTCACAGAATGCGCCATCTGACATTCAGCTTTCTGTGCGTGTTTCAGATGTGTGTGCTCAGAAAACCATAAGTCATAAGTTTAGACTGATATGGCTTAAAAAGGCATGTAGATAAGATAATAACTTTCAAGATGATGAAGAACTGCAATGTCACGTGAGTGCGATAGAGATGATAACCAAACCAAAACCAAACAGATGGTTTAGCTTTTTGGCAGGCACAAGGCACATCCGAGGCACAAGCTGTAAAGGCTCTGCCCTCTTCTGGAAAGTGGGGTGGGGAGCAGCAGCTCATTTGCATTTAAAGGTACTTTTCAGTTTTTCCGAAACAGAAAAGGGCATTTACAACATGGTATAATAAATGATTGACACATTTTGGGGACAGCTGAGACTTGTATTACATCTTGTAAAAAGGGGCATAATAGATCCCCTATACTAAAGTTCAATTATTTAGTATTCATACTTTGGTTCCACATGTGTAAATTGTCATTTTGGCTAATCTATAGGCTATAAAATATAGGCCTATAATGCATAAAAAGATTTGCGAATTTTAAGTCTAATTTATTTTTATTTTTTATTTTTTTAGCATATGTCTGTTTTCTCAAAATCACATGTATGTACATTTGAGAAATTATATTAGATCAAATGTAGAACATTTTATAAATGAGTCCCCAGGAGAGGATGCTGAATCTCTTCAAAAAAGCATAGGCTTTCATGAATTCTTTGAAAAAGTGATTATTAAATAATGAATAGTGCCTATGTACAAAGTAATGGCAGGCCTATCGCACCTTTTATGAACATGAACAGGCATGCGTATAGCAAACCAATTTAACTGTAATATATATATATATATATATATATATATATATATATATATATATATATATATATATATATATATATATATATATAATTTATATCTCCATCGCTGTTTTTCATACAAACAGAAATATAATGAAAATAAAGATAAGATGCTTAATTAACCTAAACAACACATCCTATGATTCACTTCATAATTAACAGCGAGATAAGAAATCACCATGTATAACTAGTACTTTTAGGTTTGATCTGCTAGTGTGCATAGAATGTCATACAATGTTATATCAGCAGAAATCGTAATGATGCTACTGTCATCACAATGCACATACAGCAAACAAAACACAGTGTATAGCATAAAAAGAAACATACATGCAATATCTCATAATTCTGAACTCCTACTACCTATGAAAACACCCCAAAACATTTGGACCCACATGTGCCCAGAGCTCACTCATCTGCAATGCATTATTGGTGGCAATACAATACTTTATTCTATTTCTTACAAGCAGGGCACTCTGGGTGAATTTTAACAGAGCTCCTCCCAGGGAAGCCTCCGAGGTTAGATAAAAAATAAAAAAATAATAATACATGTATCATTGCAGGATCCCAACAGAGAGAGCTGTTCAGTTTGAATGGAAGTCAGTGGAGGAGATGCTTTGTGTGGAAACAGCTTGTCACGTCATAAATAAACCCAATATATATATATGTATAATAATGTTTGCAGTTTAACATTTATTTTATATAATTACATCATTTTAAAATTTTTATAAATCACCAAAAAAAATCAAATACAGATATATATATATATTTTGAAACCGTAAAGAGTCAAAATATTGATTACATCTCAATTATTATAGCATCAAAACAAGCAATATCTGATTAACCATGTTGTAGATAAATTTAATGAAAGAGTGGAGGATGGAGTTCTTGTACATTAATATCTACATGATGGAGTCGATCTTTCTGCTGTTCATAGACTAAAGATATATGGTGTGATTTGTTATAACTATTAGGTTTGGTGATGGGAAAGATTATAATGTGTTGTTAATTATCAAGACTATAATAAATATGTCAGGAAAGATCACCATCATTATCTGATAAAAGATGTGATAATAACACCTACTGCAATCTTTTATTTGCTTGATCAATGAATACAATGATGTCATGCTTTTTTACACCAAAGCGCACAATTTAGATTTTTATAACCATTTTATAACCAAGATTTCTTCTGTACACCATTTTTCTAGTTTAGTACTATTCTGAGGTAGCATCATTTGTATGGATGGTCGTATGCATATTAAAATTGTGTGCAGATAAAGGTCATGCATACTAAAAATAAAAAAATGTGACAACTGGCAACTTCCACTTTTGGGGAGGAGCTTTATGCACAATCCAGTGTTGTTATAGTAAACTAAAACTATTAAAAATAATTTATCTGTAACTGAAATAAAGCTGAAATAAAATATAATATGAATATTAGATCTAGAAATGTATTTACTGAAATAAACAAGTTTAAGATGAAGTACTAAAAGAATAGCTAAATAGAAATATTTTAAAAACGACAAAAGCACTTGATAAAATATAATAATAATGAAAAAAAAATTCTAAACATTAATAAATACTATAAGAGTATATAAATAATTAGGGATGCACGGATATAAAATTTTGGCTGATACCGACAACCGATAATTCTGTCATATTTGAAAGCTGTCACAGTTGGGTTTTGGGATTTGGTTCACGTTTATGTTTTTATGTTTTTTATTAAATCCAGAACGTGAACAGGAATACAATGAACATTGGCATGGCATAGCATAGCATAGCATAGCATAGCATAGCATAGCATAGCATAGCATAGCATGAACAAGAACCATGAACAGGGAACAATACTCTACAAACTGACAAGGCAAACATGAGGACTATATATACAGAGACTAGGGGAACGCATGACTATGACAACCAATGAACAGCCAGAACTCAACCACATGATAAGACAATGAACCAATGAAAACTATGGACACATGACTAGACCAACCAATGAAAACATGACACATAGACAAGGGAACCAATCAGAACAGGACACATGAAACTAGGGAAGCACATGACATGATCACATAAGGGCAAGGAGATCACATGACAAGAACCCGGAAACATGACTGAGGCAAAATTACAAAATAAAATACATGAAATCATAATCGTGAACCAAATCCCAAAACCCAACTGTGACAAAAGCCGATAACCGATACATTGGCCGATAAATCTAAATACAAATTTTTATATATTTTTGAGAACCTGATTACAAAACAAAAGTCTCACAATTAAAAGCCATGTGACAAGCACACAATTATAATGTTCTCCTTATAATTTTATGTAGCCTATATGTGAGACTTAACTGTATTTTCCTTTTTTGAAGTGATTCCATTCATATTTCAAGCAATTCAAAACCATCATGGCGAACAGTGCGCATCTGAGGTGTTTCAGCTAAAGGAAAAAATCCATTATTTGTCAGCTTTAATATATTGCCATGCATCGCTATAAATAATACTAAGGTTATGTTTACATGACAATGATGCACAAAAAATGTAAACGTTTTTCCTTTGCATTTTTGAATAGTTTTGCGTACAGACGACAGATGTCAAAAAGATCCTTGTTCACACGGATCCACAAAAATGACAAAATGCTGTATTATTAATGCCAGGCCAGTAGTTGGCAATATCATTTTGTAAATAAACACTATGCACTTATAGAATGAACACATAATACATATGCTCAGGATGTCACCGTTTTTCACAAATTTGTGTTTTTGCAGTTTACACAAGAAAATGACGGTATTGCTTTCAAAAATGTGCACTTTTTTTTAAACGTTTGCATTTTCAGGCCCCCAAAATGTCATTGTTGTGTACACCAATCAGGCATAACATTATGACAGGTATGACAGGTGAAGTGAATAACACTGATCATCTCTTCATCACGGCTCCTGTTAGTGGGTAGGATATATTAGGCAGCAAGTGTCAATTTTGTCCTCAAAGTTGATGTGTTAGATTTGTGATGGCTTGACGACTGGGTCAGAGCATCTCCAAAACTGCAGCTCTTGTGGGGTGTTCCCGGTCTGCAGTGGTCAGTATCTATCAAAAGTGCACCAAGGAAGGAACAGTGGTGAACCCGCGACAGGGTAATGGGCGGCCAAGGCTCATTGATGAACGCTGGCCCGTGTGGTCCAATCAAACAGACGAGCTACTGTAGCTCAGATTGCTCAAGAAGTTAATGCTGGTTCTGATACAAAGGTGTCAGAATACACAGAGCATCTCAGTTTGTTGCGTATGGGGCGGCATAGCCGCTGACCAGTCAGGTTGCCCATGCTGACCCCTGTCCACCGCCGAAAGCACGTGAGCATCAGAACTGGACCACGGAGCAATGGAAGAAGATGGCCTGGTCTGATGGATGGCTCTGTGCGTCGCTTACCTGGGGAACACATGGCACCAGGATGCACTATGGGAAGAAAGCAAGCACAACAACGAATTTGAGGTGTTGACTTGTTCAATCCAGTTGAGCATCTGTGGGATGTGCTGAACAAATAAGGCCGATCCATGGAGGCCCCACCGCGCAACTTACAGGACTTAAAGGATCTGCTGCTGCTATCTTGGTGCCAGATACCACAGCACACCTTCAGGGGTCTAGTGGAGTCCATGCCTTGACGGGTCAGGGCTGTTTTGGCAACAAAAGGGGGACCAACACAATATTAGGTCATAATGTTATGCTTGATCGGTGTAAATTAACAACCAAAACGCATTAAAAGTTTTCCATTTTTAGATGAAAATGGTATTGTGTAAACTTTTCCAACACTGATACAGTCTTCACACAGGATACGGCAAGAGTACATTTTTAAAATCTGACATTCTTTTTTTGGACAAAATCTATGCAAAGTTTTATATGCAACCCTCTTGCCATTTAGAAATAATATGTTAACATAATATGTTCCTTCCCACTGAACTGGTTGGATTTCTATTAGAAAGGCGGGCTGTCACTTATGAATCCAGTGTGTGTGTGTGTGTGTGTGTTCTCATGCTCACATGCGGCCCTCTCAACACCTCCTCCATGGACTCTTTGGATAAATCTTCAGCACCTGCAGTAATGGGTGGTTATTCTCTGGTGTCGTGTCTCGTGTAATTCCCCCTCCCTGCCTCTGGGGCAGATCCAGCAGTCGCTTCACCCCTGGGATCAGGATTACCACTGTCAGGATAGCTGGAGAAACATTAGATTAATTGTGAAGCTCCAAAAAGTGGGACGGCTGCATATTTCATGTGCTGCCACAACGGCATGAAGAATATCTCACTTTTCTCTTTCTGTCTGATTTCCTTCCTCTCTCTCTCTCTTCTTTATGCTCCCTAGAGCTGCAGGCGTTTCTGAGGGAGGGAAAGAGTGAAGGAAAGGTTAGTGTGAACGAGAGGAAAAGGCTGGAATGGTTTGATAAAATGATAGCGCTCTCCTCGCTGTAGTAATCTCAGTGAATGGGTGCCGATCAAGTGTGGCACTGCACCTGTGGATGGTTTCTTGCCATTTCCCGTCCTACCTTTTTACTCTTTATCATTTCTGACTTGTGCAATCTATATATCTATGTCAGAGTCAAGTGTGTGTGTGTGTGTGTGTGTGTGTGATCGGGGTGTTTGTATGCAGTGTTGGGAAAGATACTTTGAAATTGTAACTAGATACATAAAAAAAAAATTAAAAAAGAATATTGGATTTACTTAAAATAGACAGTGTCAAGTGTTTCCATCCAACTGTGTAAAACAGGTCCTACAACCTACAATTAAGTTGTATGGGCTAAAGAAACTGTAATAAATTAGACAAATGTTCTTCAGGTAAAAAGGGTTGGAAATTTAGTTATGCATTGTACACTCTGCTGAAAATTCTGCCATGAAGAATCTGAAGAATAGATAGATAGATAGATAGATAGATAGATAGATAGATAGATAGATAGATAGATAGATAGATAGATAGATAGATCTCCTTCCTTTCCAACACAGTTTGTGTGCTTGTCAGATGGTTGTTCAGAAGCGTGTGTGTGCGTGTGTGTGTTCATCAGTAAATGTGTGAATGCATGTGTTGGTGTCATCATTGATCCTCAGCAGCTGCATGTGTCTTGCGTGTCCTCCCGCAGCAGGTGTGAGATTACGGCGTGCTCTTCCTCTGTCGCTGAACAGATGTGAGGGGTATTAGATGCACACATGCACACACCTCACCGCTCTGTTCCCTCCGTCTGCATGACGATCTTCCACTGACCCTGGATCAGAATCCCCAGTGTCTGCTGCCTATACAGAACATGCATCATGTCACCTTTGACCCTCTGCTGTGAGGGCAATATAGATGTGCTCGCTCCCGCCACGCTCTAGAGAGGATCACAGCTGGGTTTCATGCTCACTCGATAGTGGCTTCATGGGTGGCCCTTCTAGTTTAGATCGTGGTATATTCAGAATACAGAGAACATTTATTAAAAGACCACATTATTTTCACATCATTTGAAAAATGTGAGACACAGTGAGACAAGAAAAAAGAAAATATACTGATTCAAAGTTTAGGGTCAGTGAATTTTTTTTTTTATATTTTGAAAGAAGTCTCTTCTGCTCATCAAGCCTGCATTTGTATGATCAAAAGTACAGTAAAAACAGTAATATTAAACAGTAAAATGTCTGAATGTTATACTTTATTAGACAAATTTCTTTCATTTTCTTTAATTTCTTACATTCAGTTGTAATTTAGTTTATCATAGCAATTTTCCACCCTCTGACCTTTACAATTAAACAGCCTGTGTTTACTACTGTACCTTTAAGACAGTATGTAAATGAGCTAACCACTTCACATACACTATATTGCCAAAAGTTTTGGGATGCCTGCCTTTACATGCACATGAACTTTAATGACATCCCATTCTTAATCTATAGGGGTTATTATTCTTCTAGAAGCACATTTGTGTGGTCAAGCACTGATGTTGGACGAGAAGGCCTGGCTTGCAGTCTCCACTCTAATTGATGTAAGGTTTGGATGCAGCTGCTTGGCCATGGAAACCCATTCCATGAAGCTCTCTATGCACTGTTCTTGAGCTAAGGCCACAGAAGTTTGGAGGTCTATAGCTATTGACTATTGAAAGTTGGCGACTTCTGCTCTCTGTGCACCTCAGCATGTGCTGACCCCGCTCTGTGATTTTACGTGGCCTACCACTTCATGGCTGAGTTGCTGTTGTTCCCAATTGCTTCCACTTTGTTATAATACCACTAACAGTTGACCGTGGAATATTTAGAAGTGAAATTTCATGAATGGACTCATTGCACAGGTGGCAACCTATCACGGTACCACGCTTGAATTCACTGAGCTCCTGAGAGCGATCCATTCTTTCACAAATGTTTGTAGAAGCGTCTGCATGCCTAGTGCTTGATCTTATACACCTGAGACCATGGAAGTGATTGGAACACCTGAATTCAATGATTTGGAGGGGTGTCCCAATACTTTTGGCAATATATTGTATGTAATGAGTAACAATTCCCAAAAATACTGTTGTTGAATACTTAATAGCTATTGATACTGTTAATGGCTAGTCATACGGTATGTTAATGAGCTCTTGGATGTCATTATCATGCCAATTTCTGAACGTTTTTGAAGCTTATAAATAAATGTTCTCTGTGGATTAGGAAGGAGTTTTTGAATTCTGAATATTACAGTATGTTTACAAAACTCGTCATAACTCTTTTATTTCAAAAGTTCAAAAGCAAAATTCTGTTTTCTATCATATGGCCTTATTCATCGGGGATATTACATGCATTCGATGCAAGAACATTTACAAAGCTTTACAAAGAAGTATCTACTATAAAAGTATTTGTGGACGTTAAAAGATGATGGGTTTCTGCTGTGTGATGTGGGCCATGAGGGAAACTCTCACTTACTAGTGGAAACAGAGCCCTATTTTTCAACTTCTGTCAAAAAGAAGAAGAGAGAGGGAATAAAAAGTTGATGTTATACTGCGTGTCTCAACAGCAGAAAATGAAAGTGTGTGAGCTGTCAGGACAGCATGAAGAAAATGGTTAACCAGCAAAAGGCAGTGATGTTTTTCTTTCTTTCTCTTAGTTTATTTACAGTCGGAACTACCACAGAATCACTACTAGACTACTGGACGATAAAAGACCATGTAGCTCCGTTTCAAAAGGCCTTTGTCTTATATTCTTGACAGCTGTTAATGCTAACACGTTTATGTAATTAATTGTACACTTTTTATGGAAGATGCTCTTTAAAAAAAAAAAAAGAAAAGGTTCCAAAAGTTTTTGTAGTGATGCAATGGAACCATTTTTGGTTCTTTCAAAGAACCTTTTAGTGTACCAGTTTCTAAAGAATTTTTTTTTTCTTAGTATGATGAACATTTTCATAATCTAAAGAACATCTAGATAACGACTGTAACCTTAGTTCCCTGAATAGGGAACTAGATGCTGCGTCACAGCAATGGGAATGCCTCTGCGTGATTGCGTCGTGAAGCACGTGTGTAATCAGTCCAATGGAGAGATGGAACGTCATAGGCGGGTGACGTCATAGACCGGAAGCTATAAAGCACACCGGCAGACACATGCCGTCCGCTTCTGGACAAGGATGAAGCAAGACGCTCACGGGCATGCAGGGAGTATGGCAGGGTGACGCAGCGTCTCGTTTCCTATTCAGGGAACTAAGGTTACAGTCGTAACCGAGACGTTCCCTTTCAAGGGAACTCGCGCTGCGTCACCGCAATGGGAACAAGAATACCCACGCCCCCAGAGCCGGATGCCTGCTTGTACAATGTCTCAAGAGGCGAGTACCTGGAGTAGCATTGATGTCTAGCTTGTAGAACTTGACGAAAGTGTGCGGAGAGGACCATCCTGCCGCATCACAAATATCTTGCAGGGAGGCCCCTGCCAAGAGATCCTGAGAGGCAGCCATACTCCTGGTAGAGTGGGCCCCGAACAGCCAAGGGAGAAGGCTTGAGGCTTGAGGGGGGCTCATAACAAACAAACAGCTGTTCTGACTTTATCCACAGGGCATCTCTGTGGACATAGGTGTCTAGAGCCCGGACAGGGCAGAGTAGATTGAGTTTTTCCTGGTCCAATGTCAGAAAAGGAGGAGGACAGAAGGCCTGAAGTACTATAGGCCTCACAGGATTAGAGGGAACCTTGGGAATATAGCTCGGTCTAGGGTGGAAAAAGGCCTTGACCATACCGGGAGCAAATTCCAAGCACAAGGGTGCCACAGAAAGAGCTTGTAAGTCTCCTATAGAAGAAATAGCAAGCAAAAAGATAGCTTTAAGAGTGAGAAATTTCTCAGGAACTTCTTCTAGCGGCTCAAAAGGAGCCTCAGAAAGGCCTTGAAGGACAATAGACAGGTCCCAAGCTGGCACCCTGGTGCGTACCACAGGCCTCAGCCTCAAAGCACCACGGAGGAAACGAGTAACTAGAGGATGTCTCCCCAAAGAGACACCACCCAAAGGAGTGGTAAGCTGCTAAGGCCGCCACGTACACCTTCAATGTGGAGGGGGCTAACCCGGAGGAGAAGTTCTCCTGCAAGAACTCCAGCACCACGCTCGCAGGGCAGTTGACTGGATCCCACAGGCGATCTCTGCACCAGGAGGTGAAGAGTCTCCATTTCAGGGTGTACAGTTTCCTCATGGAGGGAGCTCTAGACTGTAGAATGGTCTCAACAACCTCGGCTGAGAGACCAGTACTTATGAGCTGGGCCCCCTCAGAGGCCAAGCCCACAGTTTCCACAGCTCTGGGTGAGGGTGCAGGATGGCCCCACCCACTTGAGAGAGAAGGTCCCTCCTGAGCGGAATCTCCAGAGGAGAGCCGTTGAGGAGAGACACAATGTCCGAGAACCAAGCCCAGGCCAGCCAGAACGGGGCTACTAACAGTATACGGGCTCCGTCCCAGCGCACTCTCTCTAGAACTCCCGGAAGCAGAGCAATTGGGGGAAAAGCATACAGGGGCAGCCTCGGCCACTCCTGTACCATGGCGTCTAGTCCGAGAGGAGCTGGATGTACTAGGGAGAACCAAAGGCGACAGTGCGTGTTTTCTTGAGTAGCGAACAGGTCCACCTGAGCCCTGCCAAATTTCTCCCAGAGGAGCTCCAGCACCTCGGTGTGGAGTCTCCACTCCCCAGGCCTCGGCCCCTGCCTCGACAGGATGTCTGCTTCCACATTCAGGCGCCCCGGGATGTAAACTGCTCTGATTGAGTACAGTTTCCCTTGGGCCCACAGGAGGATCTGACGAGACCTCAGACCTCCCTGATGGTTTATATAGGAGACCACCGATGTGCTGTCTGTGCGCACTAGCACATGACGGCCCCTGAGGTATGGCAGGAAGTGTTTCAAAGCCTGAAACACCACCAGCATTTCCAGGCAGTTTATGTGCCATGAATGGTGATGATCCTGCCATAAGCCCTGGGCTGAGTGACCACTCATGGTTGCCCCCTTGGACAGGCCCTGGGCAAGGAACCGAGGGTCCTTCCACATAACCAAGGTGCGGAGACACCGCCACGTTACCTTGATCACACGAAAAGGGTTTCCCCTCGGGAAAAAACCTTTGGTCTTGAGCCACCACTGTAGAGGTTTCATGTACAACAGGCCACAGGGAATCACGTTGGCTGCTGCTGCCATCAGACCTAGCAGTCTCTAATACTGCTGTACAGTGAGTGACTGGCCTAGTTTCACCCCTTTGAACGCTGAGAGGATCGACCCTATACGAGGCTCTGACAGACGGGCCTGCATAGAGAGCGAATCCCAACTCACGCCCAGATAGGTAATTCTCTGTACTGAAGAGAGAGAACTCTTTTTGGAGTTGAGCCTCAGCCTCAACCCCCTCATATGAGCGAGGACAACATCTCGATGTTGAGCCACCAAACGAGCTGACTGAGCAAGGATTAGCCAGTCATCGATATAATTGAAAATGCGGATCCCCTGCATACGGGGGGACAAAGCCACGTCCACGCACTTCGTGAACGTACGGGGTGAAAGAGCTAGGCCGAAGGGAAGCACCCGATATTGGTATGATTCTCCCCTGAAAGCGAGCCTCAGGTACTTCCTGTGCTGTGGAAGGATGGGGACATAAAAGTATGCATCTTTGAGATCTATGGTGACAAACCAGTCCGCGGACCTGATTTGAGACACAATCTGTTTGAGTGTGAACATCCTGAACCTGAGCTTTGATACTGAGTGGTTGAGGATGCAAAGATCTAAAATAGGGCGCAGCCCCCCATCCTTCTTTGGCACGATGAAGTATCAGCTGTAAAAGCCTGACTTCCTGACTAGTAGAGGGACCCTCTCTATAGCCTCTTTTCGCAGGAGAGTCTGTACTTCTTGAGTCATAACCAGAGCCTGCTCGGGGCCCACCAGCGTAGGCTGGACCCCGTTGAAACTGGGTGGACGACATCTGAATGGCCGACGGGCACCGTGTACTGAGGTGAACACTGCCTGCCCCCAGGGGGGACCACCCTCACAGCCCTGGGCCAGCTGGCGTCAGGGCTTCTTAGACACAGCCTTCCTCAAAATAATGACGGTCCTCAGATCCGTCTTACCCTTAGAGGACTGTGCCTGAGGGCGCCGCCCCCCGCCCCCCGACTGTGACTTTTAGTGGCTTTGTGGGCATGGATGGGGCTCTGATGGTCGATGCCGAACCAGGCGAGAGATGGCTTGCGAGCGTCTCTTCTACCGGTGGAATCAAGCCATAGCCATGTCTTTTCAGTCCCTTGATTCAAGATTCAAGATTCAAGAGAGTTTTATTTGTCACATACTTCTGCAGAATTATAAATAAATCAAGTCAAGTAGAAAAATAAAAAATAAAAAATAAGTGGAATAAAATAAGTGAAATAAAATGTGCAGTGAGTAAACTGTAGACTTATACATATGTGGTTAACAGAAATGTACAAAGTATAATGTGCAAACAGGTTTATAACAGTAACACAGTAACATATACACAGTAACAACGAGAACAGAAAGTGCAGTGCAATGTCAGTATGTCGATGTTTATCCTGAAGTGAAGTCACGTGATGTTAAGTGACTGAGTACAGGAGTCTGATGGCCTGGGGGAAGAAGCTCCTCCTGAGTCTCTCAGTTTTGGCCATCAGGCTTCGGAAGCGCTTACCAGATGGCAGCAGCATGAAATGAGGGTTTGCAGGGTGATTAGAGTCCTTGATGATTTTAGTAGCTCTACCTTTGCAGCGTTTGGTGTAGACGTCCTGCAGAGACGGGAGAGCTGACCCTGAGATACGCTCGGATAAGCGCACGACTCGTTGCAGGGCTTTGCAGTCATGACTGGTGCTGTTCCCATACCACGCTCTGAGTTAATACACTTTCTATCGCCCCTAAATAGAAAGTTTTCAGGATAGCTGGTGAAACCCTGAATTTCCTCAGCTGGCGCAGGTGGTACAGTCTATGCCTGGCTTTTTTCACCTGTGTCTGAATGTGTGCAGTCCAGGTCAGGTCCTCGGAGATGTTTACACCCAGGTACTTGAAGCTGCTCACTCTCTCTACTGGTGACCCGCTGATCATGAGAGGGGAGTATGTCCGTTGCTGTCTCTTCCTGAAGTCCACAATCAGTTCTTTGGTCTTGCCAACATTCAGAGAGAGAGACAGTTGTCCTGGCACCATGATGTTAGTTGCTCCACCTCGTCCAAGTATGCCGTCTCATTGTTGTTGGAAATGAGGCCCAGGACAACAGTATCATCAGCAAATTTGATGATAGAGGTGGAGCTGTGTGTGGACAAACAGTCATGCGTGTAGAGCGAGTAGAGCAGGGGACTCAGGACACAGCCCTGTGGAGCTCCCACACTCAGGGAGATGGAGGTGGAGGTGGACTGGCCTATTCTCACCACCTGAGGCCTGCCAGTGAGGAAGTCCTCAATCCAGTGGCAGAGAGAAGGGTTCAGGCCGAGATCCAGGAGTTTGGAGGTTAGCTTAATGGGAACTATGGTGTTGAAGGCTGAGCTATAGTCAATAAATAGCAGCCTTACGTAGTTCCCACTTTTGCTGTCGATGTGAGTGAGGGAGGAGTGGAGGACATGAGAGATGGCATCTTCAGTCGCTCTATTGGGACGATAGGCAAACTGAAGAGGGTCCAAAGTGTCAGGAATGGAGGCGCAAATGGTGTTTTTAATAAGTCTCTCAAAGACCTTCATGACTATAGACGTGAGAGCCACTGGACGGTAGTCATTTAGACAAGAGGGTTTACTGTTCTTAGGGACAGGGATGATGGTGGATTTTTTGAAGGAGGTGGGGACCACAGATGTAGCGAGGGACTCATTAAAGATAGATGTAAACAACCCGGCGAGCTGATCAGCACAGGACCGCAGAACGCGACCTGAAATACAATCTGGCCCTCTTGCCTCTGCAGAGGATTTAGATCCAAAGGAGCAGATGGACCTCAGACCTTGCCACATGCGCTGCGAGTCGTTGAGTTGGAAATGAGACTCCACTCGGTCTTTGTAACGGAGTTTTGCAGCTTGATCTGTATTCAGTCATATTCCCCGTTAGGAGACCGGCGTTGTAAGCGGCAGTGCGTGTGTTCACTGCAGCGCGGATTGAATTGTCCACCCACGGTTTCTGATTTGAGAAGGACGTTATTGTTATTGTTTGCGTGGCTTGCTCTGTAAGTGTGTTGATGAAGTAAAGCGCCACGTCTGTGAACTCGTTTACGTCAGCTGAACTCGCCCGGAACATGTCCCAATCCACATCGTCCAGAGCTGCCTGTAGCGCGGTCTCTGAATGGGCTGACCAGCGCTTAACTTCCCGCCTCACCAGGGGTTCCTGAACGAGCCTTTGTTTGTATTCGGGCGTGAGGAAAATGGCGGCATGATCCGATTTGCCAAACGCTGGAAGTGACCGCGCTTTATAGGCGTTCTTGAGATTCAAGATTCAAGATTCAAGAGTTTTATTTGTCACATACACAGTTATATACAGAATATACAACCGGCAGTGAAATGTAAACAGGTCCGCTCCATGGACAGTGCAAATTCACAGTTAAAAACACAACTGAACGGAGAGTAGCAGTGATCCAGCGTGTTTGCTCCTCGTGTAGGACAGGAGACGTGCTGGTGAAAGTTTGGCAGGACTTTCTTTAGGTTTGCTTTGTTGAAATCGCCCGCGACAATGAATGCCGCGAGAATGGTGATGTTCCTGGGATCGCACCATTTCTTGTTGACCATGAAGCATACTCCACCGCCTTTGGATTTACCAGCCTCGGCTGTTCTGTCTATCCGAAAAACAGAGAAGATCTCCGATGGCGTCACAGCTGTGTCCGGGACCGCGGGCTGAGCGAGCTGGCAGGAATCGCTCATCAAGCCTGCTTTTAACCGAGGAGTGCTCGTTCTGACGTTCACGCAGCCATTCATTGTTCAGCTTGGCCACAGCTCTGCTCAAAACCTCCACGAGCTCGTCACTAGCAGGGGTCTGAAGTGACGAGTCTTCAGACCCTGTGTCAACACTACAGATATTTGCCTCCTCAGAACTAGTTAACTGCAGTGCCGTGGCCACTTGCTGGGCAGGAGAAACCGCTGCGTGGGCTCCCGAGAAGCGGCACTGGATCTGGCAGGTGAAGGCAGAGAAAGGGCTGGGCCCGTCTGCCAGTATGCTTTATAGTTTCCGGTCTATGACGTCACCTGCCTATGACGTTCCGTCTCTCCATTGGACTGATTACACACGTGCTTCACGACGCAATCACACAGAGGCGTTCCCATTGCGGTGACGCAGTGCGAGTTCCCTTGAAAGGGAACCCCCTTTCTTCATGGAACCATCTATGCCAATAAAGAACCTTTATTTTTAAGTGTAATGATCAGAGAAACCATGGAGACAGATATGTGTGCTTTCTTAGTTGAGTAATAATTTTCAGTGCTGTTATTGTGTTATTGTAATTTTATTATAAAATAATAAAATAAAATAAATAAAAATATTAAATGAAACTTAAAAGTTGAAGTACTAAAATTACTAAAACTGAAATAAAATAAATTAAGCTAAAATATATATAAAAATTACAAAAAGCACATATAACAAAATTACAAAAAATGATAGAGATGCACCGATGTATCAGCCAATAATCGGTATCGGCTGATAAAAGCTATTATTTTTGCTATAGGCCATTGGCTGAGTGTTTAAAAACAGCTGATGATCATGGCCGATGGTATCCTGTCAATCAAAAGGGTGTGGAAAAATCAAGCTGCAACCTCCCCCATCTCATTGAGCTCCATGTTAAAATGCCCAACTTTACAGCAGAAAAAAAAAAAAAAACTGTTTACAGCCTGGTACAAATTGTGGTTTTGGTCTATACAGCTAATTTTGCCCTTCATGACAACTGTTAGGGGGTGAATTTCTTTTATAACTTTTATTAGTTTACGTTAAAGCCTTAAAGTTCTGCATAATTAAGGACGTGACTGCTTTGAGTGACAGGTGGATTGGCATTTGTCTGCTGTCTGTTAGTCATCACGTCACCTCAACTCCACCCACGTCCCGCCTCTTTGCTTATTTTCTGTTATCCGTGAGTGACGAGATGGCAATGGCCAGCTCAACCTTACTTTAGGCTTCAGAACTACTCTTCAGAATCCTATGGGTGACGTCACGGACACTACGTCCATATTTTTTCACAGTCTATAGGAAAAACGTGTCTGACTGCAACTCATACTGTGTGTGTGTGTGATGAAAATTTCTCAAATTTAGGACACGTTAATGTGACAATAACGCATTAGCAGTTAAAAAATAGAAGGCTCTATCTGACTCTATAGCTGTGTCTCATTTAATTTAATTTCAAAGTCCTCCTGAGGACACATCCTGTGAAGGATGCAATATACTGAGTGTCCTCAATCAGAATTAAACGAGACGTCCTTTGTAGGACACACAGGAAGTATCACGTTGCTATGCCAACATGTTCACAGCCTCATTGTGCTCTCACACCAGTTATATGAATTATAACTATAAAAATTATTTATAACTTGAAAATGACTTTGAAATGTTTCTTGCCTTGACAGGAAAGTACTGTTTTAAACATTTAGAAATCACTAAACACTTGTAATCCTGTTTACCACAGCTATCTATTTGAGGTAATACAGCTTAAAAAAACAAGCTTGAAACGACTTACATTTAAACACCACATCTTCGCTTGCATATATATCTGCCGGCGGCGCCATTTTTTCAAATAATATAAAAAAATATGACGGTTGTTAATGGCGACGCAAAATAATTTTGAGTTATCTGCAGCAGCGAAGGATACACCTCATGCACACTCTGAATTCCTGTGAAAGAAGGCCACATTCGAAGGTTGCATTCGGAGTGTCCTACTTACTTTTTTGAAATGAGACAGCCTTGATGACACATGCAGCCTTCAAATGCGACCTCTAGAGGATGCAGCCTTCCGAAATGAGACACAGCTTTTGAATCACCCGTAGTTCAAGCCAGGGTTGCCAGGTCTGCAGTTTTTCCCTACGCTAAACATTATTTGTAGCGCACCTCTCATCCAATAGTCGCAAATAGCATTGTGCTTTGTTACTTCTTAAAAGAAACTAAGTGTTGTCTTTCAAATTCTGTCCAGTTTATCATGAAATAAATAAAACAATAAACAATAAATATCGTTTTGATGCTCCTAAATGTGACGTGACAGATCGCTGTAGTGCGGTCTAGTTTAAGCGGCAGCGCAGAGTGCGTTATATCTAGTAAGTGTAAGGTCCAGCTGATTGGCCCAACGTAGGAATCCAGCAGCTGGTCGAAGGACTTCTGCGTGTATGTCTTTTCTGGCGCTTCTAGAAAAATCACTTTAATTTATTAAAATGTGAAGATCCAATTTAAAATCTGACTCCATGAATAATTTTATCTGACTCCAATTCTTTGTAATTTAGTTGCATTTGTAACTTAACAGCTGATCATAAGCTTAGTTGTGATTTAATTTAGATCATTGATTTTCTTAGTATCTCTTAATTGCAAATATTCGTTCCTCCATGGGACCCGGAGTCGCTCAGAGGATAATGCTCGCGATTATAATTACATTACCTCACGGACGCAAATTAGTCAGTTCTGATATTACAGAGGATTACAGAGTGAACTATTTTACCTTTAAGTGAGTCGCACATGCTTACTCATAACAGAAAGTGTAATTTTAGCAATAGTCACGAAAGCTGCAACTTGTTAATAACAGTGACAGTCAGAAATCAGATTGCCCCTCATGCTTAGCGCCATGCTCCGGTCATGGGGTCCTCGGTATGAATCTGCCCTGACAGAAAGATTTACGGAAACTCCTACAAAACTCTGCATGCGACACTACTTAAATAAAGGAATTTAGACTTATACAAGATAAATCAAGATTAATGTTTATTCTAGCCAGGTAAACATATCAAATAAAAGAATTTAGAAAGAATCCATAATACACAACTGATCAGCATACAATATAAAACATCATTCTAAAAAACATAAAAAATAGTTTCAAAGAGTCATTGTTACCTGGCAATAGAGACACACTTCAACAGTGTGGGTAGTTCTGAATACAGAGGCTTCCCTGAGTGGTCTGCTCATTCCCTTTAAATACCCAACCAGAACAAAAGAACAATAAACATTTAGCACCCAAATATTTATGCAGCTTTTGGTTGAACTTTTCTCGTGACCAAATGGTCACACCTAGCTTTGGGGGGTGACAGCAAATGTTTATCAAAAGATCTTTATGAGCATCTCCCACACCAGGGGAACAAGCTCTGTTGTCTTTATTATGACCTGTTCCTCTGATGTGGGAATGAAACCTGTTTACCAGAAACACCAAAAGTCAAAGAAACACCTTGTGGCAGTATCTGTGAGATTTGCATGATTGTGTGGTCTCCGAGGCAGGAAGAGTGAGAGGGTCAGAACTCGGCAGGGGAGGAGATAAGATTGAGTCAGGTGGAGTCTTGTTTTTTCTTATTCAGATGAGTGAAGTTTTATTGTCTTAGTGCAGCTTAGATCTCTTGAGTTCGTTCTCAGGTGAAATCCATTCTTACATAAGTTATATCTCGGAAAACATGCATGGATATCAAAAGGTATGTTGAAATTACTGAGGTCAGTTTACACAAATTCCCATGATCAATCGTTGTTTAAATTAACGATCAATTCATCTATTAATCATTAGCCTTAATACTGCAATATGCGTCTACAGCAGTGGCTTATAGCGAACCGCATGACAGAGTGTGCAAATGCTGCTCAAAACACCATGTTCCTCACCAAATGAATGAGAAGGGTTTTTAGTCTAAATAAAGGGACAGGATTGTAAAATTGATGTGTAAAGTCGATGTGAACTAAAGTCTGAATGCACACACAAACTTGTAGTGATGATGAAGGTATAACTCCCAAACATAACTCTGGCGTGCTTGCTTAATTTTTTCCTCGTGTCTGTTTCGCGGTTGAGCAGCACCCTGCTTAATTGATGATAGATAAGTTTTATCGATTAAATTTATTATCGACAAGTAATCAATCGTCGATGAACCGTTAACATCCCTAGTTGAAAGATACACTATAACTTACTGAAATCCGTGTCATGACTCGTGTAATCACTCAGTCAGTGTTTAAACAGACGTCAATAAGACAGCTTGTAAACAATAGGCCACTTAACATTGTATTTAGCCTCAGGAAACTCATCCGATGTACATACTTTGTTGTTAATTGCAACCAATGTTGCTGTGTACCAAATGAGAGGATTCTCTGTAGGCCTATAGTTTGCAGCATTATTTGTGAAAGGTTTCTTTTCCATAAGAAAAATCAAACTATCGATATCAATATCATTCTGAACAATCAGCTGAGAAATGTAGTATCAATGCATTTCTACTAAAAACTACTACTAAAATGATAATTGAAAATATAAATCAAAAAGCTAATTAAACATATTAATGAATACTATAATAGTATATAAATAACACTAATCATTAGTACACTTCAAGGGCTTTGGTTTGGCCATAGTATATTTAGGCTGATCATACACTTTTTAGTCACTTCAAGTCCATTAGCATACAAAAGCACAGTACAACACGTTGTCAGCATGCTAAATCCCTTTCTGTAAATTCATTGTTGCTTCTAAAAAATAATAGCTCACTAGTCAACCTCACTAACCAGCTATGTAGTTGGATGACTAGTAGTTGACCATTCTGGCCTATTTCTAATACATGGGTATTGTCATTGCGTGCAAATTGCATGCAAAAAATTCAGTTTAGTCAATAAAAACCGTACGGCAAGCATAATGCTACCGTTCTGGAATTTAATGCATTAATGTAATGCAACTGATAAAATGTAAATGTATACCTTGAATAAAAAAAAAAAAGCAAAAAAAGCATTTGCCAAATTTATAACAATGTAAAATGGTAGAGTTAACAGATAATATTGTTGCTTGGTGCTGCCCATCACTTGCTATTTGCATCAATAGTCTCCAGGGAGAAATAGTGAGTGTGCTAAGTGTTCTTCACTTATGACCACCTTTATTTTAAATACAACCTCTGGTTTTGGCCCTATGCTGCAGTGCTGCTATTGTTGCCATATATTATCTGTGGGCGGCCCACTGTAATTTATAGCATCACCTTAAGTTACACTCGCCATTCGCCTCAAATATATGTCCCTGTCTTCCTACAGCCAGCTCTGTAAAATGATTAAGGAGATTTAAAAACCACTTCCCCAACATGTGGGCCAAACATATGAGGAGCAAGAAATTGCATCGAATAATACAAATAAAAGACATTGGTCTCTGTCCAGCAGAACAGTGCTTAAGTTAATGCCTTTTTGTGTGCTGGGATGGGCCCAAATCCAACAACAGCAGCAGGTAAAATGAAATTGGACACCTTTTACAGATGGAGAGCGGAAGCAAACAGCAGTTTTCTCCGCTCGCAGATACATTAAGAGACTGCAGCGCACCGGGTTTGGCCACGCTCTCTCGGAGAGCCGAGACAGATGCGGCGTGCTGTGACGGCACTCGTATGCAGTCTCAATATCCAAAGTCACTGAATAACATAAACATGCCAACAACAGGAACTTCAGGAAGAGGACAGGCTGCACATTGTTCTGTTCTGTGTGAAATGAGACGCAGTTTAGAAAGACTGAAAATGAATCTCGACAGTATGTACATAATAATATCTGCAGCCGTTTCTAACAACAGACTCTGCCCAGCATTGTTAGTGTGTTTACTAACAGAGCTATTAAAGGAAATGACATGATTGTCATCATTTACTCACCCTCATGTTGTTCTGATGCCGTATTGCTTTCTTTCTCTAGCACACAAAAGGAGATCTTCAGAAGAATGTAGGACCTTCTGTTTACAACACATACTAAAGTGGATGAGGATTTATAGTCAATTTGCTAGATAGATAGATAGATAGATAGATAGATAGATAGATAGATAGATAGATAGATAGATAGATAGATAGATAGATAGATAGATAGATAGATAGATAGATAGAAACCCGATTCCAAAAAAGTTGGGACACTGTACAAATTGTGAATAAAAAAGAATGCAATGAAGTGGAAGTTTCATCATAGATGACATATCAAATGTTTAAACTGAGAAAATATATAATTTTAAAGGAAAAATAAGTTGATTTTAAATTTCATGGCATCAACACATCTCAAAAAAGTTGGGACAAGGCCAAGGACAAGGACATTTCAGTACCCGGATCCTTCTTCTACACAGCCATGATGTTGTAATTGATGCAGTATGTGGTCTGGCATTGTCATGTTGGAAAATGCAAGGTCTTCCCTGAAAGAGATGACGTCTGGATGGGAGCATATGTTGTTCTAGAACTTGGATATACCTTTCAGCATTGATGGTGCCTTTCCAGATGTGTAAGCTGCCCATGCCACACGCACTCATGTAACCCCATCCCATCAGAGATGCAGGCTTCTGAACTGAGCGCTGACAACAACTTGGGTTGTCCTTGTCCTCTTTAGTCCGGATGACATGGCGTCCCAGTTTTCCAAAAAGAACTTAAAATTTTGATTGGTCTGACCACAGAACAGTGTTCCACTTTGCCACAGTCCATTTTAAATGAGCCTTGGCCCAGAGAAAACGCCTGCGCTTCTGGATCATGTTTAGATATGGCTTCTTTTTTGACCTATAGAGTTTTATCTGGCAACGGCGAATGGCACGGTGGATTGTGTTCACGACAATGTTTTCTGGAAGTATTCCTGAGCCCATGTTGTGATTTCCATTACAGTAGCATTCCTGTATGTGATGCAGTGCCGTCTAAGGGCCGAAGATCACGGGCATCCAGTATGGTTTTCCGGCCTTGACCCTTACGCACAGAGATTGTTCCAGATTCTCTGAATCTTTGGATGATATTATGCACTGTAGATGATGATAACTTCAAACTCTTTGCAGCTTTTCTCTGAGAAACTCCTTTCTGATATTGCTCCAGTATTTTTGGCCGCAGCATTGGGGAATTGGTGATCCTCTGCCCATCTTGACTTCTGAGAGACACTGCCACTCTGAGAGGCTCTTTTTATACCCAATCATGTTGCCAATTGACCTAATAATTTGCAGATTGGTCCTCCAGCTGTTCCTTATATGTACATTTAACTTTTCCGGCCTCTTATTGCTACCTGTCCCAACTTTTTTGGAATGTGTAGCTCTCATGAAATCCAAAATGAGCCAATATTCGGCATGACATTTCAAAATGTCTCGCTTTCAACATTTGATATGTTATCTGTATTCTATTGTGAATAAAATATAAGTTTATGAGATTTGTAAATTATTGCATTCCTTTTTATTCACAATTTGTACAGTGTCCCAACTTTTTTGGAATCAGGTTGTAGATAGATAGATAGATTTAGCGCCTAAACTCTGGAACAGTCTTCCTAGCATTGTTCGGGAAGCAGACACACTCTGTCAGTTTAAATCTAGACTAAAAACGCATCTCTTTACTATGGCATACACATAAAACATTATCAATCTCTATTATTCAAATCAGTTAAATGATTGTTAGGCTGCATTAGCTAGGTCAACCAGAACTGGGAACATTTCCCATAACACCTGATGTACTCGTTGAATGGCATCTACGCCAATGTTAGTCTCTCTGTTTATCCCGAGGTTTACTGCAGTCAGCCGGATCCGGGCCGTATCCAGATCAGATGGTGCACCTGTGCCTGGACATGACCAACACATCCCTGAAATGTCTGCAGAGAGTGTGTCAAATAAACTCCCCCCCCGTAAATGCTGCATCGACACGACATCCTCATTAAACCCGTCTTCGGCATGACGACTCCAATCTTTCGAACAATCTTACGAATATCTATTTACCTAATATGACTTAAGACCTGCAATGTTGCCAGAATTATAATCATACACTGTTTGTTCGTCGGCCAGAGGAGAACTGGCACCCCGACTGAGCCTGGTTTCTCCCAAGGTTTTTTTTCTCCATTCTGGCCCTGAAGGAGTTTTGGTTCCTTGCCACCGTCGCCTTTGGCTTTTGGCTTGCTCAGTTGGGGACACCTATATTTCATCTATATTACCAATCTGCCCGCGTTGACACTATATGATAATTGAAATTAGCTGGATAACATCACCGTTTCACCAGAGCGGCTGTATAGCCGAATCAAATTCTTTTGTATTATTTTTCTGTTAACACTGTGAAGCTGCTTTGAAACAATTAAAAAGCGCTATATAAATAAAGGTGATTTGATTTGATGGACAGACAGACAGATAAATAGATAGACAGTCAGATAGATAGATGGATAGACATGGATGGATGGACGGACCGATGGACAGATAGACAGACAGACAGAAAGACAGACAGACAGACAGACAGACAGATAGACAGATAGACAGATAGATAGATAGATAGATAGATAGATAGATAGATAGATAGATAGATAGATAGATACTCACTCTTATTTTATGCTCATGACATTAATAGGAGGCGTTTACAAGGCGGAGTTTAAGATCATTTCAAATTGAAGATCATCTTTATTTCAGGGCTGTGAGGTCTGTGAATCTGCAGGCCAGTAGAGCAGCAGGTCTGTCTAGCTCAGGGAGCTCCATCAGTCGGAGAGGTTGTTGTTTCACAGCTGTTGGTCTGGAGGAGAGATGCTGGGGCGTTTTCAGCTGTGCCTCCAGGCCTGTACTCCACTCATTTGTTCGGCACCACTGGCTTAATAATTACACCTGGGAAGGGCAGGTAATGGGTCGTATCCACGCAATTACGGCTCCCCGCCAAAACACTCATTTGTCTTTGTCACGTCGGGCCGCCTTAATTGGAGTCATCGGGGGCAGTGTTGGGTGGCGACTGGGGGTCTTTGGCTGACTATCCTATTGAAGCCTTTGACAGAGGTCACGTCAGGGTCGTGCCTCTGCTACTGTACTCACGACTGGAGGCCGCCGGTGTGCTCGAGTTCAGCCGAAGGTGGCTGCAAACAATACAGTAACATGAGGGCATAACTCCAGTACGTCAAATTTATTGTGGTTACAGTCAAATGGGGTCATACGTGCCTCCGTTTCATTATCGAAACTAGCACTGCAGGGCATTCTCAGTTTACAGAGAGTGTCTTTTATTTCATTGCTTGTTTTTAAGTTTGTCGCTGTCACAAATGAAGAAATGTCACATATTTTGGTTTTAAGCTTGCAAGGGACTTAGTTTAAATTCAAGCTAACATTAAAAAAGTCACTAGAAGTTATTAATAGAGGTTAGCTATGCTATTAAATGGAGAAATGCCTTTGCTCAAATCAGAGCAGTATTTACTGTACCTGGTACAAAAATAACAAGAATCTTGATTGAGATAAGAGCAAGTAAAATACAAAAAAAAAGAAAAGAAAAACAGTGTGCCTGAGATTAAAAACAAATTTAAAAATATATATTAAACTATTTTAACTTTTGTGATAACGAAAAGAAAAGGATAGAAATTAAAGGATTAAAAAAACACATAGACAGCATCCATTTTTAAAAGTATTTTTAAAGATTATAGGCAACGATACATTGATATATAAAAATGTGAAAAAAAGGAAAAATCACAGTTGGATAATAAAGAAAAATATTGATGGATTGTCATGTTTACTTTTAATTTCTTAAAAATACTGAAAGTCTTAAATTAAACTAAAAATACTTAACTAAATAAATAATACAATAATAATAACAATAAATACACTACTGATGTAAAGTTTGGGGTTGGTAAGGCTTTTTATTGATTTGAAAGTGTCTTTTGCTCACCTGCATTTATTTTAATCAAAAATATACAGAAAAACTGTAATATTGTGAAATATTATTACTATTGAAGCTAACTGTTTTCTATATGAATATATTTTCAAATGTAATTTATTCCTGTGATCAAAGCTGAATGTTCATCATCATTACTCCAGTCTTCAGTGTCACGTGATCCTTCAGAAATCATTATAATATGAGGATTTGATGCTCAAGACACATTTCTGATTATTATACATTTTGAAAATAGTTGTGCTACTACTTTCAACTTTCTTATTTGAAATATTTTGTAACATTACAAATGTCTTTACTGTCACTTTTGATCAACTGATTGCATCCTGGCTGATTTAAAACTGCTATATATATATATATATATATATAAAATTACTCAACCTTTTGAACCTCAAACTTTTGAACGGTCATTTCGGGGTTCAGCTAAAGGCCCTGCTCCAGATAAATACAGTATGTGCAAACATGACAGGTTAGAGAGTACAGACAGATAGGTAATATTACAGATGTTACATGATGTTAAACCAGTGAATATTCTCTATAACACTGTGGCTTTCATTCACAGAACTTGTTTAATAAATTGGAGATATCCGTCATATAAAGCATGGAAACATTTTGGCTGGTGTGCTAACCGTGATACATGAACGTGCACACTTTCTAAAAATAAATGGAGCTGTGGTAATGTTCAGCATTGTATTTACAAGGCAATTGGCAGGACTTCATATTTTTCTCATAAAGACTGGTCTCACCTGACTGATACGCAGACACAACACAAAGGCCTCATTGAGGAGGAAAATGCTTCCCGATCCGGTGACCTGAGGTGAGGTTTGCTCTTTTTCAGAAAATGAACTTTCAGGAGCAGGTGAGCTCTGTTGTCCATCACCGAAGATGAAACGAAGCAGACGAGATTGTTTTCAGACTTGATCTGGCCATGTCTGTCTGCCGTCGTGGTGTAAACATAACAGGAGTACTATTGATTTTTGCCAGCAGGAAATCACTTTGTTGAGGATGTGTGGTTTACGGAAACTATAACTCAACATGGTGTCTATCTCCGAGGCAGTTTGTGCCATGGCATACTGAGATCACTCATATGCTCTTTGCTTTTATGCTCTTTAAAGGGGTCATATCATATATTTTTATTTGCCTTTATTTATTTATGTTTCCCCCTCAGGTCCACTTGTATTGTTATCACAAGAACAGGTCTTTAACACACTTTTTATGACTACAAAGGGGTCATATCAAGGGGAATCAAATTTTCCTTGACCTAAAAGTGTTCCTAAACTATAGTATGAAGTACTATAAAACATACAGTAATTTCCTCAAAACAGCCACTGCAGTCCAAAATAATTATTTATTGAAGCTGACCTGCAAAAACAGGTAGTTTTAATGTCAGAAACCCAAATTCATAAATACATGTTACAAACCTGTAGGCTATAATCTTTCTTAAGTGAGATACTAAATAAGATGCAGTGAATGATAGAAAAATAAATGCTGAAGTTAAATAAAAATACAATTAAAATGTGTAACATTTAATCCATCCGAATAGAACCTGTTATATATATATATTTTTTTATGCTATTTCATTTTTTTTTTTTTTTTTTTTTTTTTAAACGTTGTCTAATACACTGACATATAATACTCAAGCTAAACTGTTTTAGAATAGAAATTAAATGCACAGACAGCATCCATTTTAACTTTTAGTCCAAACTGGTGTATTTAAAAAAAATAAATAAATAAAGATAATGTATCATTGCCTATAGAGACATACAACGATCAGGTATAACACTATGACCACTTTCCATATATTGTGTTGGTGCACCTTTTGCTGTCAAAATATCCCTGACCCGTGGAGGCATGGACTCCACTAGACCCCTGAAGGTGTGCTGTGGTATCTGGCACCAAGATGTTAGCAGCAGATCCTTTAAGTCCTGTAAGTTGTGAGGTGGGGGACTCCATGGATCGGACTTGTTTGTTCAGCACATCCCACAGATGCGTGATTGGATTGAGATCTGGGGAATTTGGAGGCCAAGTCAACACCTCAAACTCATTGTTGTGCTCCTGCTTTGTGTCAGGAGCATTATCCTGCTGAAAGAGCCACAGCCACCAGGGAATACCGTTTCCATGAAAGGGTGTACATGGTCTGCATCAATGCTTAGGTAGGTGGTATGTGTCAAAGTAACATCCACATGGATGGCAGGACCCAAGGTTTCCCAGCAGAACATTGCCCAAAGCATCACACTGCCTCCGCCGGCTTGCCTTCTTCCCATAGTGCATCCTGGTGCCATGTGTTCCCCAGGTAAGCGACGCACACGCACCCGGCCGTCCACAAGATGTAAAAGAAAATGTGATTCATCAGACTAGGCCACCTTCTTCCATTGCTCCGTGGTCCAGTTCTGATGCTCATATGCCATTGTTGGTGCTTTCGGCGGTGGACAGGGGTCAGCATGGGCAGCCTGACTGGTCTGCGGCTAAGCCGCCCCATACACAACAAACTGAGATGCTCTGTGTATTCTGACACCTTTCTATCAGAACCAGCATTCACTTCTTGAGTAATTTGGGCTACAGTAGCTCGTCTGTTTGATTGGACCACACGGGCCAGCCTTCGCTCCCCACGTGCATCAATGAGCCTTGGCCGCCCATGACCCTGTGGCCGGTTCACCACTGTTCCTTCTTTGGAGCACTTTTGATAGATCCTGATCACTGCAGACCGGGAACACCCCACAAGAGCTGCAGTTTTGGAGATGCTCTGACCCAGCCGTCAAGCCATCACAATTTGGCCCTTGTCAAACTCGCTCAAATCCTTATGCTTGCCCATTTTTCCTGCTTCTAACACATCAACTTTGAGGACAAAATGTTCACTTGCTGCCTAATATATCCCACCCACTAACAGGAGCCGTGATGAAGAGATGATCAGTGTTATTCACTTCACCGGTCATAATGTTGTACCTAATCAGTGTATAAAGTATGTTTATTGTGAAATATTATTACAGTTTAAAATTATTTTTTTCTAATGGAATACTTCAGAAATCATTCTAATGTGCTGATTTGCTGCTCAAGAAACATCTCTGATTATTATCAATGCTGAAAACATTGCATGCTGAAAAGAATATAAAGAGTGATAAATTTTTTCAGGATAATTTGGTGAATAGAACATTCAAAACACATACGATAACTTCCTCAAAATGCCATCCAAGTTCAAACCTGTAAAAAATACTTATTTCTGACACCGGAAACCCAAATTCATGAATTGAAGGTATTCCAAAATTGTATGCTGATATTTTCTTTAGCAGGACATAAAATAAGATGCAGTTTTATGCAGCTGTTTTTTTTACAGTGACATCTGTCAAGCTCCAAAAAGGACAAAAAACACCCACTTCTTGTTGCGTCATAGTTACATCAGCTATAAATATCTTCAATTTTTTAGATGCATCAGAAGGATAAATAAAATCAGTTCAACTTAGTGTTAACATGCCATCTTTCTTAAGTCACTTCAGGGTAAACACTTCCTTCGAGGTGATGGATGGGCAGCCCTTCCAGACAGCTCAACTCTTTTCTCAGCTGAAGTCACCTTTCCTGTCGCGGCTGCACGGAGAGTCATCCAGTCACATCATGCCAGGTATTAAGCAGTTTTAATCTCTCTTAATCTCCCTCGCGTTCAGACCAGCCCTTCAACTTCCAAGTTTAAACTTTCATGATTTGTGATTTGCATTTATGATACCACTTTTATACTTTGGATGGTTTGCCACCATCATAAAAACACTCACCTTATTCATTAAGACAAGGATGAAGTGCTGCCCACCTCTTAAGTGCTGTAAAGAGAGTTCCGTCTGACCCCACGATGCAATGGCCTGGTTTCATGATGGTCTGTCAGCGCTGGTATCCACATCTGTTTGGCACATGAAGTAAATACTGTGTTCAAAATATATCATCCAATTACAGCCCGCTCTCTTGTGGACCGTTAGTCACTTCATGTGCTTTCATTGATCCAGCTGCTATCAGATTGCTTGCTATTATCTGATCAGTAAAAATGCACAAAGTGGAAATACCCCTTAAATGTTAAAAAAGGCCTGGGAAAATGTTGCTAGGAAACTGGGGATGTTGCTGTATATTACATCTCCGGTTTGTGTTTCTCCTTATATTTAAAGGTCACAACCTGCATCAGAACTTCGACCTTTGCTTTGACCGTTTATTTCTGTGCAGACCTATAAAACTATTTAGGACTCAAACGTAAGTGAACAACATCAGGCATAATGAGACAATCAAGTATTTGTTTTAAAAAAGGTGGTCTACATGCCCTTTTACGAAGTCTTGATTCCGTTTTTGGGGTGTACTACGATGTTTTCATGCTTGATTGTTCAAAAAACACATTATTATTATTTATTTATTTATTTTACATATTTTACATTATTACAGCTCCTCTCTTCCCAGTCTGGCTAGAACACATCTTAAAGTTCCTGTTTTGATTAACTTTTTTTTTTTGATGGATAGGCACCACTATTCGGCAAATGTCTGCAAAGTTACAAAGCACAAAGTCACTCCTGTGTTAGTTATTCACCATATCAGTGCCAAAAACAATATCTGGACTTTGTTAAAGGGCATAATATGGCCTCATTAAGTTGTTGGATCAGGGCATCTAAAAATAGTTGTGATTATATACATTTATAAAATATACTAAATAGTTTTAGAAAAGTGTCATACCACAGCCACCATGTAAATACCATAGTATATGAAAATGGTAATATTAGTATGATACATATCGATCAGGCATAACATTATGACCGGTGAAGTGACTAACACTGATTATCTCTTCATCACGGCACCTGTTAGTGGGTGGGATATATTAGGCAGCAAGTGAACATTTTGTCCTCAAAGTTGATGTGTTAGAAGCAGGAAAAATGGGCAAGCGTAAGGATTTGAGCGAGTTTGACAAGAGCCAAATTGTAATGGCTAGACGACTGGGTCAGAGCATCTCCAAAACTGCAGCTCTTGTGGGGTGTTTCCGGTCTCCAGTGGTCAGGATCTATCGAAAGTGCTCCAAGGAAGGAACAGTGGAGAACCAGTGACAGGGTCATGGGCGGCCGAGGCTCATTGATGCATGTGGGGAACAAAGGAAACCTTGGGTCCTGCCATCCATGTGGATGTTACTTTGACACATACCACATTACCTAAGCATCTGTGGGATGTGCTGGACAAACAAGTCCGATCCATGGAGGCCCCACCTCGCAACTACAGGATTTAAAGGATCTGCTGCTAACATCTTGGTGCCAGATACCACAGCACACCTTCAGTTAATCTTGAGATGCATTTAGTGTCACACTGAAGTTTTTACTCTTACAAAAAAGTGTATATATATATATATGTGTGTGATGATGTAATCAAATTACTATAATCAACTTTTTGTTAAGGGCAAGTTCAACACAATAAATCAGCAATTCAGAAAAATAAATAAATAAATGACTGAAATAAGGCATTAAGAAAATGTAGGTTAAATGTCTATGGTTCAATGATTATCAAGGATCATCATGTGTAATGAAGGCTTAAGGCTGCCAGCTGCTGTCTCTTAATCAGTGATCTGATTAAACGCTGCTTTTTCTGCTTGTATATAATCATATGATTTTAGACTAACAATCATCAGGCTTGTGCTATTATGTCACCCTGCCATTGATAATGACTGTGCAGTGTTTTGTCAGTGAATGACAGGATTACTTCTTCACTTCTGAACTGCTAAGTATTCCAGATAGTTTCAGAGTCAAGACAGAGAGATGAAAAGTTAAACAACACTCAAACAAAACATCCACAGTGAGTTTGGTTTGATCAATGATTGATACCCTGTCTGATGGCCTGAAGTCATAAGTCATATTTGCTGAAGATCAACTATTCTCTTTTCATTTTGTGAAAGGAAGAGGTAACCAAAAGGTCTCAATCTTTCACCCTGTCAATATTTCCCAAGTAAACAGTGACAAACAAGAAGTGACTTCCATTCAGTCCTTGGCTGCCTCCCCAGAAAACATTGCTTCTTTAGAAATGCTGATTCAGCCTTTTTACATGCAGCTTCCTTATTTTCCTCCAGTGATGCAGCATCAAGACAAAGCCAATTTGTTTCTTTTTCCGATCAATGGCAGACGAGGAGAGTTCTGGAAACCTGTTTGGAAAAATCACATAGAAATTAATTACACACTTGATTCTCTTGCACTGTGATATTAATTGCATGATAATTAAGCACATTTGTCCCCCAATATTTATTACCCTGATGCAGAACCATTTAATTTTTCAAGAATGTATACACTCACCTGAAGGATTATTAGGAACACCTGTTCAATTTCTCATGAATGCAATTATCTAATCAACCAATCACATGGCAGTTGCTTCAATGCATTTAGGGGTGTGGTCCTGATCAAGACAATCTCCTGAACTCCAAACTGAATGTCAGAATGGGAAAGAAAGGTGATTTAAGCAATTTTGAGCGTGGCATGGTTGTTGGTGCCAGACGGGCCGGTCTGAGTATTTCACAATCTGCTCAGTTACTCGGATTTTCACGCACAACCATTTCTAGGGTTTACAAAGAATGGTGTGAAAAGGGAAAAACATCCAGTATGCGGCAGTCCTGTGGGCGAAAATGCCTTGTTGATGCTAGAGGTCAGAGGAGAATGGGTCGACTGATTCAAGCTGATAGAAGAGCAACTTTGACTGAAATAACCAGTCATTACAACTGAGGTATGCAGCAAAGCATTTGTGAAGCCACAACACGCACAACCTTGAGGCGGATGGGCTACAACAGACCCCACCGGGTACCACTCATCTCCACTACAAATAGGAAAAAGAGGCTACAATTTGCACAAGCTCACCAAAATTGGACAGTTGAAGACTGGAAAAATGTTGCCTGGTCTGATGAGTCTCGATTTCTGTTGAGACATTCAGATGGTAGAGTCAGAATTTGGCGTAAACAGAATGAGAACATGGAACCATCATGCCTTGTTACCACTGTGCAGGCTGGTGGTGGTGGTGTAATGGTGTGGGGGATGTTTTCTTGGCACACTTTAGGCCCCTTAGTGCCAATTGGGCATCGTTTAAATGCCACGTCCTACCTGAGCATTGTTTCTGACCATGTCCATCCCTTTATGACCACCATGTACCCATTCTCTGATGGCTACTTCCAGCAGGATAATGCACCATGTCACAAAGCTCGAATCATTTCAAATTGGTTTCTTGAGCATGACAATGAGTTCACTGTACTAAAATGGCCCCCACAGTCACCAGATCTCAACCCAATAGAGCATCTTTGGGATGTGGTGGAACGGGAGCTTCGTGCCCTGGATGTGCATCCCACAAATCTCCATCAACTGCAAGATGTTATCCTATCAATATGGGCCAACATTTCTAAAGAATGCTTTCAGCACCTTGTTGAATCAATGCCACGTAGAATTAAGGCAGTTCTGAAGGCGAAAGGGGGTCAAACACAGTATTAGTATGGTGTTCCTAATAATCCTTTAGGTGAGTGTATTTGTTATATTCCACACAGAACATATGGAATGTAAAGCATAATTGTGGACTAATCACATTTCACTGAGGGTGGGGCCTGATAAGAATTAATACTTTATTTATAATTAATAATGCATACATACACCGATCAGGCATAACATTATGACAGGTGAGTGAATAACACTGATCATCTCTTCATCACGGCTCCTGTTAGTGGGTGGGATATATTAGGCAGCAAGTGAACATTTTGTCCTCAAAGTTGATGTGTTAGAAGCAGGAAAAATGGGCAAGTGTAAGGATTTGAGCGAGTTTGACAAGGGCCAAATTGTGATGGCTAGACGACTGGGTCAGAGTACCCCCAAAACTGCAGCTCTTGTGGGGTGTTCTCGGTCTGCAGTGGTAAGGATCTATCAAAAGTGCTCCAAGGAAGGAACAGTGGTGAACCGGCCACAGGGTCATGGGCGGCCAAGGCTCACTGATGCACGTGGGGAGCGAAGGCTGACCCATGTGGTCCGATCAAACAGTCAAGCTACTGAAACACATTGTGTTTCCTTCTGGAGCATCAGTTAAAATTATAAAAAATCCTAATGGTCTAAAAAAATATGCCCTATTTACCTCATTTTCTTTTGATTTTAAGGTGAAATGTTACCTAGACAAGTTTCCATGAGATCCACCCTCATTTAGCAGAAACATTTGTTTTTTTACGACTGCCCACGAGATTTGAATAACAGGCCCAATAACTCATTCATACAGTTCCCATTAATCAGCTCATTTGTTTGGTTTGCCATGGCCTTGATATTTCAAGCTTCCCTGAGTCTGTCACTGGACGGTAATTAGGGTAAATGAAATCAAGAGAGCCATGGAAATACTTTATGCCAAACTAATCGAGCAAACAAATAGACTTCTAAATCTACAAACGCTAACTACTAAAACCCATCACGCGCCGCACACATACACACACAAAGACGAGGCTGTGCTGTGCAAACGGTTCCCTCCTGTGCAGTTTTCCAGCTGAGATTTATGCATGCTGCTCACAGGTCAGATTTGAATACTGTCTGAAGAGAGGAAGGTGGCTTTGGCACATAAGAGACCTTTGAAGATTTTGATGGGCAAAAAGTCATTTTCATAGTTGTTAGAGCCGGCCAATGAGCTTGAATAAAGATATACATTAGACGCTTGGTCAGCGGAATAGAGCGGGGCTCCGCAGCACAGAAAAGGCCTTAGTCCACGGATATGCGTGTATGTATAATTTACCCAGCTGCATTATCTCCGAATAAGCATGTGGAGCCAATGCATATGACAGAATTCTAGGGAATGAGCAATTTGCAAATATATCTGCTTCCATTCTGCTCTGACACACCATGAATAAGACTGTTTTAAGCCCAACTAATGAGTCATTCCACTCATATCCAGATATGGTGCTTAATTGGCATGCCAATTCCACAGGAAAAGTATTCATGGTTTCATATGCATTCATAAGCAGACTATTAGTTTAGATTTACATATATGAACAGCCTGAAAGAAAGAAATACAACAGACGAGATCATACAGTTTTCCTCTTTTACAAAAATCAGATTTAATGGACTTAAACAGACTTTTCGGGAGCTTTTGCATATAATTGTTTTAATTTTATTTATTTACTTTTTTCACCTGAGAAATCTCACAATGTTCAGAAGAGATCTCCAAAAGAAACCAATTCAATGAAACCAACAAGCATAGTAGCTGATTAAGTCTGCTGAGCCATAAACAAGCATTTTGTTAAGGATAAAATCCCCCCGCTATCCACAGCATATCAAACAACAAACCATGATGCTCTGTTGAGTCTACTTAAACACTGAAAATGTATGTTAGCAAGTAAGCTTTAATAAGCTCACTCAATATTCCCACATATACTCCTTGAGAACTAGAAAATGTGTGGATATTAAAGAAACAAAATAATGTTTGTTCTCCCTCTGATTCCTTTTGCTCAAGACAATTCGATTCGCCCTATGGCGTAATTTTCCATCATGAATATTTTCCGACCAAAATTTCGAACTCCTACACGGTTCATCCGATATTATTAAAAGCTTTTTGATAAATCCAACTGTTCTCGAATAATGTGCAAACAAATTTGATGAAGAGCGTGCCAAATTAGCTATATCTTAACGTATTCAACTTGATACATGTTATCCCATGACTTGAGGCTACATGCAGTGTTTTGGCACAGGGCCACCTTCTGGTCATGATTTATGAAAAATGTTTTTTGCTTTTTTGCTTATAACTTGAATGGTTTGGCCAAAGATTTTGGCCCATTTGGTTTGGCCCATTTTGCCCTGCTGTATTTTAAGAACGCATTAACGTATTGTTACTAAACTCAGTTTGTGTCATCAGGACTATGCCCTGAAGGTACTGAAAAAGTTTTGGGGCAGTACTACCTTGTGGTCAAAAGTTATAATGAAATTTCCAAAAATGCTAATAACTAATCTTAATGGATTCCTTGGGTCATGCCGAGAACAATGATACTAATTATGCATTTTGCTTGAACTTGCTAGCCGCCATTTTTTCGAACTCCTTCCAGATTGTTGGTCTGATTTTAACCCAAAATTGGCTTAGATTATCTTCAGACTATGCTGACAAAATTTATCAAAATCTTATTGATAGACCACAACATTCTCGAGTAACACATCAACCAATTTGTTGCCATGATGCCAAGCTGATTCTGTGGCTGTAACTTTTCAACAATTTGGCATACTGACACCAAACTTATGTATCATTGTCGCCTCACACATACCACACCATAATAATTTGATAACAGCACCACCTATTGGTCAAAAGTGATAAGTAAGTTAATCATATTACAGTGATTACATTTGTGATTTTTCAGCCATTTTGACTAAAATAATCTAAAGGTGCACTATGTAGTTTTTCCGTCCGCTAGAGGTTGCCTATTCAAAACAAAGGCGTAGCTTGATGACGCCAAGTTTGAGCGCAGAATCTTGGGACATGTGGTCTTCACTTCAAAGAATGGGGATAGGACTCGGCAGAAATCATGTTCATGGATGTGATTATTAACGTTACTGTAGTATGAAGCAGAGCAGGACCGAGTGTTGTGGAGCTGAGCAAGGCCGCTGGAGCGATTGTTAATAAGATGAACGCAACACACACCTCGCGAGCAGCAGGACTTTTATTATGCCACTTCTGCTTTTTCGGTCATGAGTATGAGGTAACGCAGCTCTGTTTATCATATCAGTTCATACCCAGATAGCCAGTTCATTGGTTAAAATAGCAATTTTCTCACGATTTACAAATAGTTGGAAACATTTGGGATATTGTAAGTACTAAAAAATGTACATATCGCAGCTTTAATTACTTATTGTTGCAGTTTTTCTGAAGCTCACATTGGTCCTTTTTGTGCTATTGCTGCTTGCAGCTATATTTATTATTAAAATTATAATTATTATAAATTTCATCCATTAATTTTTGTATGCAGAAAAAAATACTATTATTTTATTTTTCTGTTATCTGGTAATCTTTTAAGTATGCTGTATTAGTCTACAGATATTTTTAGACGTGTAGTCTTTTTTAGTACAGAGAAGAGCATGAATATACATGAAACCAACATATGGTGTTCTGGCACTATGGGTAACAATTTAGAGATTTAACTTTCATTACAAAATGATGCTACATTCAAAAGCACATCATTTGCTGACAGCTATGTATTCTTGAATAGTAATAAGTTGTTTAATCCTATCATTCATGCATTTTGTTGCAATCCATTCTAAATGAAAAATGCAGTGAAAGTGCCCCCAAGTAGATAATGACATTTAATCTATATTTCATTAAATATTAGCTTCAGATTATTTCACAATAAGACATTATTCTCGAATGCTTCTCATAGACACAATCTAACAGCAGTAAATCCCGTCTCGGGTGACTATTAGAGGAGCGAAGCGTGTCTTTTCTGTCCTAACGCCCCGCTTTCTTTTTTCCCATTACAAGAACCCTTCCTGATTCTAATTGTGACACCGTCGTCATTTGAACGCCCGTGTTTGCATGGCGAGCCTGATAAGGGCCAAGGGTAAATAAATGAAAAAGAAGTGACAACAGCAATCTATCTGCCCTTTCTCCTTCAGCATTCATTTGACGATAACTCTTCCCGCTCTGTGCATATTTCCTCGCCTGTCTTCAGCTGCAGTGAGCTGGAAAAGCAAGGTGCCAGGGCCCTTGATAAGTATCCCGCCACAAACATGAACGGGCTGATCAGCACGAAAACATAAACACTTCACGCTGCTTTGCCTCCATCTGATGGGGGTTCTGTGTGGATCCTGAGGGCCCAATGGGGGCTGTGGGGACCCTCAGGTGCTGTGACAGGTGGTGCTCGTTCTTCTCCTGTCTTGCTGAATTAACTTAATGTCTGAAGGAAAGCCTGGGAGTGAGATGAATTTCAGATCATTGGTATACCAAACTATGCACTGGTAGTAAGCATACAATAGAATGTTACTTCATGTTTGGATTTAAATTCCTGTAGACTTTATGCGCCGGAGAAACATGTGCGCATCTTTAGAACTTCAGTTTTTGTGGTATCTCTGTATATTTCTAGAAGGGTAATTTGCGGGTGAAGTGGATTTATTTATTGTAGAGTTAATGAAAGTTATCATGAAAGTTATCAATGTTTGAAACGGATGTCATAACAAATGTCAGTAAACATTAAAATCTGTAAGATTTATGAAATACTAACTGGAAGACAGAACACAATTAGAAGGGGCAGAGTTACATAAAGTCTATAATGTTATGTGAAAATGCCGGAGAAGGGTTATTTTAGTTATCTATAACTACAACCATATATACATTTTGTTATTTAATACTTTAATAAAACAAAACAAACAAACAAATAAATAAATAAATTATTTATATATACACAATTATTTAATTAATTAGTTTGTTTGTTTGTTTTAACATTATTATGGTGTGGTATGTGTAATAATATATATATATATATATATATATATACACAAACCAGATTCCAAAAAGTTGGGACACTGTACAAATTTTGTATAAAAAAGGAATGCAATAATTTACAAATCTCATAAACTTATATTTTATTCACAATAGAATACAGATAACATATCAAATGTTGAAAGTGAGACATTTTGAAATGTCATTTTGAAATGGATTTCATGAGAGCTACACATTCCAAAAAAGTTGGGACAGGTAGCAATAAGAGGCCGGAAAAGATAAATGTACATATAAGGAACAGCTGGAGGACCAATCTGCAACTTATTAGGTCAATTGGCAACATGATTGGGTATAAAAAGAGCCTCTCAGAGTGGCAGTGTCTCTCAGAAGTCAAGATGGGCAGAGGATCACCAATTCCCCCAATGCTGTGGCCAAAAATACTGGAGCAATATCAGAAAGGAGTTTCTCAGAGAAAAACTGCAAAGAGTTTGAAGTTATCATCATCTACAGTGCATAATATCATCCAAAGATTCAGAGAATCTGGAACAATCTCCAGCGTAAGGGTCAAGGCCGGAAAACCATACTGGATGCCCGTGATCTTCGCCCTTAGACGGCACTGCATCACATACAGGAATGCTACTGTAATGGAAATCACAACATGGGCTCAGGAATACTTCCAGAAAACATTGTCGGTGAACACAATCCATCGTGCCATTCGCGTTGCCGGCTAAAAACTCTATAGGTCAAAAAGAAGCCATATCTAAACATGATCCAGAAGCGCAGGCGTTTTCTCTGGGCCAAGGCTCATTTAAAATGGACTGTGGCAAAGTGGAACACTGTTCTGTGGTCAGACCAATACAAATTTAAAATTCTTTTTGGAAAACTGGGACGCCATGTCATCCGGACTAAAGAGGACAAGGACAACCCAAGTTGTTCTCAGCTCTCAGTTCAGAAGCCTGCATCTCTGATGGGATGGGGTTCATGAGTGTGTGTGGCATGGGCAGCTTACACATCTGGAAAGGCACCATCAATGCTGAAAGGTATATCCAAGTTCTAGAACAACATATGCTCCCATCCAGACGTCATCTCTTTCAGGGAAGACCTTGCATTTTCCAACATGACAATGCCAGACCACATACTGCATCAATTACAACATCATGGCTGCGTAGAAGAAGGATCCGGGTACTGAAATGGCCAGCCTGCAGTCCAGATCTTTCACCCATAGAAAACATTTGGCGCGTCATAAAGAGGAAGATGCCACAAAGAAGACCTAAGACAGTTGAGCAACTTGAAATAAAACTCTTGAATCTTGAATCTTGAATCTTGAAGCCTGTATTAGACAAGAATGGGACAACATTCCTATTCCTAAACTTGAGCAACTTGTCTCCTCAGTCCCCAGACGTTTGCAGACTGTTAGAAAAAGAAGAGGGGATGCCACACAGTGGGAAACATGGCCTTGTCCCAACTTTTTTGAGATGTGTTGATGCCATGAAATTTAAAATGATACATTTTCTCAGTTTAAACATTTGATATGTCATCTGTGTTGTATTCTGAATAAAATATTGAAATTTGAAACTTCCACATCATTGCATTCTGTTCAAAAGTGTCCCAACTTTTTTGGAATCGGGTTTGTATATATATACATATATACATACAGTATAAATACATTTAATTATATATCATTTAAATAATTATATAGTGTATGTATAAAATTTAAATTATTTTATTTTAGGAAATTATTATATTATTTTTAGAAATATTTAAAATTTTTATTTAGTTTAAATTGATGTACTAAAATTACAAAAACAAAAATTCAAATAAATAAAAATGTATAAATACTGTATTATATATATATTAGTATACAATATTATGTTAATGATACTAAAATACGACTGCTGGGGAGATGTACACAGTTAATGATGAACATTCAGCACATTCAACACAAATAGAATGCCAAGTTTCTCACATTACTTGAGAATAAACCTCGTTCAGCAAACGTGTGCAGTGACAGGTGTGTAAAACACAGTAAATGATCCTCTCTGTGTTTAATCACACACGTGGGAATGAACCCATTCTGTTACCGGAGATTTACGAGAGAATGGAAACAGGAGCTCAGAGCTGCAGTAAATAGCGAACACAACAGGAGCGAATCTTACGACCCTGATCTCTGGTCGGACCCTGATCTCTGCAGGACATGTCTGAGTCAGCAAACTCCTCGTGCTGCTTGCCACTTTAATATGCTTTAATTGTTCTCATGGTGGCTCGCAAACCAAAAACAGGTTGCAGGTCTTTTCTGCTAGGACCACAGAAAATACAATGCGTCCAAATGAAAAAACTACGTGAGCCGAGTATGTCCGAATTCTTGGAAGTGTCTGAAATCTTAGGCAGCTTACTTGATGCCTCACTGCCTTATCAGGTGATGACTTTGTCGGCAGCATTTGCACACAATGTACCTCACAAAACTGATTTTTGACAGGGTTCTGAGGAGCGTAACAGTTTAATTATCTACAATGACAAAGAGCAAGCTTTGATGATAAGTGAAGATTTAATGACTAATTTCTCTCTAGAAATGACATCTAAAGTGTACATTTACACACAAACTGACCATCTGCAACTTTAAGACGCTATCTCAAATGCATTCCATATAATTTTTTAATGGTATGCACAGGATTGTGGGATATCAAATGCAGTGAAGGACACATCTATGCTGCCTTAAAAAATCCATCAGATGAAGGTCTCTCAGGAGACAGGATGTGAAGCTAACATTAGATTTGGACACCTTGATGCCTTTGGAATGCATTTATTAGCTTTCGGACCCGGCCACAGTACCGTCGCAAGGGCTGTGCCAAGTGTACGACCGGGGTAGGGTAGGACACAACACTTGGTAGATCTTTGGGTGTACTCACACTAGGTGCTCTGAACCGTGCCCGGGCGTGTTTGACCCCCAAAGTCTGGTTCGGTTGACTAATGTGAGTGTTCCGTTTTGTGCCCGAGTATGGTTCGTTTAGCCGGCCCTGGCCCACTTGGAAGAGGTGGGCCAGAACGTGGTTCGGTTGGGCTCGAGCGTGGTTCGCATGCAGTGTGAGCGCTAACCGCAAAGGCAAAGGCAAGGTACAAGGCAACCGTACCTAGTGTGAGTACACCCTTTGTCTCTGCCACCCCAGAATGCTAGCACGGCTGGCACGACTAGCACCGGTACTAGGATGGTGCCAGCGCCTCCGCCTCTCAGTGCCTCTACCTCATGAGTGGATAGCCCTGTGGATCTGTCTTCGTGGATGAGCCCGCAACTCAAACAGTGCTAAAGTATACAGTCACAGTGATAGGTGACAAAGCAAGGAGTTTCTCCACAAACTGGTATAGCAGATACAATTTCCTTGAGTACAGCTTTAGGAAGGATGCAGTCTTCTGTAAGATCTGCAGGCACTTTGGTGAGTGGGGCAGGGAGGAGAAGTTTAGCCAGACTGGATACCAGGACTGGAAGCACCTCAATCACGCTTGTTTAAAGCACCAAAATAGCAAATCGCACACATTTGCACTGGATAAATGTAATAATTACAGGCTGTCAATGTCTGAGCGTGGCTCTGTCATCCATCAGCTCAACAACACAGATGGCAGACAGGGTGAAATCATAGAGAGGAATCGGGAGCACATTAAAGTCATTCAGGACGTTCTTATCACTTGTGCCAAACAAGAAGTACCCCTGCGTGGCAACTGGGAGAATGATGAGGTCAAAAACGCAGGTAATTTCCTGGAATTTTATAGACCTGACTGCAGGCATGACAAAGCAACTCAAGAGCAACTAGATGTGTCTCAGTCACGAAATTCAGAATTACCTGTTGGATGCTGCATGTACTCTCCTGTTGCGACAGATTAAACGTGATCTTTCTATGCTATTTTAGCAGACAAGTGTAAGGATGTATCTGTTGGCCTCGTAGCCACAGACAACATGACTGCTTATGCAATAGCACAGAAAATATTGGAAGTTGACGCACCTTTTGAACTAGACCCTAGCCTTTGCGTTGGTTTTGTGTTTGATGGTGCATCTGTAATGGCTGGGCATAAGGGGGGTGTCCAAGCCATCCTTAAAGGCACCTTCCAAAACGCTGTCTACGTGCACTGTCACTCTCATAGGTTAAACCTCATCCTGTCAGCTGTGGCCCCGGACATTGCTGGATGCCTCAACTTTTTTCGACTCTCTCAACACCTTACACACTTTCATGTGCGGCAGCGAATGTCATGTCCGTTTTTTTAACGCACAAAGAGAGATGTGGCCCGATCAGAGGTCATTGAAATTGGAGCGAGGGTGTGACACCAGGTGGGATTCAAGATCGGCCGCAGTGACAAACGTTTTCATTCTGTATGATGTTATCGTGGAAGATGGGGGGCAGAGTGAGATTGAGGCACCACTCCTTCAGCAGATCAGAACAAAAAAGTGACGGACACGATTAATTTGATCGAGAACCTCAAACAAGAACTGACAGATATTCGCTCCGGTGTGCATTCTCAGAGATGTTGGCAACAACGAAAAAGATGATGTCGAGAACTGGGATCCAAAAGAGGAGAACGTCTCAAAAGTCTTGTTGAAGTGATGGATATATGCAATATGTCGTTTTCCCGAATATCCATGCTTTCTTAAAAGCTCTGATAACAATGCCAATGACTTCCTGTACAGTTGAACGCATCTTTTCCAGTGTCAACCGGATTAAAACAGGTATATTGCCAACTATTGATCGAAACTGTTGGGAAGTGTTGTTTATCTGTATTGTTGAAAACAATTAAACAGAATTGTTAAATATTCGGCCTCGTGTTATACAAGCAGAACTAAACTTTGTTTTGGGGAAATATTAGATTCCTGACCTCTTTTACAGTCTATAGGCCTTATAGAGAGATGTGCTAAAGCACAGCCTGGTGCGTAATGGAGATTCCAAAGCGCTGTTCTTGGACAGGTCCGTCCTATGCAACGAAACCTTTTACAATGCAACAAAATATTTAAAGGGCATCAAGCTATTAAAATCTCTAATATGTAAGCACAAATAATATAACAGTATATTAGTCAGTCATTTTTATTAGGTTAAACAGTGATTTGATAACGTTTTAATTTAAGGCCCACCCACAATTGGTCTGGCCCATCCAAAACTGGAATCCTGGCGCCGTGCCTGCTTTGAAATATTATAATGGTTAAAAGGCATAGCTAAAAATGAGACTGTGTTTCGTGCTGCTGTATTATTCTCCTTGTTAAAAATGTATTATTTATGTAACTTAAAATATTTCTCTGTTTGTGTGACAGTGATTAATGCGCATGTCAGTCAGTGCGGCATCGCATGTCAAGTTTGTAGAGAGATTTATTCAGTCCATTCAAATTTTGATTTAGCCGCTTCTGAAGTGGGTCAAACCATAGATATGAAGAAGTTCAAGTAAATATATATTCAGGCCGTTTTGCAAACGTGTTTGTTTTGACCCATTCATACAAACCCGATTTCAAAAAAGTTGGGACACTGTACAAATTGTGAATAAAAACAGAATGCTCATGAGATCCAAAATGAGCCAATATTTGGCATGACATTTCAAAATGTCTCACTTTCAACATTTGATTGTTATCTATATTCTATTGTGAATAAAATATAAGTTTATGCGATTTGTAAATTATTGCATTCCTTTTTTATTCACAATTTGTACAGTGTCCCAACTTTTTGGGAATCGGGTTTGTAATTTAGAACATCATTTAAGCATCAAAATGTGCGCACTGCACAGTTCATTTACACAGTTTAACTTCTTGGACCTAATCATGAGCGTCGGAACCATTGTGTGTGGGTTGGACAAGACCCACCCACTTTTTACGACCAATGATATTGGACCCACTCACTTTTATCGTCTCTAATTCAGCACATGTATGTTTACCTACCCCTAACCGATAAACACTTATTAATAAACATGTTAGATGCTTTATTTCCACTTTTCTAATATTTTTCTTAATTTTTATTGAAAAAAATGCCTTTCCGATCTGATATGTGATGGGAAAAGGGAGTAGAGCGAGTTCGACAAAAGGCGGATTCGAAGGACGATTTGCGTCAAAACTTTATGCCATGTGTTTTACCCCTACACTATTGCCACTGTATATGATTAAGTGATTTCCATAATTTTGGCCTGATCAGACGTTTAGTAAACGGCGGTATATTTGTATTTAATGTAAATGGCATCTACTCCAGTAAAAAAAATCTGAGACAGGACCACCCACATTTTTTTTGCTTCCAATGCCCATGAAACTAATGCTATTAAATTGAATATACAATTTTTTTTTCTTAAATATCCAAATAAATTTTTGTTTTGTTTTGTTACTATAGCAACAGTAGACCCATTAATATACCCCCGGGCCTCGCACATCACATATGGCCCAGCCATATAGTAATTATAATAAAACATAAAATGTAAAGTAGGTAAAAAAGTACTCGAATGACCTACTACTCCCAGCGAGATTCTTAAGTGTGCATATGATGGACACTTTACTTTCCCATGAGGCCACGGGAGAGGATTTGTGAAGCAAATAGAAGCAAAGCCACATGATAATGATGACATGGCGGATGTATTACATTAGAATTACATTTATGCTACACACATTCATATTACATAGAACACATAGATGGAAACTTGAGTCTGTGACTTGGACTTGTCAGGTCGCACTTAAGTCGCAAAAACAATGACTTGCGACTTGACTTGGACTCACGAACAACTGACCCGAGACTTGACATGGACTTGAAGACTGAGACTTGTGGAAAAAGTGCAAGTCTTTTGGCAAGGCATTCCCGATCACGTTCTCTATTTACTACCTCACATGACAGCACGAAACGTCACCTTTTACTATTCATTCATTCCCAAATATGTGCTAATATTACAAAACAAAACATAATCCGAAGGGAAGCTGCGGTGTTGCACTGCAGCAGAGGCTTAATTGCTTGCGGTCCATTTTCAAGAAGTTTTTTCCCCAAAGTAGGCTATTTGCTAACATATGCATATAATCCAGATTTACCAAGTTAATTTGCATCTGCATTGCACAAACACTTTCATATGCAATTTAGGACCCTGTCCGACTCATTTCCACAAACAACACACGCAGATGGAAATGTTGTTCTTTGTGTCGTTTATTGTAGCGCTTGGAAGGTTTTGTTACCGCCGGTGTTGTGCCGAATTCCGACCCCCGCCAAATTATTACCCCCCTAGTATTGGTAGGTTTAGGATTAGTTATGGGGGAGGGGTTAGGATTAGGGGTGGGGTTAGGATTAGGCAATCAGGTAGTGACCTCAACGAGGGGGGTAATAATTTGGCTGGGGGTCAAAATTCGGCACAACACCGGCACTCACTGGAAGACTACATTATCCAGCATTGCTTGAGATCTACAGCAAACTACGGCAATTCAAATAGCTCAAAAAACACAGCACTTTTCCCCCCTTGTGGTGGTTCTAAATAGTATAATTTTGTACAAAGTTGGAAAATAATAGTAATAGTAATAGTAATCTGTTTTGATAGTTCAATACACTTTTAATTATAACTGAAAAAAAAAAATTGCTAAAAATAGAACAAAGACTTGACTTGGACCTCAGAGACTTGAAACATGACTTGGACTTGAACCGCACGGACTTGTGAACATGTCTGATAGAACACTTTTAATGGTCATAAAGTAAGTTTTAGTATACTATATAGTATGTGATTTTGGTTGCAGCAAATTTTTTTACTGGCTAAAATGTATTCATGAAATAAAACGTATTTATTCACTAATGTACTACTATTTATTAATTTTCTATATTGTTTATATTAATAATTATTATTAAATGAGAAATTAAAATAAGAAAATATAAATATTCTGGTTAATATAATATAATAATACGTATTATTATTATATTATTATTATTATTAATTTCATTCATGCTATTTGGTCTGATTTATTACAGATTTGTTTTACAGAATTATTATTATTATTATATTAACTGTAATATTCTTTAATTTAAATTTTATTTATAGTATTAATTATTATTATTAAATGAGAACATAGTAGAATATAGCAGAAACAGAATGTCGTAAATAGTAAAAAAATATTTTTTAAAAATTTTCTTCTGTTTGCATTAAAATTGTGCATTATACATATTCACATTGCATATATCAGTTTGTGTTTGCATTGTGTTGTGTCGCCACATGTCCAGCTTTTTATCTATTTAGTGCAGTTTGCAGTAGAAGTGAATGCTGTAAAAGTGCACTCACTTATTCTGTACCTCTGGTTTGTCCTCACTGCTACATCCTGTTGTAATTTTTCGCTCGGTGGATATGCCGTGCAAGGCGACAGTACCCCGTTTTTTTAGTTTTTTTATGTAATGTCAGGGAAATTTGTAGCCATGGCAAGGCGAGTTGTTTAATAAATCAAAAGTTTGTGGCAAGCCCTGCTGCCTCTGCCGTGCTGCTCAGCACATAAACAACATGTCGCGGCGTCTGAATTTTGTCACTTACAGATGAGACAACAGCTCAGTGTTGGACGAAGGCCTGTCCTAGACTCTTACAGAGACATTTTGCTTACAACCTATTCCCAACTTTTCTCTGCAGGGATGAGAAATGCAATGTATTTGGGATTGGATTCCAGTTTCACTGAATTATTACGTTCCAAAACGATTCTTATATATACGGTTATGCTTATAGTACATATAAATGTATGCGCTTGTTTGAGTCACATACATTTTATATCCAATAAGAATAAACTACGATATAAACACATTTACAGAATAAATTCCTTGATGTGCATCAAAGGCCCTGCTGGTATTAAAGGTTTTTGAGCCCGTAAGTTATGACTTCAAACAACGACTCACGACTTTGTAGCGTTCCAGGCAAAGTCATGCCAAACTGCCTGAGTGCAAGGAATTGCGGTAGCTAGATGTAAACAAAGCATGGCGGACCGCACGGGGCTTATGCTCATTTACAATCATTTCTATCGCCAAAGGTGCTTACTCCTTGCTTATTTGAGGGAAACTGAGGAGAAACACCCTGAGGAGAAACACCTTCCATAAACACCGCATCAGTAGGGGCTGCCATTGTTGTTTTGCGAGCTATGTGACGTCAGAGCTCGTAACTGGGAGTACATCGATTTAGTACGAGTTCACGGGTGGGAAGTCACGGGTTTGACTGCCGTTTCAGTGCACTTTCACGGGTAGAAGGTTGGAACACGGCATAAGATGCGTTGATGTGTCGATCGGATCACAGGTAGACGAGGGAGACACATACCTGTTTACACCTGGTGTTTTAATCTGTCTCTTTTGTCCACTTTCAACTTCTGTCCTGATTTCTACGAGGGGAGGGACTACAACTGTACACACTGAGTGTGTGTTATAAATCAGTAATGGTGAGAGAATATTGTGGTTGGTATGTTTTTCATCTTCAAACCAAACTTGGGTCTCCTGCCGACAAAGTTTAAATCCCACCTGGCTAGCGCTTTTACCATAATGTTTAAGCAGCAGGTCAGTGTCATGAAGGTTAAGCATGGTGTAGGACAGACGATGATGAAGTTTAAAAGAAAAATAACCATTTAACTTTATTAAAATAAAAATAACCATAACCAAACCATACCATGCGCTAACGCCAACCGACCAACTGAACTGAAAACACAGGAACTAAATACTCAGGGAGACAAAGTTAATTAGTGGCACACATATGATGACACTGATGACAATGAACTAATAATGACTGTAACCATGGTAACTAAAGAGTGGTGGAAAATTCAAATAAAGTCACAACACATGTGACTGATGATAAACAATAGTCTAATAGTCCAATAGTCCAAACATAACAGAACAGTGACAGACAGTAGGTCAGTAGGACAGATGGTCTTTTGTGGCTGTTTGAATGCATATGACCACATGAGCGTCTACACTACAAAAGAAATGTGTTTTCCACTAAGGCCCTGTCCCAAATGCCACCCTAAACCCTTACGGTCTTCCTCTGAGTCCGCATTTTCACGACGTAATGCCGCTTCGACTGGCGGGTAGAAGTCCTCTGCATAGCTCACAAACTTGTGGGCTCAGCTGAAGTGCGCATCGAGGGCGCATAGCAGCCGCAAAGGGGGGAGCTCACGAGCACCCTTCTTTAAGCTTAAATGACGAATGGGACACCCTACGGTCTTGTGGACTTAACGGACACGTGCATTCAGTGACCATTGTAAGTCCACAACACCGAAAGTGCACATTAAGTGTGCCATTTGGGACAGGGCCTACCTCTGGAAGTGGCCGAAAGTGGACAAGCTCAAAATGTTTTAGACCCTGTTTACACCTGTATTTAGCATCGTCCACTTGTGATCCGATCGACCAAAATGCATCTTAATACCAGGTGTAAACAGGGCCAAAAAAATCATGTGACTTTGCACGATGGGACAGCATAACTGGGCTAACCAGTGAACCAATATTCTGAAATGCCTGAGCCAAAGTCTGTCGTCAAAGTGGTTCAGTATAATTACCTTTGTCTTACACGACTGCGTTCCTAAACAGCAGGCATCTTCCTCCGAAATGTTTATTGCGTTTCGTCTGCACCCTCTGAGGCGCAAGTAATTTTGGTTTCTCCTACTTTTCTTAGTGATATTTAGCAGCAGTTTATTAGGAAATGACAATTTTGTTCTGCGACTCACTGGATGGAAACGTTGCTTTATTCGCAAAGGTTTTATGCAACTTTTGATGGAAACATAAGCTAGTGTGAGCGGCACAAACCACATGGAATCTGGTCTTTTCCATTCTGTAACGGATTTAGGACCACTTCCATATGTATGCAATGCGACCTCAGTCTGAACAGTCAAATCGAAATTCATGAGACTTTTACATCACTCTACATCGACATTCGGCACTCATGGGAGTCACTTTTCAACGTCATCAAGACGGATGCGAAAGGTAGTCAGTGAAGGACAGTGATGTGTCAGAGCTCATAAGTATTACATTGACAGCTCTATATACAAGCAAAACATCATAAATGTTTAAAAACTCTGCTCTCTTTTCTCACATCATCTTTGTTTTTTTATATTGCGCACATTAATTTGCTGGCTTCTGCTGCAGATCACACTATTAATAAACTTGCAATCACTTAAGTGTCCTCAGTGTTTACCTCTGTATAACTGCGTGCTGCGTGACGTCTTTCTATCGTTCTTTTGTGCATGCTGGTCAGTTCAGGACCACGATCTGTTCACACTGGAATCTGATATTGGCCACATTTAAAACAACAGATGTACAATTAGTTTTTTTTTTTTATTGATCTGAGCATTAAATAGGAACTGAGCACTAAGGCAGTGTGAATGTAGCCTTAAAGGAGTAGTTCACTTCAGAATTCAAATTTCCTTATAATTTACTCACCCCCACGTCATCCATGATGTTTATGTCTTTCTTTCTTCAGTCAAAAGAAATTAAGGTTTTGAGGAAAACATTCCAGGATTTTTCTCCATATAGTGGACTTCAATGGGGTACAACGGGTTGAAGGTCCAAATTCCAGTTTCAGTGCAGGGCTCGACACGATCCCAGCCGAGGAATAAGGGTATGATCTAGCGAAACCATTGGTCATTTTCTATAAAAATATAAAAGTGTATATACTTTTTAACCGCAAATGTTTGTCTTGCGCTGCTCTGCAATGCGCAATGTATTACGTAATCATGTGACGTAGGTGGAAGTACTGTGGTAGGGCAAAAAACTCATTTTCTCCTCCAACTTCAAAATCATTCGACTTCGTTTTACCTTTTTTTTTGTGAAGGGCATTTGACTTAGTCTTTGCACGTTCGCTTTGTAAACACTTGATCGGTACTTTTGCCTACATCAAGCAACATTTTTATTCCTCGGCTGGGATCGTGTCGAGCCCTTTGAAGCTGCATTGAAACTGGAATTTGGACCTTCAACCCGTTGCACCCCACTGAAGTCCACTATATGGAGAAAAATCCTGGAATGTTTTCCTCAAAAACCTTAATTTATTTTCAAAGAAAGAAAGACATGAACATCATGGATGACGTGGGGGTGAGTAAATTATCAGGAAATTTTAATTCTGAAGTGAACTACTCCTTTAAGTTTGTGAGTCAATAGCCGTGTTTCCATTACCCTTCAAATTTTGCTAATTGAAATTGGGAATTGAAAATACGGCCAATGGAAACGTCAGTTTTGCAAAAACTCCTATATATCGCAAAAAGGTTTTTACGCTCGTATGAGGTGGTTTTTCAAGCAATTCGAAAAAGGAATATTTCACAAAACTGCAATGGAAACAGGTCACCTGACATACGTAAAAGTCAATCATTCTTTAAAGATGGTGTGGTATGATTTATTTTATTAAACTCATAAAAGACAAAAGAATTACAGGAATACACCCTTAAAATAAAGGGGTTTCACAGCGAAGAACCTTTTGGTTCCCTGAAGAACCGTTTAAAGAACCATTTTTTTCTAACCATTTTATAGTCTAAAGAACCTTTCTGCACTGCAAAGAATCTTTTTTGCAATGAAAAGCTTCTTTGGATATTAAAGGTTCTTCATGGGACCATGCACCCCACCAAAGAACCTTTATTTTTAAGAGTGTACTGGATTCTAAACAACAAAGAAATGCCACAATTTATTGAGACCTTGAAGCAGATATGAGGGAGAAACATCCAGAAACACCTCATACATGACCGCTCTCAAGTATAAGGGCTTTTCTTGCCATTAATGCTTGGACATGCCTTCATCTATATATACGTAAACTTACCAACATCTGTTGCCATGATTTTTGGAGGAATTAAGTTTTAGTCGCATAACATCGGTTAATGGAAATGCCGTCATTTTGCAATAGTTTTTTTATTGACAATTTAGAAAATATCAGTAATGGAAGATCTGTAATGGAAACGTGACCTGTTCACCTGAATGCCATTCCAGGCCAAATCTTGATTTGCAATCCTTACTTTCAGTAACCCAAACAATCCCAGTGCTCACTCTGGAACCAAACACGCTTGCTCTGTTCTCCCGCCTCTGAATGCCTGATTAATTAATGTTCCTTGTTTCATCTTACGCAATAAAACAAAATTAATTCCCTTGTCATTAATGTAATAAAAGCAGGCGAGAACAAGCGTGTGGCTAATCAGCAACTGAATCTAGCAGTGGTCTGCAGGGGAAAATTAATTCCTGTTTATATTTGTCATACAGTAATAGTGGCCTCGAAACTAACCACAGCATATTGAGAGTGGCGGCCTCGGGGTGGGCTTCATTTCAGCAAGACACACAAACATGCAGATGTGGAGATAGCACAAGAGTTCACATGAAAACAATGAGGAACCAATATGGTGCTGGGGGTATCGAATGTTTGCAGATGTCAAGTGTAAGCATGTGCAATATATGCAAGACGTCACGTATGTGAGGCTCACAGCAGTGCTACTGAGTATTTTTTTTAATTTATTTATATATATATATATATATATATATATATATATATATATATATATATATTACACAAAAATAGAAAAAAAAGGAAATCAAAACTCTGCTTTTCTTTTGTTGAGACCGTCATGGCAACGGCACAGTACACACAAAATCAATTTCGATTCGTGGAAATGTAGTCGGCTGAACAAGTGCCTTTGACATTGAGCAGAAAAAGCTGATGACAGAGTGTATTGTACTTGCACTTGCTTTCACAAAGACCGATTCAGACAGCAGTAGCTCCCGCCATACTTACAAACCACTATAGCTCTCAAGGTCTCTGCATTTTCCATGGGATGTCAAGTGGAAGAAACAAAACAAGAACCAAAAGAAAACACTTTGTATTGTTTAGGCTTGCTAAATAATGCAGTGCTGCATACAGCCCTCATGAGCCAGACTCAGAACAGAGCAAGAGAAAGCTGGGGGAGGATGGAAGATTGCTGGTTTTGTATCTTTTGGAAGTCCAGTCAAATATTACATCGGTTATCTTTTAATATTTGCATGCACAAATGTGTTTAAATACAATACGCACAGATTTGTAAAGAGTACCTGAAATTTAGCATACTTAAGTAAAAGTACAGACACCTTACAGTGAAAATGTGCATTGCAAGTTACAAGTCATCCATTTGAAGTTGAAGTTGAAGTTGAAGTTTATTCGTCATTACACATGTACAAGTACAGTATAACGAAATGAAGTTTGGAGCAAGCCTCCGGGCCGCAGCCGATTATTCAGGCGCCGCCCTACGCTCTCCAGAAATACAAGAATGCAATTTAGCAAGCATTACATAGCAAACACAACAAAACATAAACATAAACATTTCAATACCACTTAAGTAAAAGTCTTACCGGTTTCACAGATAAGGCTTAATCTAATCCCAGACTAAAATGCATGTTTGAGCTGTTTTAACTGAAAGAAGCTTGCACTGACATATCTTAAAATGTGTTTTTTTGTTTTGTTTTGTTTATAAAAGCTACTAAAATATCTTAACTGAACTGAAGCCATCTGATTTAAACAGTCCCTCTCTAGAATCTGAAGCCCCACCCCCTACACTATAAACAGACACTGAAACTGCTCAGATCTGTCACTTGTTCACACATTTACTGTTTTCTACATGGTGAATGGCACACTATATAGGGGATAGGAAATGAATCAGACAGTGCACTATAGGGGATCGGGAACGATCAGACAGTGCACTATATAGGGGATAGGGAACGATCAGACAGTGTAAATATGCTTTCCATTGGGGTGAATGAAGTCTGGATTCACGTTAGTGTCAGTGAACCGCTGCAGCTTCGGTCCAGAGACACGATAGCACAGAGCGGATCATGTGGTCAAGTCACCGTAGAGCAGAAAACATATCGGACCCGTTTGAATTCTGCACAGAATTATGTATTTTAATACGATATGGAGGAGATTAGGAGGAGAAATGGTTAAAGATTAGGAGGAAACTGCGGCTTCACCGAGCTCAATGGCTCTAGATGAGCTGTGATATAAACTAAACGCTATTGGCTATTTAAAAAAAGGGGAGGAGCTGTTTGAGATGCCCCACCTGTCTCCCTGTTTCGGTGGAAAATACATCAACACATTGAATAATGCTGCGCGTTTCAAGGCACTTCAGTGGGGCTAGTTTTTTACTCATACTGAATGTAGGCTCAAAGATGCACTAGTCCTCAACACCTAAGAGACATGCCAGTGAAAAACAAGAAACAGTTGATTGAGGAGAGCAATCATTAATATTTTCTAAAATTGAAATAAAACTGAATACTTCAACATTGCAATAAATCAAGGTCGACGCAACAGCCTCTTAAACATCTACAGATACTCAAGTCTCAGTTAAGCTCTAGTGCTCAAACAGGGCAAAAGTTTATTCTTCAATAGGGTCTCTTCAATATGACAGACACATAACTGGACGTGCTGGTTTCAGCCTCATTAGTCATGTCCTCATCTTATATTTGAAACACTTGCAATTCACAACTACCTGCTATTGCACTCGCATTCACGTAAAATGCACAAGATGCAGTACCTTCAATGCCCTGTAGATGTAGAATATCACTTCTTTTTAGCAGAAATAAACTGCTGGAGAACATGTTAGGTGCCATGCAAAATGTGACGAGTAATTGCATTACTCATCACAAATTAGAGTAAAGAGTACATGTAAGGGTGGATCGCCTACAGCGGTTCTGACTGCAGGGTTGCCGAATGACTAAAGAAACGTTATCAGCAAGATGATAGAAAACTGTACATTTCTCGTCTTTACCACCCACTGCAGCTTATACCAACGATGGAAATAAGCGCAGTTACAATAGCTAAACATGTGGGAGAGCGTGGCTATAATGTGACTATATTGTATTGCAATAGGTAGCACTTCAAAGTCAATACCAAATCAAAACTAGTTAGCACATCATTTGTAATTGAAAGAATTTGATGACACAATCTAGTTATGGTTACACTTAAAATAGTTACAAAATAAATGTATGAGATGATGAAAACTTATACCATTAATCGAATTAATTACGCATGAATGTTACCTGAGGGATAGAAAGAGAGAGAGGGGGAGAGAGAGACAAAGAAGAGAAGAGAGCAAAGAAGAGAAGGGCCAAAGAGAAGGCCCCCAAGAAGAGAGAGCCAGAGAATAAAAAAACCAGAGCAACAGTTACAATCTTCTTTTATCTATTCCTTGACCATGTGACTGAAACCCTAATGTGAGACATTCAAACTGACCAATCAGACCAAACTTCCCCCACGGTGCTACAGGTGAGACATTTGGCCTACAGGCCTTCAGCATTTCTTTGTCTTTAGGAAGTCCAAACGGCCCTTCTGGTGAGAAAGATGGAGGTTGAAAACAGTAAAGCAAATGTCTTTGTTCATTTTCAAAAATCAAATATCTTTGATTATTTTCAATCCTTTCATACATATACTTATTCAAAAATGTAGTCAAGTAAAAAGTAAGAGTTGCTACAGTATATACCCGAATTTAAGACGACCCTGAATATAAGACAACCCCCCCATTTTCCAGACTTATTTGGGGGAAAAAAAGGTGCTCGCCACCTCTGAACATTGCATTCTGTGACTCCAAATTTTTTGGCAGTTTTGCAATTATTAGATGATTCTGCCTCATTCATGACCATAAGTTTAAAGTTGGTGTCATAACTGTTTTGAACGTGTTGGTTTATTTGAGCAACTTTTGAAGCTCTTTTCTCAAAATGATCTCTTGACTTCTCCATGGCGGCACTTTACTGTTTATTTAATTCATAACACTGTCACTAATTACGTAGCCTATCGTGTTGGCGCCCTCTACTGTTTCCCCCTGCTTTCTTCCTTTCCACCCGTGATTTTGTCTATATCACGAATATAAGACGACCCCCCATTTTTCAGCCTATTTTTAGGACACAAACCTAGTCTTATATTCGGGTATATACGGTAATATCTTTGATATAAACTACAAAGTTTACCAGAAAGATACAAGTAACTATATTACATTTACTCAAATACTGAATAGGCACATACACAAATTAATTTGTGCATAGATGTTTGGGATTTGCAAAAATGCTTTATTTTTGCATTTTAAATACAAGTTTGTGTAAAAAGGAAATTTTGGAAGTCCAGTCAAATATGATCAATTATGTTTTAATATACACTCACCTAAAGGATTATTAGGAACACCATACTAATACTGTGTTTGACCCCCTTTCGCCTTCAGAACTGCCTTAATTCTACGTGGCATTGATTCAACAAGGTGCTGAAAGCATTCTTTAGAAATGTTGGCCCATATTGATAGGATAGCATCTTGCAGTCAAATGGAGACTTGTGGGATGCACATCCAGGGCACGAAGCTCCCGTTCCACCACATCCCAAAGATGCTCTATTGGGTTGAGATCTGGTGACTGTGGGGGCCATTTTAGTACAGTGAACTCATTGTCATGTTCAAGAAACCAATTTGAAATGATTCAAGCTTTGTGACATGGTGCATTATCCTGCTGGAAGTAGCCATCAGAGAATGGGTACATGGTGGTCATAAAGGGATGGACATGGTCAGAAACAATGCTCAGGTAGGCCGTGGCATTTAAAGATGCCCAATTGGCACTAAGGTGCCTAAAGTGTGCCAAGAAAACATCCCCCACACCATTACACCACCACCACCAGCCTGCACAGTGGTAACAAGGCATGATGGATCCATGTTCTCATTCTGTTTACGCCAAATTCTGACTCTACCATCTGAATGTCTCAACAGAAATCGAGACTCATCAGACCAGGCAACATTTTTCCAGTCTTCAACTGTCCAATTTTGGTGAGCTCGTGCAAATTGTAGCCTCTTTTTCCTATTTATAGTGGAGATGAGTGGTACCCGGTGGGGTCTTCTGCTGTTGTAGCCCATCTGCCTCAAGGTTGTGCGTGTTGTGGCTTCACAAATGCTTTGCTGCGTACCTCAGTTGTAACAAGTGGTTATTTCAGTCAAAGTTGCTCTTCTATCAGCTTGAATCAGTCGGCCCATTCTCCTCTGACCTCTAGCATCAACAAGGCATTTTCGCCCACAGGACTGCCGCATACTGGATGTTTTTCCCTTTTCACACCATTCTTTGTAAACCCTAGAAATGGTTGTGCGTGAAAAACCCAGTAACTGAGCAGATTGTGAAATACTCAGACCGGCCCGTCTGGCACCAACAACCATGCCATGCTCAAAATTGCTTAAATCACCTTTCTTTCCCATTCTGACATTCAGTTTGGAGTTCAGGAGATTGTCTTGACCAGGACCACACCCCTAAATGCATTGAAGCAACTGCCATGTGATTGGTTGATTAGATAATTGCATTAATGAGAAATTGAACAGGTGTTCCTAATAATCCTTTAGGTGAGTGTATATAGGGGAGTGCGGGGCACAACCTAATGCAAGGTTAGTTGTAACGCATGGTTTAAAACTTTCCACACATGCCAGGATGAAAAAAACGTTGTGTATTTACTAGTTGCCATATCAACATTATTTAGAGAAAAAATTGCACCAAAATTAAAAAAATCTTTGGAAGATATCACTGAACATTTATTTAACCATAGCAAAACAAAATTTATTAAGTTTATTTTTCATCTCAGTTTTTTTGTGTTTATGTAAAATAAGACAAATCAGATATTATTGTAATCTTATGTCTGTTATGTAACAGTTGAGATGGTGCTTTAATGCTGATCTAACAGCAGAAGACACGAGCCGCGGTTTAAATCCCAGTTGTGCAGGCGGGGCATGTTGTCACACTGCATTACAATCAGCCCCTATTAGAAATATGATATTATATTCTATACTTTCATGAATTCTATTGAGAAACCATGAGAAAAGAGTGAATAAAGACTGAGAGTCAATGTTCAGAAATGATTCATTATTATTATGTTTTGAACTCTGCTGAATAACTGTATTAGCCATGTGTTTGATGTCAAATACAAAAATTTGTTAATTTTTAATGATAAAAAAATACCATTATTTTATTTTAAAAAGGTAATAATTGTATTTTATTGACTAAATATTTTAGTTTGTCATGGATATTTTTTTGATTATATCAGATAACATTTTAAGCTGTCATTTGGTCATGTTACAGTGTGCCCCCTCACATTTCACTTCCATTCTTTCGGGTAAATCAAGAAAAGTATACACTGTATTAATAAAACAAAACCACATAATTGTACTAATAAGGTACACAAAAGCATTTTTACCTTTAGAGTAAGATGGTGAGTTAGAGATGTTCATCCTTAGTGTGTGTCAACTGCTATGTAAACTAATGTAAATATGTACAGTAAGATAACCTTACAAAAACAGTAAAGCTACAGGCACTGTTCATGGTTAGTTCATGTTAACTAATGCATTAACTAATGTTAACTAATACAACCGTATTGTAAAGTGTTACCGAAATTTCTAAGTAAAAATCTGATATAGTATTTTCTTTTAAACATACTCCTATAATCCTGATTTACAAATTTGAAAAAAAAAATTTAATAAAAATAATAATGTTTACAGTGCACAATGGAAAGATATGCATTGCAGTGTCATGATAGGACATGTGACACATTAAAACCAGTCACAAGACAAAATTACCTGAAAAGCAAAATCGCAAAAGTTTAAGACTTAAATATTTTGTTTTCTACTTTTTCTAATTTGGAGAGATTTGTTTAAAACAAGTGAAAAAGGGCATATATGAAGATTATCAGTGAATAAAAGAGTACTTAACTTAAAGAGTCATATGCATTACTTTTAAGATACTTTTGGATTTTTATCTTTTTTTGGAACTTCAGACTCCCGTCACACGCCATACTAAAATCCATACTAAAAGCCATACTAAGAGGGAAATGATAGCTGAATAACAATGATGTACAGTAGAAGCATCTAACCCTGGCTGTAAGCCTAAACTTGACAGAAACTGTAAACTTTGCTCTCAAATCTGATTGGTTGATTGGAACGTTGTTCCAGGAGCTGCAAAGAGGTCAGAAACATGTTGTAGTGAAATCACTTTCACCGTTCACTGTCCTTTTAAACATGCAACATGATGAGGTGATGACATGATGACAACAACAATGTAGCATACTAATGTTTAAAATGTTTGTCATTATAAATAGTATATAGTAGTATAATATAAGACTGGACAGTAGTAGTGCAGTATGTAGTGACCCAATCTCAATATGGGGGGTCACATAAGCAGTACAGAAGTATTCTGAACACAGTTCATGTCTATCACATTTAACCTGGAAGGACAGTCTGTGTGGACTGTCAAAGGTGCTTTGAATTCTCTCTCACCCACCTTGATGCCAGATGCATAGTGAAGCTCTGTCAGTCTGCATCACCGGCCCGACACAATGACACCGTGTGTGTGTGTGCGAGGCCAACTGTCAGCAGGCGACACAAATATCAGCGTGACCAGAGAAGCCAGCGTGTCCTCTACAACCTCTGAGTCTGCATGCCACGACGGCACCATGTGGGACAGACCCCAAGGAACGTGGAGGATGCATATGGCAACAGGCTGGGACAAATCGCCTGAAGGAGTTTGAGTCTTATCGATGTTGGTGCCATGACCCGATGCAGCTGGGACCAGCTCAGTCGACACACACACACTGAACAGGTGCACTGCTGGTGCGACTCCTTCCTGCTTGAGTTTGGTGCTGACTGTGCTTCACTGTGCCGTGGTGGTGAAAAGCCACTGTGATGGTGATTCCCAGCTGTTCTCGTAGGGGTGGAGGAGTTCTTAAAGGGTATATTGCAGGTAAAACATTTTTCAAAATGACTGTATAAACTTTATAAACTTGAAAAGTGCAGGATTTAAAATGTTTTAAAAAGGCATAAGGTTACAAATTCAATAGATAAAGTGACTGTTTCTTTGACTGTTTGTAAAAAACGGTTTTCTTTTCTTTTTTTACCGTCATTTTACGTTACGAGAGGGAGTTGTTTGCTGGCTTCTGCATTGGCTCAGTGCAGAGTAGGTTGGTATTCAGGAGGAGTCAGTGTGTTTTCGGTAGTTTTTGTTTTTCAATTTATCATCATCAATTATTATGTGCAGCCTAATAGTCCAAAGTCCAAAGGTTTCCTAACAAGAAAAAGGACAGTGATATCTTCCCTGCCTGGGTGGTTTTGTGCAGGTGAAGAGACGGGACTTCACTTCTGCATTTGCTTCAGAAAATGCGGTGGTGTGTCGCGTTCCATTTAGGCCCCGTCCACACGAAGGCGCGTTTAGCTGTATACGTAAAAATGTTGTATCGTATCAGTGTTTCATCCACACGGATCAGGTGTTTTAGGAGCCTGAAACCGATATTTTTTGAAACCGGGTCAAAATAAATCTGAAACTGACACCCTTGCGTTTTCGTGTGTACAGCCAATCCGTATATTTTGTGAAACGTTGATGTCATCACATCATGTCCCATACGGTAAAGACTAGAAGGGATACAGCTACGGGCACTGGGCATGCGCACATCAATAACGCGTCATTACTGTATTTGCATTATTGTAAGGGTAGGTTTAGGGTTGGGGCAGGTATAGGCGTTAATAAAACACAATCTGGTAAGTAACAAATGTATTTATTGTTATTTTATTGTGAGATTTTGCCTCACTTCCTACCATTGTTTTACACCTTCTAGACGTTTTTAGTGTATTTCTGTGGCAGAATTATGTATACTACATGTAAATATGTATACTACATCGTTTTGAGTCTGTTTCAGCGATTTCATGTGTACGCAGATATTTCTTGAGACGAGGGGAAAAAAAAGATTGGATAGGGAAAGCTCTGGCTTCGTGTGGATGTCGCCCTAGACCGGAGGATTATCATCCCGGTGATATGGTGGAGTTCAACATTGTATACTCGCGTAAAGCATGATATTAAATGAAAAAAAAAAAAAACATCCACATGCGATGCTTTTTACGTGAATCAATTTCAACATTGATGAATACAAATTATGTACATTAAAACAAATGTGTACAGTCTCACACTTTTCAAAACAGTTATTTTGTGAGTTATGTGCTGGTAATGTATATATTTCATTAATGTCATGTATGTACATTCAATTCACTCAACTACATACTCATGACGTCATATACATCCTCACACTATCGGTGAATCAGCACAAAATAAACTCCTAACACAGAATTAATGAATAAAGGATAACATGAAACAAATACAACAACACTATACTGCCTATGGTTCGGCTGCCGGCGGGAGATGTGATGGTCTCGGATCTGTCAGAGATGCAGCTCAAAGATAATGTGCACGTGGCTGCTTATTTAAAGTACTCCAAATTCACTAACATCAGAACAAGTTTAAGAACAAATTCATGTGCATACGAACGTTTTGTGACTCAAGCGGAGATTTTTCGTGAGAAGTTATTAGTGAATGAATTTTATAAGAAGCCATTTCTGAACAAAAGCACTTTGTGTTTCACAGAAAATCAATGTTTGGAATGGCGCAAAGGTGAGTAAATTTAAATTTTGGGGTGAACGAGCCCTTAAAAAAACAAAATTGCATTGGATAGTTGATGTTTATGTTCCACAGAAGAATGAAAGTCATACAGGTTTGGAACGACATGAAGGTGAGTATATGATGACAGAATTTACATTGATGGGTGAACCATCTCTTTAAGACTTTGTAGAAAATGTATCTGGAATAAGTATATTTTCTCTTGCAATTGGAAGGCGCTGCACTTGATATTCCTTTTGACTTCTAACTTAAATTTAGATGTAATAAAAATAGATGCACTTGACAATGCACTTCCAGATAACTTTTGTTTTTAATGGAAAACCAGATAAAGAACTTTATAGAACTTATTCTGAAAATGCGGTTGTCAAAATTCCCAGTAGGGGGTCCAGATACATTTGTTTTTCATGGAACAGTGAAAGCTATTGTCCTCTCATAAATTCCTTCCACCATGGGTGATTGAGCTGCTCTGCTATTTTCTGAGTATCTTTGAGCAGTTGTCGACCCAACACCCAAAAACCTATTTCTTACATGTCACTGTGATTCCTGGAAAGCTTGGCTATTCTGTTACGACGCCCCATGAGGACTACAACACGTAAATCAAATGATTAATTGGAAACAAGAATCTGTCTAGTGGAAGCTTGTGCTGCATCGATGAATTATTCGTAAGATTGGACAGAGCAGACAATAGCATGGTGTTGCGTTCTGACCTTAGGGTCACGTCAAATGAGAGAATCCTTACACAGATATGTTGTTTGAAAAGTGAAACATTAATTAATCCTAGTGACGTAAAATAAATTAAGACTATCTGATAGTCTATCAGTTAAGTTAAGACTATCTGATAGCTAAGACTATCAGATAGTTAAGACTTCTGATAGTTAAGACTATCAGAAATTGACTATCTGATAGTCAGATAGTCATCTTGCCTAAATGACTATCGTCCAGTGGCTCTCACGTCTATAGTCATGAAGGTCTTTGAGAGACTCATTAAAAACACCATTTGCGCCTTCATTCCTGACACTTTGGACCCTCTTCAGTTTGCCTATCGTCCCAATAGATCGACTGAAGATGCCATCTCTCATGTCCTCCACTCCTCCCTCCCTCACATTGACAGCAAAAGTGGGAACTACGTAAGACTGCTATTTATTGACTATAGCTCAGCCTTTAACACCATAGTTCCCACCAAGCTAACCTCCAAACTCCTGGATCTCGGCCTGAATCCTTCTCTCTGCCACTGGATTGAGGACTTCCTCACTGGCAGGCCTCAGGTGGTGAGAATAGGCCAGTCCACCTCCACCTCCATCACCCTGAGTGTGGGAGCTCCACAGGGCTGTGTCCTGAGCCCCCTGCTCTACTCTCTCTACACGCATGACTGTTTGTCCACACACAGCTCCACCTCTATCATCAAATTTGCTGATGATACTGTTGTCCTGGGCCTCATTTCCAACAACAATGAGACGGCATACTTGGACGAGGTGGAGCATCTAACATCATGGTGCCAGGACAACTGTCTCTCTCTGAATGTTGGCAAGACCAAAGAAATGATTGTGGACTTCAGGAAGAGACAGCAACGGACATACTCCCCCTCATGATCAGCAGGTCACCAGTAGAGAGAGTGAGCAGCTTCAAGTACCTGGGAGTAAACATCTCCGAGGACCTGACCTGGACTGCTCACATTCAGACACAGGTGAAAAAGCCAGGCAAAGACTGTACCACCTGCGCCAGCTGAGGAAATTCAGGGTTTCACCAGCTATCCTGAAAACTTTCTATTTAGGGGCGATAGAAAGTGTTTTAACTCAGTGCATCACAGCGTGGTATGGGAACAGCACCAGTCATGACCGCAAAGCCCTGCAAAGAGTAGTGCGCTTATCCGAGCGTATCTCAGGGTCAGCTCTCCCGTCTCTGCAGGACGCCTACACCAAACGCTGCAAAGGTAGAGCTACCAAGATCATCAAGGACTCTAATCACCCTGCAAACCCTCATTTCACGCTGCTACCATCTGGTAAGCGCTTCCAAGCCTGATGGCCAAAACTGAGAGACTCAGGAGGAGCTTCTTCCCCAGGCCATCAGACTCCTGAACTCAGTCACTTAACATCACGTGACTTCACTTCAGGATAAACATCGATACACTGACATTGCACTGCACTTTCTGTTCTCGTTGTTACTGTGTAACAACCTGTCATAAACCTGTTTGCACATTATACTCTTTATACATTTGTTAACCACATATTTATAAGTCTACAGTTTACTCACTGCAAAGTCTACTTCAATTATTTTATTCCACTTTATCCTTATTTGTTACCTTTTTTTTCTCTTGACTTGATTATTTATAATTCTACAGATATAGACATATATATATATATATATATATATATATATATATATATATATATATATATATATAGAGAGTACTTTTTTTTATATCCTATTTCTATTATAATTTCTTCCTTGTGTTTTTAACTGTGAATTTGCACTGTCCATGGAGCGGACCTGTTTACATTTCACTGCCGGTTGTATATTCTGTATATAACTGTGTATGTGACAAATAAAACTCTTGAATCTTGAATCTTGATTAAGTAATGAAAAGGGATTTTTATATATACACTCACCTAAAGGATTATTAGGAACACCTGTTCAATTTCTTATTAATGCAATTATCTAATCAACCAATCACATGGCAGTTGCTTCAATGCATTTAGGGGTGTGGTCCTGGTCAAGACAATCTCCTGAACTCCAAACTGAATGTCAGAATGGGAAAGAAAGGTGATTTAAGCAATTTTGAGCGTGGCATGGTTGTTGGTGCCAGACGGGCCGGTCTGAGTATTTCACAATCTGCTCAGTTACTGGGTTTTTCACGCACAACCATTTCTAGGGTTTACAAAGAATGGTGTGAAAAGGGAAAAACATCCAGTATGCGGCAGTCCTGTGGGCGAAAATGCCTTGTTGATGCTAGAGGTCAGAGGAGAATGGGCTGACTGATTCAAGCTGATAGAAGAGCAACTTTGACTGAAATAACCACTCATTACAACCGAGGTACGCAGCAAAGCATTTGTGAAGCCACAACACGCACAACCATGAGGCGGATGGGCTACAACAGCAGAAGACCCCACCGGGTACCACTCATCTCCACTACAAATAGGAAAAAGAGGCTACAATTTGCACGAGCTCACCAAAATTGGACAGTTGAAGACTGGAAAAATGTTGCCTGGTCTGATGAGTCTCGATTTCTGTTGAGACATTCAGATGGTAGAATCAGAATTTGGCATAAACAGAATGAGAACATGGATCCATCATACCTTGTTACCACTGTGCAGGCTGGTGGTGGTGGTGTAATGGTGTGGGGGATGTTTTCTTGGCACACTTTAGGCCCCTTAGTGCCAATTGGGTATTGTTTAAATGCCACGGCCTACCTGAGCATTGTTTCTGACCATGTCCATACCTTTATGACCACCATGTACCCATTCTCTGATGGCTACTTCCAGCAGGATAATGCACCATGTCACAAAGCTTGAATCATTTCAAATTGGTTTCTTGAACATGACAATGAGTTCACTGTACTAAAATGGCCCCCACAGTCACCAGATCTCAACCCAATAGAGCATCTTTGGGATGTGGTGGAATGGGAGCTTCGTGCCCTGGATGTGCATCCCACAAATCTCCATCAACTGCAAGATGCTATCCTATCAATATGGGCCAACATTTCTAAAGAATGCTTTCAACACCTTGTTGAATCAATGCCACGTAGATTTAAGGCAGTTCTGAAGGTGAAAGGGGGTCAAACACAGTATTAGTATGGTGTTCCTAATAATCCTTTAGGTGAGTGTATATATATACATATATATATATATACATATATATATATATATATATATACACACACACACACACACACACACACACACACACACACACACACACACACACACACACACACACACACACACACACACACACACACACACACACACACACACACTATATTGCCAAAAGTATTGGGACACCCTTCCAAATCATTGAATTCAAGTGTTTCAATGTTCAATGACACTTCCATGTCCATGGTCTAGGAAGAGTTCGGTAAAGTAGGAATCTCAAAATCATCCTGAGATTGAAATTTTGTTTCTAGTCCTTATATGGTTCAAAAGTTATTAGCATAAACGTGAGTGCAACTTTGAACAGTTGGTGGCGCTAGATGGATTGAGTTTGAGACTCCAAATTTGCTATGGTGAAAGTTCAGACTGTCCTCTATCTCTGTGTCAAATTTATAACTTTCCTGCATGCGGTTCTATGGACTGGAGCAGAAGAAATGGAAGAAGGATAATAAGAACGCCAACGGATGCAATAGGTTCTTGGCCCCTAAAAAAGCAAAAGCATGAAACAATCTTCTGCAAAAAACTTCAGTACTGTATGAAATCAAAGATTAAAAATAGTGTTAAAACCCATTGTAATTACATAAGAGTGGCTGACAGCAGGTGGCTTTGACTATGATGATTATAACTAAGCGGCAGTTAACCATGTTTCCACCTGCGGACAGCAGGAGGTCTGTTTCCATTACATGGGGTTTAGGAGGACAAATCCCGTTGTGTTTGGGATTGCATGGGCGCTTTATGCACGAGTTCCATCCTGAGAAATTCACTTTTTTTAAGTGTGTGCTGCTGATTCTCTGAAACTGGAGAGCTGACAACAGAAAAGGAGAGGTCTGAACCTGCAAGTGGAGATGGGCTCATAAATGTTGAAATATTCCTTCTGGGCTCCGAGAGGTTTTAGTTGGGCTGTGAATTCAGTTGTTCTCATGTTTTATTGTCAGAGAACTCATTTAAATACGGATAATTTCTCAAAGGCCTGTTTAATTCATATCCACCATGCTGAAAACATGTTATGTTTTGGACGCTCATCATCATTATGGGATGCTTGTGTCCCCATTGGGCTTCTCAACTAGCTTAACCAGCAAAACTTACCGGTCAGCCAGCAAGAACGTCAGTAAACCAGCTCAAAAAACATTTATGCTGAGCTAAGCTGGTTTGTTCAGCAGACCAGGCATGTTTTATGGACTTTGACCGACATTTCATTAATAAAACAAAAGTACATTTTGGTGAAAGTAATTCCTCTTTTCTGTTAGCTTGTGTAGCCTGACTGGGAAAAAATATAATAATAATAAATAGATAATTAAAGCTGCAAGCAGCATTTATCTGGGTTCAAGCGGTTTAAGGCCTTTAAGAACACATGCGTAAAAATATGTTTTATTTAGCAAGCATGTAACCACTTAGAAAACTTAGGAAACCAAAAGTAATTTATAAAAGATCATATAAGCGATTCAGTCAAGAATCATTTTGTACAGACATAAATAATGTATGTTGGATTGATGTATATAAGGAAGATCATCATGATAATGCATTGTCAGCATTTAAAAGACTTTACCCTGTTCATGCACCTATGAAAAAATTTACAGTGAAGAATGTTAGGGCACCATGGATTGATAATGAGTTATAAACAGGTAAAAACATTATGGTTGAGAGAGATGTGGCAAAGGGTGCAGCAAACAAAAAAATAAATAAAATAATTCTTCTTTATGGAGAATAATTTGCTCTCTGATTTTCAGCATATGGAGAGGGACACTCAACAGGAACAGCATTAACACAGATGACAGATGATAGTTTAGTACATATTGATGACAATAACTTAGTAGGAGCAGTATTGTTAGATTTTAGCTCAGCTTTTAATGTACTGGATCATAAATTATTGCTGGATAAAATTAAATGTTACAACTGTACCGTACATTGGTTTAAAAGTTATCTGTCTAATGGGACAATGTGTATTTTTAATGGAAGCTAAAAAAAAAAAAAAAAAAAAAAAACTTAATGTGAATAATTTACCTCAAAATGTAAATTCTGTCATCATTTACTCAGCCTCATCATTCCCAACCGGTATGACTGAGTTTCTTTCATGAAACACAAATGGATGTAGAATGAACTGGTCACCATTCACTTTGGTAACACTTTAGTTTAGGGTCTAATTCTCACTATTAACTAGCCGCTTATTACTAGAATATTGGCGAAAATATCTTTACTTATAAAGCAAATATTAATGCCTTATTCTGCATGACCATATTCTACATCCATTAACCCTACCAAATACCCAAACTCAACAACTACCTTACTAAGTATTAATAAGATAATAGTTAATTAATAGTAAAAATTGGACCCTAATCTACAGTGTTACCTTCACTTTCATTATATTGGGGAAAAAAGGATGCAATGAAAGTGAATGAGGACAGACTATCGTTCTACCTAACATCTCCTCTTAAGGAAAGCAAGACAAAAATAAAGACTAAAATTGTATTTTTGCAGTGCAGTTCATGGAGTGTGATCCCATAGGAAGTCCCAATCTTTAATCCTAAATAAATAAGATTAAATGGCGTGACTCACATGTGTCTGTTCAAGAGAATCAGGATAGATCTCCGCATCTTAAACTGTCCTCAGATTTGCCAAGACATCAAAATCTGCAATTAAAAGTCCAAGATCTCAATATGAACTCTCATTCACATTCATTTCGTAGCGCTAACTGCATGACAACTAGTGACACATTTCTGTCTTTGTTTTTGTTTCTCTAAAGTGAAGCATCTGAGACATAAGTCATATGTAGAATAATATAATATAATGTAATGTAATGTAATGTAATAGCACAACCAAGCACTAAAATACTTCTCCTAAGATTATGTAAAAAGGAACCGGAATATTCCTGAAGCTGAATGAGGGAATTGCCTGTGGAATGGTGGATGTTTGGATTGATCATCTTTCACTGTTGTTCTGGTTCCAGGTCATCTGCTATCATTGAGTCATGGGACAGCTTGCATTTTCGCTCTGTCTCTCTCTTACAGGTGTGCGCACGCAGGCTGGTGAAGCCGAGAGGATTTATCGATAGTGAGAGTGAAGCTGTCATGTCGCGCTGGTGTTTACCACCAGCCCCATTCTCTGAGCGCAGACCGGGTTTGTTTTGGAAGGGATCTCTATGGCATCCTAATGAGCTGCATCCAGCAGATGGGAGAGACCACAACACGCTTTCACACACATGGGATCGGAAAAATCAACAGACCACCATCCCTGGGTTACTGCAGGCTGGAAGAACAGCCTCTCAGGGTCACAGTAATGTCAGGAGCGGGGCAGCACTCTAGTGCTCATGACAGACATTCAATGAATAAACTGAAACAAAATTTATTTACCTGTATTTTATGTTGTTTTTCAGTCAATTTAAAATTGTAATCTTTCTCAAAACAAGGCAAACTGAAGCAAAACTGTGCAAGTTTTGCAAGAATTTTATAGATACAGTCAAACCAAAAATTATTCAGACACTATAGTTCATGTATGTAAGTGAGGATAGCAATAAAGTAAACTGTGACATATTATACCCAAATATTCCTCATACAGTAAAATTGATAACAATTTGGGACCAAAATGATTCAGACACTTTGAGCTGACCATGTTTTGATGAAGTGTTTTTTTTCTTTAATTGCTAATGTGACCTTTGACACCACAGACTGAACAAAATGAAGCATTGCTTGGTCATTGGTTGACCTAAATTAATATTATCTAATTGTGTACTTAAATTTAACACCTGACAGCTGATTGGTTGATTGTAATCCATTACATACCTTTCTATCAAAGTTATCTGACATTATCAAGATTCATTTATCCTGACACAGTTTAACTCCGAGTTCTTGTCATTTTATTACCATTTTCTAAACTATAGCGGATAAACTGTAATAACGTGAGAATGTGGTTGTTGCTTGTGTATGCTAGTGCTATGCTTTTGGGCACACTGTTACGCCTGTCTGCCTTTTTGTTTAAATAAACCATGGCTATGTTTTAATCCTGTATTCAGTCCATCTTCATCTTCATCTGGTGACAGAACGATTGACCTAACAATGGATTATGTAGCTAAGTTTGCTGTGATTGCCCAGGAGGGCGTTTATTTTTTGTTTTTTTGTTTTTTTCTCACCATCTCTTTGATGGTGAGACCCTGAAGTCTTTGATCTGGATCGGGGAAAACTACCTCCATCCCATTGACCTCCCAGACACCTCTGGACTAAACTGGAGGGAGGCCATCATCCGGTCTCTGGAGAGCATCTACCCTGGTCCAGAACACAGCCAGACCCAGAGCCCATTTCATCACATTCAGCCATGGAAAACGATGGAATTCGAGTGAGCCCACAGATGGAGAGCTACCGCCCACCGTGATGCATCAGCTATAGCCCAAGGATAAGTGGACAGCGCTGACCCTTGCCCCGGAAGAGGAGCCTCCCAGTGAACCCATGACACCTGTCGCTGAGGGTATACTGGTGGAAATAGAGACTGAGTACTGGCTGATTGACTTCAGCATGGAGGTATTGTCACCCACCCTATTCCACCATGTATCTTGTTCTTCATTGCTGTTTCTAGACAGCACTATGAACCATGCGGACTGTAATTTATCCGTTTGCTCTGAACCCTCATCACTGTTTCTAGACAGCATTTCCATCTATATCCATCTGCCTTGTTCACTGTGGCTCCACTTCCAGCCTCTGATCACCTCGCTCTGTCTTGGCCTGTCAGCTTCTCCTTGGTTCTTCCTACCTTCAGCTCCACCAGACACCCTCGGCCTTACGACTTCACCGGGTTCTCTCATCCGTCCGGCTCCCCCTTGGTCAGTCGTCATCCCACCTCCGCCACAGACTTGCAGATCTTCCGCTACGCTCTGTTCCTCCTCCTTCCCTTCAGGTATGCCTCGGTCCTCCATCACAACAGCATCGCCTTAGTCCTCAGGCACTCTGGCTCCACCGCAGTTGCTCATCGCTGTGGTATCACCTAGGCCTCCTGTGCCAGTGATGTCGCTCTGCTCCATAGGCTCTCCGTCTGCGCCCTGGGATCCTTCGGCTCCGCCTCCATCGGTCGTGTCCCAGTTGACATCAGCCTCTACTCCACCTCGGCTCCTCCCTCCCTCGACTCAGCTGTGTGGGCTGTCATCTCTGGGCTCTGGGTCTGTGCCTTCGGACGTCCTCCATCATCGCCGCCGGTGGCTTGTCATCATCTGGATGTCACTATTCCTTTGTCGCCGCCTACTATCACCATCTGTCAACCTGTCAGCTCAGCCTTGGCTCCTCTTACCCTTCGGATCCACCAGACACCCTCTGCCTTACAGCTTCAATCACTTTCCCTCATCCCTCCGGCTCCCCCCTCATCACTTCCACTACGCTCACCTTCTTCCACTACGCTCTGTTCCTCCACCCCTATGGCTGTAGCGGGCTCCTCCTTCCCATCGGGTACGCCTTGGCCCTCCATCCGTAATGGGCTTCGGGTCTGTGCCTTCGGACTTCCTCCATCATCGCCTCTGGGGGCTCCTCTTCCTCCAGATGTCACTATTCCTCTATTGCTGCCCACTATCACCATCCCTTCACCATCTTCTGTCGCCATCTCCTATCCTCATCCCTGCACATCTCCACGCCATCCTAAGCCTCCTCCTTCTCCTCTCCACGGCGCAAGGTCATGTCTTCAGTTGTGTTTGTTAGTTTCGTTTTCATTAACTTTGAGTTTGTTTTCATCAGTCATGTGTTCCTTGTCTTTGATTCCCGCCACTTATCAGTTCCCATGGGCACTAATCATCACAGCTGCTCATCATTTAGTTCGTCACCATGTATTTGGTTCCTCCCTGTTCACTCTGTGTTTGTCGGTCATTGTTTGTGTATGCTAGTACTATGCTTATGTGCACACTGCTACGCCTGTCTGCCTTTTTGTTTAAATAAACCACGTTTATATTTTGATCCTGTCTTCAGTCCATCTTCATCTGGTGACAATGCAAAAACAAGAGAGAACCAACAAACTATTAATAACTGTTTATGTTGTAGTGTATGCTTTTTCCTGTAAATTTTTTGCATAGTAAAATAAAAACCTGTAGCTGAAGTTTACCCCTTTTTTTGCCAAATAGTTTAGTGTTTTGTTCTTCCCTCTCCTATGACTGACTCTCCTATTTCCTATCTTCTATTTCCCTTGTAAGGCTTAATTGAACATGTAGAGGTATTAAATTAAAAACAAATATCCCCTATGGACATAGACATTACTGTATCTAATAAATGTATATTATACATTATTTTATGTATTTCAAGTCTCAATACCTTATGCAGCTTTGCATATTGGGTAATTGATCCTGATTCAAGAAGATTTAAATATTGTCACTGGAAATTAAGACAAAAATGTATGGATAATTGCAAAATCAGATTTTGTTACTTAGCAGTTGTGTCTTGTTCTCCAGTACAAATATCTAAATATTAAATCAAGATACATTTACTTAAAGCAAAATTACTTAAGATATTAAGTATAGAAATACTTAAAACAAGAAAAAATATCTGTCAATGGGGTATAAGAAAACAAAAATCAAAGTGAAAACATAATTTTTGCAGTGTACAAACAATTTCTCCAATCAAAGAGTTTGGTTAGTTTAGCTTTTTGTCTATTATTCACTGCATTCACAACCATACCGTGTACATTAAATCCCTCTCCATCTATATCAATACGCAGCATTTTGCCCGGGCCTCAAATAAAAGCACCCAGCCAGGGCGACTCCATCAATCTGCTCATGCCATGTTGATTTACATTTCCCTGACAGAAAGCAATTTATGGCATGCAGAAATTCAGAATATTTAACCTCCCCTTCTTCTCTTTCCCTCTTGATTCTGAATACATCACAAGTGATGGGATCAAAATAGCATGGAATAGCAGGCACAGGAACACTACCTGAAAGAGAACCATTGATCACAGCACATCTCCTGCCAGATCATCTTTTAATCTTAAACAGAACAATAACTTGCACTCAAGTTCATATGGAAATCTTTGACTTTGGTTTCATGGCAAATCTGCGCACAGTTGATGAGACTCGTGAGATTACTGGAGCCTTTTTTTTTTTGAAGAAACCTTCGAGAAATAGGAGACACAAGTAACAGTCTAAGTAATTTGCTCGCCATGTAATCTAATTGCTTTCATCCCGTATCTATTGATGCATACAATAAACTCACTTCATATCCACTCTCATTATCTTATACACAATATTATCATCCATATTGTAATGCAGGTGTCTGTTAAATGCATGTTAAATGTATGTAATACTGTTTACCAGGAAAAAAATAAAACATTTTATCAGATGCTTTTCTTTAATGTGTAAATATAGCACTACACCATACAATGCCTTGTCTTTACTACGATTACATTCTGTTGCTAAAAAAGTAGAGCATGGGACTACCAAAGCCAATAACATATCATATAAGTATTATTCATAAGAAATGCATGAACATGGAAAACTTTTAATGCAACAATAATAGGCTATACCTTGAATGCAGTTTTATTTGCTTTGGATAAAAGTGTCTGGCAAATGCATAAATGGTGTTTTAGTAAAGCTGATCACTTTGATAAAGCAGCAACAACAGAAATATGATAAATGATAACAATACATGAATAGAACATTAAACATTAATAATACTAGTTACAATACTCAATTATTCTATCAGTATAGTGCAGTTGTACGGTTGTGATTTGGTGCATTACTATCAAATGTATAATCAGAATTTATGCTATTTTACAAAAAGATTCAGGGACAGAATTCAAGTTGTACTAAAATACACAATACTGTATAATATTGGTTATGACATGAAACACCCGTTCCTCATATCAATGTGCAGCTCCATTGGGGATTGTTTTAGCTGTAAAGCAAAATTCTGTTTAAAAATTATATCATCTAGCAGAAGGATGGCACTGAATTAATGAATTAATTTGCTTAATGAAATAACAGTTAAATAAAAATGTGTCTTTAATATTTTTAAATATTTTTATTATATACAAAATATATATTGTACAACATAATTTGGATTCTAAATTACTAATAAAAAAAAAAAGCCAAATGTCTAACCAAGTTGTGTTCCAAATTTAAAGTCCCCATTAAATCAAAATGGAAGTTTTTGTTTTTGCGTTTAGTATGAATATGTTAGCCTTACTGTTATCTATAAGCTAGTGTGCACCAAAACAATTAAAGAATTCACATTTAGAAGATATAAGCGTTCAAAACTTACAGTCTCTCACTTTCGCCAATATGGGTCAATAATTTTCTCTCTGCACTTCAGCTTCTCGTCAGATTTTCTGTCCAATCAAATGCTCTCTAGAATCTGAAGCCCCGCCCCCTGAATTATAAACAGACGCTGAAGCTGCGGCTAAAATCAGTCACTCTTTCACACATTTACTATTTTCTACATGGTGAATGGCACATAGTGCACTATATAGGGGATAGGGAACGATCAGACAGTGTAAATATGACCACCGCAGCTCCGGTCCAGAGACACGATAGCACAGAGCGGATCATGTGATCGAGTCGCCGCAGAGCAGAAAACGCATCAGACCCGCTTGAATTCTGCACAGAATGATGTATTTTAAAGCGATATGGAGGAGATTAGGAGGAGAAACAGTTAGAGATTAGGAGGAAACTGCAGCTTTACTGAGATCAACTAAACGCTATTGGCTATATAAAAAAAAAAAAAAAGAAATGGAAGGAGCTGTTCGATATGCCCCGCCCTGTCTTCCTGTTTTAGTGCAAATTACATCAACACAATGACTAATGCTGCACGTTTCAAGGCACTTTAGTGGTGTTTTAAAGTAGATATCACGAAAATGTAGTCTCCTAAAAGGGTTTGAAGTAGCATTTCCATGGTAAGGCAATGTCCAATTAAAAAAGCCCAAAAGATGTCTCGAAGACCAATTTTAAATATATTGTTTAACTGTAAAATGACTTCCAGGCTATGGCCCAACAACCAGCACAGAGATATGAGAAATGACAGATGCACTTTCCAAATGCTTTTAGGCTTTTTATCCTACTGGGCATTTAGTCTCACTTTTTTGCGAATTTCAAATGATCTACGAACCAATAATCTAGGAGAAATTGACACACACAGCCAGGTTTCCTATAATTGAACACTAGCCTTGATTGAACTGTCTGATATTTGCGTGCGGCATATTTCACAGGGAAGATATCGGGAACGGTCTCTGAATTATTTAGGCAAAGCTTCACGGAGCCTGTTGATTTTAAGACGTTGTGTATTTGGCAAACATGAGAAAACTGTTACCATTTTTTGCTGCCGTTCTCCAGAGAACAAACAGTGTATGCCAAGATACTGAAGGCATTAATATTGATATCAAAATCTGAGTCATGTGCGATTCTCTCTGATTCACTCTCGCTGCGATCCTGCTATCTGTCATATATAATCCCACCACCTGTGCTAATTGAGACTCAAGACAGACATCAATTGCATTTCCACATAATTAACACATTACAATGAATTTACTCCTACCTGGGTTATTTTAATATGTGAAATCAGAATACAGCTCTACTTCCAGTAATAGATTAGAATAGTTTGTTTGGAGAAGGAAACTAGTGCAGCGGATGAGAGGTCACTCGCTTGTAATTGTACCATAGAATGAAACACTACACGTTTACTGCTAAAGTCAAGGCTGGAGCAGAGCTCGAGTCCTATTTTAATGGCTTTCCTTATATTGAAAAGTTGTTTGGAGAAAGCAGTAAATTGCCATCTCCACACAGCTCACTATTCAAAGCCTCACAGAATGAAACAGACGACTTTTAAACCTGCCATGATTCCGGGTTGTGGCTTGATGGGAAAATCATAAATGCTGTGTTCAAGGTTTGATACCAGGGTCTGTGCTTACATTCTCTGATAAATATATTTGACATCACATTCTCTTCGGTCTCTTATAGCATATGGAAGAGCACTGCAAGCATCGCATTTGTGTGAGGAAAATTATTGTTTGTGGTAATCACTTCAGCAGTTTTTTCTTCAATTATTTCCTATAGCACAGAAAATATGAAAAATATTCATTTTTTAAATCTATTTTGCAGATAATAAACTACTTGTTTGAAAAGGTACTGTACCATTTAAAGGTCTGAGAACAAATATTTTTGGAAAGAAATTAATACTTTTATTCAGCATTAAATTGAACAAAAGTACAAAAGTGGTAGGAAAGGGTTTTACTGTACATCGTTACAAAAGATTCGGTAACATTTTATTTTGATGGTCCATTTTGAACATTTTGTTGACTAAAAGTAACTTTACAACTACATGTCAACTAACTCTCAGAAGAGTATTTGTAGACTGTCTGCAATAACACTTTAATGTGATGGTCTGATTATAAGTTATAAGTAACTGATTGCTGATTACTGACTATAAGTAACTTTGCAAGTGCATGTCAACTTATTCTAACCTAACCCTACCAGTCTACTAATACTCTACTAACACTCTAATGAGAGTTAGTAGATATGTAAGTGCAATGTCACTTATAGTCAACAGAATGAGTTAAAGGTACCATCAAAATACAGTGAAGCAAGATTTTCCATTTTAGGGGACCTATTAGACAAAATTGACATTTATATTGTTTTTGATCATATGTGTCTGCAGTGTGTGTACACAACCACCCTATTGTGGTAAAAAAAAATAAAAAAATAAAGTCCATGTCCACTGCATTGTTATTTTCCCCATAAATCTGAAACAGTGTCTTAAAATGAGCCCTTCAGGAATTTGACATCACGTATGCTTATGCCCCGCCCATGACTGATGAAGGACTCTGCCCTATTAGCATAGACCCGCCCCTTAGTGAGCTGTACACAGTCCACCATATTTATTTCCTATTCAGAGCATTTAACAGCAGCGTTCGAGTAAGAAATAGATTCTTATTAAAGCTACTAAATTTATTCGATCAAGAGCAGTGTTTATCTTTTGTTGTTTGAGTCATCATTAACAGCAGCTATAGCAGTAGGTACTGTATATTACATTGCTCTCACTTTAATACACAGATCTAATATACACGTGATTTCTTTACTTGCTGTTTACGTTCACAGACATAACCAACTGTATTTATGTGAATTTGTGTGTTTTTGACACAACCTTGTGTGCATTTTACATTTTAAGCGCAATAAGATGTGAAAGAGAACTTAGTTTAATACTCATAGAATGTGCAGCAAAAAAAAACACTTTCATGATGATGATCAGGGCCATTGCTAGTGGGGTGAAAGGTGGTGACAATTATAGGGGCCCCCACTGCCCAGGAGGCCCACTAAATCCAATAGTTATTCTATATATTCCCATATTCTTATGAATCAATATAGTATATACATTTGTATGCCTGATAGTTCAATGAAAACAACCAAAACATACAATTTAAGCTAGTTAAAGAAGTTTTCCAAATGTCCTATCTCCCCTTCCCTAAAAATGGTTTAGTCTGATGGTTAATTAGTGAACAGAACCAATCAGTGTTGAGGCTGCTCTGTTACAGTGGAAGTGAAAAATCTGGTACCAGTAACGTCATGAAAAAGAGAGGGATGCAAGAAAATAGTTTAATCAGTCTATCAAAAAGTTTTTAACAAGACAGGTTAGTGCACTGTAGCCAGGTAGTCACTGTGATGGGGTACCGTGCCCCGATAGGACACCTAATAAGAGCCGTCGCCCACGCACTCTGGTACGGTCACATCTCTGTATAACAGCGCGGCGCGCACCGCCAGAACAATTACGCGATCAAAGTCCTCTTCTTTTTGCGCTATTATGTAGTTTGTTGGTTTGTATAACATGCAGAAAAATACATATGCATGTCAAAAGCATTACAGACTTGCCGGCTGCTGATTAACAATACTGTCAAGAAAACGCGAATACAACTCGCTGCTATTGATTGATACATTTATTAGCTTTATTTAATAAATTAGCACCTTATCTTCATCAAAAATGAAGATAGTGAGAAACTTAAATGGTTTTATTTTACATTTGACTGCATTCATTTTAATTTCTGAATATTTATCTCACTTGTTAGACATCAGACTGGAAAAACATTTTATAGGCCTGTTGTATTGCTGGTAGACCTACTTTAAATTTTTTTTTACTAATTTCTTGTCTTTTGTTGTTATTTTATTAGTTTGTCTTGCACAATAATAAGTTATTAGTCAATTTTATAAATACAACTTTGCATACTTTTGCTGAAGTAAAAGCAATAACCTTTATTTGCATTGATTTATTTGTCTGTTTTGTTAGAAATCCTTATTAGGTGCATGGCACCAGATGTGGGCCTCCATGCCTATATTATATGAGTGGAGGGCGTAGGGGGCCCACATCAAAGTTTTTTTCAGGGGGCCCAGAATTCCCTAGCTATGGCCCTGATGATGATGATGATGATGATGATGATGATGATGAACTGCAATGTCACATGAGTGTGGTAGAGATAATAATCAAAACCAAACAGATGTTTTGTTTGGCAGAGTATTTGAGGCACAAACTGTACAGGTTCCACCCTCTTCTGGAAAGCAGGGTGAGGAGCAGCAGCTCATTTGCATTTAAAGATACATGCACAAAAACAGCTTTAACTCTAAAATGGGCATTTACAACATGGTATAATAAATGATCTGTGGATTATTTTGAGCTGAAACTTCACAGACACATTTTGGGGACACCTGAGACTTACATCTTGTAAAAATGGGCATATTTAAAGAAATGCTGTCCTTTTGAACTTTCTATTCATCCACTAAAATAATAAGCAGCAAAACTGTTATCAACATTGATACTAATCAGATATGTTTATTGAGAAGCAAATCCTCATATTATAATGATTTCTGAAGGATCATGTGACACTGAAGACTGGAGGAATGATGCTGAACATTCAGCTTTGATCACAGGAATAAATTACATTTCAAAACATATTCACATAGAAAAAAAAAGTTATTTTAAATAGGAATAATATTTCACAATACTGATAATTTTACTGTCAAAAAGGCAGCCTTATAATGTAGATTGCATTTAAGATACATTTTTATAATTTCATGTATAGTATTTCCTAGAATCAAACCCATGACCTTGATGTTGCTAGCACCATTAACTACCGTTTGAGTCCATTAGGCTTTTCTAGTTATTTCCAAACACTCATCTCTTCACATAGCCTAATGCATGTTACTTACAATGCATTACCTATCTCTATTAGTCCTGCTGAAACATCACATGCAGCGATACTGACATGAGTCTGAAAGAACAAAATGTGTGTAATGATCAATGAGATCTCGTCCCAGTGAAACAGCACAAATCCACATTGTTTAAGCTGCATTATTTCCATCCATTCCAAAGAGGAAACATCAAGGAGAAAATGTGATTTAACACGAATCCACTAGCGTGCCAAGCACAGCTGGGTTACCCACGGTGGTCGCGGTCACGACAGCTGTTGACACGCAGGCTCCATCCTTTAATCTGTGACTTCACTCTGTGTTTATGCCATTAGATCAGATTTACACAGCTCTCCCAGCATCGCCTGCTGGAGAAAATATATATTTTTTAAGGATACTGTATATGAGGCCATCGACACTGTAGCTGAGCGGAATATTTATATTTTTGCATTAAATTATGTGATGGCATAAACATGATCCAGTGGTGGTATAGTGATATCAGATGCAAATACAATAGTACTTTCAAATATAAACTAGCCTACTGTTAGGGTTATTTTTATTTTGAATTAAATCTCTTATGCTCATCAAGGCTGCATTTATTCATATGGTAAAAACAGGAATAAAAACAGTTTTCAATTTGAATATATTATAAAATGCAATTTATTCCTGTGATCAAAGCTGAATTTCCAGCATCATTCCTCCAGTCTTCAGCGTCACATGATCCTTCAGAAATCATTCTGATATGAGGATTTGATGCTCAAGAAATATTTCTGATAATTTTCAATGATGAAACCATTTCAGATTTTTGTGGAAACTGTGATACAGATTTTCTTTGATGAATAGAAAGTTTATTTAAAATAAATGTAACATTATAAATGTCTTTACTGTCAATTTTGATTAATTTAATGTAGCATGGTCATTTTTATTCAGCACAGATGCATGTCCAAAATAAATAAATAAATAAATAAATAAATATACACTCTAAAAAATGCTGGATTAAGACATTTAATCTCTTTTCTATCCTGAGAAATACTGAGTTACTGTAATAAATTATTATTTTCTATGGGTGGTCTAATCATTTCTACAGCGTTAAAACATGCATTATTATCATTTACTTTTAAAATATATATTATCTTTGTAGGACAGAAAAGCCTAAACGGAGATTTTACGGAGAGTCAAAAGAATGTCAACACTAATTTTCCGGTTTTAATTCTGTTTCAGATGCATGTCAGCCTGTTTTTTTTTTTTTTTTTGTGTGTGTGTGTGTGTGTGTGTGTGTGTGTGTGTGTGTTTTAACTTGTGTTGGAGTGACCTTGGAAAATCCAGCAATTGTTTAGTCACACTTTAATTCACACCGCTGTGTTCTTTGGTGTTTGTGTTGTGCTGCGTTTGCCCTCCGGAGGCCCGAAAATGATGAGAGCCGAAGCCGTGCTTTCTCCTCATCAGAATAACAATGTCGCCTTTGTCTCGACGCTTTACCTGCAGTTTGTCAGAGATTGCGTCTGAAAACTCAGGGAGGCGGCGGTACACAGAACCGGTTTAAGTGATTTAAAATGGCCTTCCTTCTGGAACCAAAGAACGCTTGGCATCAATAATGCAACAAACTCTGGAATGTGATAAAAGAGAGTTATGATACTGTCACATTGGCATAGAGCTAAAAATCAAGATGAAATGGCCAGTTATTCTGCCTTGATTTGCAACTGGAAAAATATGATGACTTACCTTATGACAGATCACAACATTTCATATAATTTGAACTTATTTTGTAGAGTTCTAGTGGCACAAAGTGCTTCTCTCCCCACTTTATTTGCAGTTCCTCATCATAATGGTAAAGAAACCCAATTCTCTTTCTCTTAAAATAGGCCAGAGTAAAATACTCAATACAATGGGAATTTAGTGCTTACCTTGGCACAAATCTGGTGTTCCTCCTGATTGTCTTTCTAAAGAGGAACATGCTAATACTCTGAAGTATGTTTGCTTTCATAATTCATCTAAGCTAGATCTATTTGTTCGCATTCCACTGGCACATGTAAACAATAATTCATGCTATATTTAAAGTCTTATAAATTCGGGTTTGGCAGCAGCAGAAACACAAAAGATTTCCAAGCCTTCCCGCATGCCGGAGATCAAATGGCAAGCTGTTAGTACGATCAATCGAGGTCTTTGTACTGGCTGTCTACATTCAGGGCTGAATCCACTAGTATGTTCTTATGTAAATGCCCTCAGCATCAGGGTCTTGTCAGAGGTCATACACAGTTCCTGAATTTGATAGTGTAAGGAGCGGTTTTACTGCTAAGACAAAAGCTGAGATCCAGCGCCCTGCAATAAAACAATAAAACTCAATCTGAAGAGAAGATCTCACAGAGAAACGGTAGGACACCGCCCTGACCAAAACCCTCTCCCCCTCTTTACCTCCCTTTCCCCCCTTCCCCCTGATTCAAGTCCCAGAATGCAGATATACTACATATGATTTATTTTGTGAATCTATTGCTTTATCCCTTTCATGTCTGGTGTCTTTTTAAAGGTCATAGTGCGATCGGTAAAATGGTCTCAACATCACTGAAGTCACTGGTAGGGTTAGAAAGTTTGAAACATATGAAAATGCGTCTCTCCAAAGATATCTGATCTTCTCCCCCAAACTAGGTGTTTGTGTTGCAAATATTTACAACCCTTTGTTCTGGTCTGGGTATTTAAGGAAGGGTGGCAGGGCTGCCATTTGGGAACATTCTGTAGACAGAAGCCCCCATGCAGTGTTGTGTCGTGTCATAAGAGACACGCACACACACTGTATGTAGTGTGCCAGATATGACTCTTTGAAACTATTTTCATATTACTTAATTGTATTTTATATTTTTATGCTGAAAGTTGTGTACCATGCATTCATGTTTTATTATGTTATTTAAGTTCTGTCTGGCCAAAATAAATGTTAATCTTGATTTATTCTGTATTTTTCATAAATCATTACTCAAGTAGTGTCGCATGCGGAGTTTGTAGGAGTTTCCGTAAATCTTTCTGTCAGGGCAGATTCATACGGAGGACCCCATGGCGCTAAGCATGAGGGGCAATCTGATTTCTGACTGTCACTGTTATTAACAAGTTGCAGCTTTCGTGACTATTGCTAAAATTACACTTTCTGTTATGAGTAAGCATGTGCGACTCACTTAAAGGTAAAATAGTTCACTCTGCAATCCTCTGCAATATCAGAACTGACTAATTTGCATCCGTGAGGTAATGTAATTATAATCGCGAGCATTATCCTCTGAGCGACTCCGGGTCCCATGGAGGAACGAGTATTTGAAATTAAGAGATACTAAGAAAATCAATGATCTAAATTAAATCACAACTAAACTTATGATCAGCTGTTAAGTTACAAATGTAACAAATGTAACAAAGCTACAAAGAATTGGAGTCAGATAAAATTATTCATGGAGTCAGATTTAAAACTCGATAACAATAAATTAAGTGAATCCAACAGAAGTGCTGAAAAGGCTTACACGCAGAAGTCCTTCGACCAGGCCGTTAGTTTCCGTCCTTGGGCTAACGGATAGACCTTACAATAGAATTTGAGTTGATGTGGCAAACAACACGTAGAAATTTGCTGTGCATTAATTAAACCACAAATGTGTTATTATACACATATTTCCAGAAACATTACAATGATATATACACATATATTACCATTGGGGTCTATACGATTTTTGCATGTTTTTGAAAGAAGTGTCCTGTGTTCACCAAGTTTGCATTTATTTGATCAAAAATACAGCAGAAACCTCTTTGAAAATCATTTTAACATGCTGATTTGGTGTTAAATAAACATTTATTTATTGCTATCAATGTTAAAAATAGTTATTATATATATACGTGTGTGTGTGTGTGTGTGTGTGTGTGTGTGTGTGTGTGTGCGCATATATACATATACATTATATGAGCTTAGTTTAGATAAATATGTTAAGATAAATAAGTTATAAGAATAATGTATTTAACATATCTGGGTAGAAATATCTAGATATTTTGTCCAAATAAAAAATACTTTATTGCATTTAAAATCACATACTTACAAAGCATGTGATGTATTTGAAGAAAGAACTGACCTCACGACTGTTGATGAAGTGTGTATATGAACACATTCCTGGATTACATCCGCCATGTTGGCATTGTCCTTTGACCCGGATGTTCATTGACCTGTGACATACTAACAGCTGTTGAAGATAATCATCTCAGGTGTTGATTAACAAAAAAAAAAAAAAAAAAAAAATTAACCATGAGGAACAGCTTTCTTGGTATCTATAGCGTTTAAAAAAAGATGTGTGTATTTTTATTTTTTAAATGTTCAAATCTGCATGTTCTGTAGCTCCCATTGCAATGTAGGATACGCTTCACTATCTTACCTGTATAACTTATGCATGCTTTATAGGGAAGTATGCAGACTTCCTGCAATAAAAGAGAAACAAATGCTTCAATTGTGCATTATTTTGCCTGAGCCTGTTCGCTGTACTATTTTTTTTATTAATAATAGGTCAAGAGGTTTGTATGCTAATAAGTGTTCTGATAACAAGCTTTGATGTTGCAAATCAACTGTCAGATCAAAGCCTGGACTCACAGACCCGTGAGGGTTTGGCAGCCACAGTCTCCAACCACCCTGTTTTCAGAGACCAATTAACACCTGCCTCCATCTAATTGCCTAATGCCCTCCACACAGCAAAAATGCTTAGCAGGTGATTAGCGATGCAAAATAGGTGCTGGCGAGACCAGCCATCCAAAGCCTGCGTGTTTCAAAACTCCTGTAAAGTTGAGCCAATCATTTGGACGGCTGTTCCCTGGGCAGAGCTCTCGGCATGCTAAAAAGAGGTCAAGATGAAACCTGCTGAGTGGATCCTGAGACTCCGCAAGTAAGTGTTTGGCGAATTAAGATGCAAAGGAACATGCACAGTGCGCAGGTTTGGACTGTAGAGATCTGAACATTTTTGAAAAATTTACTTACACATCATTTATTCAAAGCTTTGATTTTAGTTAAAGGAATTAATTCACCCAAGAATGAAAAGCGTGTCATCATTTACTTACCTTCATTAACCTCTTCTACGGAGCCCCTAAAGGGACATGGTGACTGGAAAAAATATGAGATGGGAGGAAAAAATATATTTCAGTGCTTTTGTGCTCTCTCACAAAAGTTTTGCGTTCCCAATAAATTTTGCGTTTTGCAATAAATACAATTTATAGGGGAAACGCAAACATTTTGCAAGTGATTGCAACATTTCTTGGGGAAACAAAAGCTTCTCAGGGAATGCAAACATTTTACGAGCAAGCGTAACGTTTTTTGGGGAAACACAAAAATGTTATGAGCAAGCATAAAGTTTCTCCGGGAACGCAAAACTTTTACAAGCAAACGTAAAGTGTCTTAGGGAAACGCAAACATTTTACAAGCAAGCGTAAAGTTTCTCAGGGAAACTCAAAAAATGTACAGGCAAATGTAAAGTTTCTCGGGGAACACAAACATTTTACAAGCAAACGTAAAGTTTCTTAGGAAAACGCAAACATTTTATGAGCAAGCGTAAAGTTTCTCAGGGAAACTCAAAAAAATGTACAGGCAAACGTAAAGTTTCTCAGGGAAACTCAAAAAATGTACAGGCAAACGTAAAGTTTCTTAGGGAAACGCAAACATTTTACAAGCAAACGTAAAGTTCCCATTCAGTCGGTCACTCTCGACGCCACGTCGGAGTACCGACGAATAGGAATCTCGCTCGCGAGAGCCAATCTACTTCGAGTGTAACTAAAACGAGCCAATGCACATTGGCATGCAATGATTGCACCAGGTGCTCATGCCACGCTGTGCGGGTATAAATGAGACACAGGTGATTGCATCAAATTAGCATTTTGCTTCGGAGCCGAGTGGTAGATGGTTACTACAGATATCACTCCTTACTTCGCAGTCCTGACTGAAGACGGAAGCCGCCTTTCGGAAGCGATCTCTTCATTCGGTGTTGGTGTGACGGCACAGCAGCGGGTCGTGTGGTTTTCCGATCATCTCTCTTTGTTGTTTGAACAGAACGATCACAAAGGCTGTTCTCACAGCCGGTTCGGTGCGCTAGGTGGAGAGCGCTAAAAAGCCGTTCCCACGGCTGGTAAGAGAGCGCCTTCGTGTGAGAGAGCGCGCATGTCAGGCTGCACTATCCCTGACGGTGTCGCCGCGACCCCTTCCCCTGCGTGCTTCAGCACCAAGGAGAGCGTCCTTCTGAAAGAGCTTACACAGATAGAGCTTGCATCTTTTTCAAGATGACATTCTATCTGTGTGTTTCTGGATGCGGTGGTTTCCTGTCACCGAGGGATGGTCATCAGCGCTGTATCTCGTGTTTGGGCGTTCAGCACGCTGAGGCAGCGCTGGTGGATGAATCATGTTCTCACTGCGGGAACATGACCATCTCGGAGTTGCGATCGCGGCTCCGTCTCGCAAGAGGCGGAGCCTCTGTGCCTCTGCCGCGATCTAACTCTCCTCAGAGAGTTACTTCAGGCAGTAGCCCGGCTGATTTGAGGGTTACGGTGAGCGCGTTTCCCCAGGAACCAACCCCGGGAACCCTCATCCCTCTCGCACTCCGCAGCCAGTAGAGCTGCCATTGGAGCGCGGTGGGCCGTCCACGAGATGTGCACCATCCGTATCCTTTGGGGCTCCCCTTGAGGACCAGATGTCCATCGCTGCATCGGAGGGAGGGTCAGAACTCTCTGGAGAAGATGTGTCGGCGCAGGGGCTCCTCCGGGTAGACCCGCTGTGCCCGATACTGATCCGGAGATGATGGCTATGCTTTGCCGGGCCGCCGAGAGAGTCGGGCTCGTGTGGAACCCTCCACCATGTCCCGAACCCTCAAGGCTGGATGATTGGTTTTCGGGGTGGCCCGTGCTGGTTCTCAGCGCCCCACCCGGTGCCTTTTTCCCGGAGGTGCACGAGGAGCTCACAAGGTCGTGGGGCGGCACCTTTTACTGCCCGAAACCGGCCTAGTGGATCCTCCTCCTCACCACCACCCTCGATGGCGGACCTGCAAAGGGATACACGCAGGTTCCCCCCGTGGAACGGGCCGTTGCTATGCAACTGTGCCCTAACTCCACTTCCAGGGGAACCCGTGTCTTCCCTCTCGGGCCTGTAGGTACTCATCCGATCTGATCGGGAAGGCCTACCTGGCTTGTGGAGAGGCAGGCTCCGCTTTACACGCTACGGCGTTGTTGCAGGTCCATCAGGCCCCGGCTCTGAAGACCTTGCACGAGGGTGGTCACGATCCCGCAGTTCTCCAGGAACTGAGAACCGCAACAGACCTCGCGCTTTGTGCGACGAAGGTTACGGCGCGGGCCGTGGGTCGTGCGATGTCCAGGAACGCCACCTCTGGCTGTGTCTGGCGGACATGAGGGAGACCGACAAAGTCAGGTTCCTTAACTCCCCCGTCTCCCAGACTGGCCTCTTCGGCGACGCGGCCCAGAACTTCGCCCATCAGTTCTCGGCCGCACAGAAGCAGACTGAGGCGGTCAGTCACATTCTGCCTCGGCGGTCAGCTGCTGTCTCCACCCTGCCGCCGGCAGCGCCTCAGCCTGCTCGTCGCCGAGGGCGGCCGCCTGCGTCTGCCTCCGCTCCGCGCACCGCAGCAGCAGCCTCCACCCAAGCGGCGCAGGGGCCGGGCGCAAGCAGGCCGCCCTACCCGCCCAGGCGCCTGCCAGAGGGGAGGCAAGGCCAAGGGCAGGCTGCCACGAGACGGGCGACCGGAGGTGAGGAGGACTGCTCTTCTGGAGATGGTGACCACACCGCTCCATCCCCGGTGGAGGGCGGGAGGAGAATCTTGTGTTCCATTTTGTCTCTGTTCCGCCGCTGGGCTCAGCCCCAGCGGTACCCAAATTCTCAACACAAGAGCAGTTCCTTCCATCTCCGGGTCCGCAGGGGGCTCGGAGAGTTGTGGCCGGTCAAACGCCGGACCACACTCATCCTCCCTCTTCGCCAGCGGGCAGCAGTGGACAACCCCCTCATGTTCCTGCTGCCCACCTGTGGAATCAGGTAAGTGTTGCACGGCACACTCTCACCTCGCTGCGGGCCGCCTCCACGAGACAGCCGCCCCAGTCCGGTACCTGCATTCCACCTCGCTGCCCCACGGTGGGTACGCTGGTGGTCCCTATGGTCCTGCTTGTACGGTCCCTGGGAGTCTGGCTAGTGCTCCTCGGTCCGTCTCGCTGGCTCATTCGGACCATCAGGCTCGGCTACACGATTCAGTTCGCCTGGCGCTCCCCCAGGATCAGGGGCATCCGCTTCACTTCGGTGAATGCTGCAGATGCCCATGTCCTGTGTGTGGAGATCGCTGTCCTGCTGGCGAAGGACGCGATAGAGCCGGTCCCTCCAGCCGATATGAAGACCGGCCTCTACAGCCCGTACTTCATTGTACCCAAGAAAGCCGGTGGGTTACGGCCAATCTTGGACCTGCGAGTCCTGAATCGGAGCCTCCACAAGCTACCGTTCAAGACGCTCATGCAGAAGAGCATTTTCGAATGCATCCGTCCCCAAGATTGGTTTGCAGCAGTCGACCTGAAGGACGCGTACTTTCATGTCTCGATCCTTCCTCGACACAGGCCATTTCTGCGCTTTGCGTTCGAGGGTTGAGCATATCAGTACAAAGTCCTGCCCTTCGGGCTGGCCCTGTCCCCATGTCTTTACGAAAGTCATGGAGGGGCCCTCGTGCCCATGAGAGAACAGGGCGTTCGCATCCTCAACTATCTCGGCGACTGGCTCTTTCTAGCACAGTCCTGGGATCAGTTGTGCGAACACAGGGACCTGGTGCTCAGACACCTCAGCCAGTTGGGTCTTCGGGTCAACTGGGAAAGGAGCAAACTCGCCCCCGGGCAGAGGATCTCTTTTCTCGGTATGGAGTTGGATTCGGTCGAGCAGGCAGCGCGCCTCACAGAGGAGCATGTCCAGTCGATGCTGAACTGCCTGAACACGTTTCAGGGCAGGATGGCGGTTCCACTGAAACGGTTTCAGAGGCCCGCTCGGCCTGCTTCATATGAGACCGCTTCAGCATTGGCTACACGGCCGAGTCCCGAGATGGGCGTGGCAACGCGGCACTCACCGGGTGAGCATCACACCGCCTGTCGCCAGTCCTTCAGTCCGTGGTCAGACCCTTCGTTCCTTCGGGCTGGAGTGCCCCTGGAACAGGTGTCCAGGCATACTGTGGTTTTCACGGATGCCTCCGCCATGGGCTGGGGAGCCACGTACAATGGGCATGCAGTGTCAAGGGTTTGGACGGGCCCGCACCTGCATTGGCACATCAATTGCCTCGAGTTGCTAGCAGTACATCTTGCTCTGAGCCGCCTCAAAGGGCGGTTTACGGGCAAAGATGTACTGGTCCACACGGACAACACTGCGGCTGTTGCGTATATCAACCGACAAGGTGGTCTGCGCTCCCGTCGCATGTCGCAACTTTCGCCCGCCATCTCCTCCTCTGGAGTCAGAAGTGTCTGAGGTCGCTTCAGGCCATTCATGTCCCTGGTGTGCGCAACCGTGTGGCCGACGAGCTCTCACGAGCTGCGCTCCCAGGTGAGTGGCGACTCCACCCCAGGTGGTTCAGCTGATCGGGAGACAGTTCGGGTGGCACAGGTCGACCTGTTTGCTTCCCCAGAAACGCCCCACTGCCAGTGGTTCTATTCGCTGACCGAGGGTACACTCGGCACGGATGCCCTTGCGCACAGCTGGCCCCAGGGGCTGCGCAAATGTGCGTTTCCCCAGTGAGCCTACTTGCACAGACACTGTGCAAGGTCAGGAGGGCGAGGAGCAGCTCCTGTTGGTGGCGCCGTACTGGCCCAACCGGACCTGGTTCCCAGAACTTATGCTCCTCGCGACAGCCCCTCCTTGGCCAATTCCTCTGAGGAAGGACCTTCTGACTCAGAGGCGGGCACCCTGTGGCACCAGCGTCCAGACCTGTGGAAGCTTCATGTCTGGCCCGGGGACGGGACAGCGGAGGTTCTAGGTGACTTACCCCAAGAGGTAGTTAACACCATCACTTCGGCACGTGCACCGTCTACAAGACAGGCTTACGCCTCGAAGTGGAACCTGTTCGTCGAGTGGTGTTCTTCTCGCTGAGAGGACCCCCGAAGATGTTCGATCGCGTCTGTGCTTTCCTTCCTGCAACAAGGGTTGGAGCGTAGGCTGTCACCCTCCACCCTCAAGGTCTATGTTGCTGCTATATCCGCCTATCACGACCACGTAGAAGGTAAGTCGGTTGGGAAGCACGACCTGGTCGTCAGGTTCCTTAGGGGGGCGAGACGGTTAAATCCTCCTCGACCCCCCTCCATACCCTCTTGGGATCTTGCTCTGGTGCTCCGAGCACTCCAGAATGCCCCATTCGAGACTTTGCAGTCAGCAGAGCTAAAGATTCTGTCTATGAAGACTTTGCTGTTGGCTGCATTGGCCTCCATCAAGAGGGTAGGGGACCTGCAGGCATTTTCGGTCGACGAATCGTGCCTAGAGTTCGGGCCGGGTAATACCCACGTGGTACTAAGGCCCCGGCCTGGCTATGTGCCCAAGGTTCCTACCACTCCCTTCAGGGACCAGGTGGTGAACCTGCAAGCGCTGCCCCGGAGGAGGCAGACCCAGCCCTAGCTTTGCTCTGTCCCGTCCGGCGCTCTGCGGATCTACGTGGATAGAACTCAAAGCTTCAGAACCTCAGATCAGCTCTTTGTCTGTCACGGAGGCCAGCAGAAGGGAAAGGCTGTCTCCAAGCAGAGGATGGCCCACTGGATAGTGGATGCCATCACCTTGGCTTACCACCAAGCACAAGGTGTGCCCTGTCCGCTCAGGGTGCGAGAGCACACTCTACTAGAAGTGTTGCATCCTCCTGGGCGCTGGCACGTGGCGCCCGCTGTCAGACATCTGTAGAGCTGCGGGCTGGGCGACACCCAACACGTTCGCTAGATTCTATAGCCTACGTGTAGAGCCGGTCTCCTCCTGTGTTCTCACCTCAAACGGGTAGAAGCACTGAGAGGCCCGGCTCTTGTCGGCTTGCTGCGCTCGGCGCTCTTATTCTCCAGAAGCAAACTCTGTGAGTCCTCCATCTTCCTCGGTGCCGGACGTCGCGGAACGTCGGGCATCAGGCCCCTGCCGCTGAATCCTTGAGAACCGGTAATGGGCTGGGCTTATATGAGTGACCCTGCGGGGATCCCATATTTCTTCCACGGTCGCTCCTACGGGAAGCCCGTGTCTTTCCCTTGGGAGAGCCTTCCCGTCACCGGGACTGTGCCCCCTCCTCCCTTGCAGGCTACGGCTCAGCTTTGTACTCCACATAACTCCTCCGGGGTACGATGTGGGCTCCGCAGCGGCCCCTTTTCTAGGGCACGCTTTCCCAGTGTCATCCAATAATCACTGAACAGGGTCATGCGGAACAGCAGTGATGGACTTCCTGGCGTCGAGAGTGACCGACTGAATGGGAACGTCCCGTCGCCATGTCCTCTGTACCCTGCTGGGGTGCCTGCCTACCTACTCGGCTCCTCAGCAAAAGGCTAATTTGATGCAATCACCTGTGTCTCATTTATACCCGCACAGCGTGGCATGAGCACCTGGTGCAATCATTGCATGCCAATGTGCATTGGCTCGTTTTAGTTACACTCGAAGTAGATTGGCTCTCGCGAGCGAGATTCCTATTCGTCGGTACTCTGACGTGGCGTCTCCGTTCCCTCCTTCAGGGAACGAGGGTTACATACGTAACCGAGACGTTTCTCAGGGAAACTCCAAAAATGTACAGGCAAACGTAAAGTTTCTCAGGGAACACAAACATTTTATGAGCAAGCGTAAAGTTTCTCAGGGAAACGCAAAAAAAAATGTACAGGCAAACGTAAAGTTTCTTAGGGAAACGCAAACATTTTACAAGCAAACGTAAAGTTTCTTAGGGAAACGCAAACATTTTATGAGCAAGCGTAAAGTTTCTCAGGGAACACAAACATTTTATGAGCAAGCGTAAAGTTTCTCAGGGAAACTCAAAAAATGTACAGGCAAACGTAAAGTTTCTTAGGGAAACGCAAACATTTTACAAGTAAACGTAAAGTTTCTCAGGGAACACAAAAATTTTACAAGCAAACGTAAAGTTTCTCAGGGAAACTCAAAAAATTTACAGGCAAACGTAAAGTTTCTCGGGGAACACAAACATTTTATGAGCAAGCGTAAAGTTTCTTAGGGAAACACAAACATTTTATGAGCAAGCGTAAAGTTTCTCAGGGAAACACAAACATTTTATGAGCAAGCGTAAAGTTTCTCAGGGAAACGCAAAAAATGTACAGGCAAACGTAAAGTTTCTTAGGAAACACAAACATTTTATGAGCAAGCGTAAAGTTTCTCAGGGAACACAAACATTTTATGAGCAAGCGTAAAGTTTCTCAGGGAAACTCAAAAAATGTACAGGCAAACGTAAAGTTTCTTAGGGAAACGCAAACATTTTACAAGTAAACGTAAAGTTTCTTAGGGAAACGCAAACATTTTATGAGCAAGCGTAAAGTTTCTCAGGGAAACTCAAAAAAATTTACAGGCAAACGTAAAGTTTCTCAGGGAAACGCAAACATTTTACAAGCAAACGTAAAGTTTCTCAGGGAAACTCAAAAAATTTACAGGCAAACGTAAAGTTTCTTAGGGGAACACAAACATTTTATGAGCAAGCGTAAAGTTTCTCAGGGAAACGCAAACATTTTATGAGCAAGCGTAAAGTTTCTCAGGGAACACAAACATTTTACAAGCAAACGTAAAGTTTCTCAGGGAAGCTAAAAAAATGTACAGGCAAACGTAAAGTTTCTTAGGGAAACACAAACATTTTATGAGCAAGCGTAAAGTTTCTCAGGGAACACAAACATTTTATGAGCAAGCGTAAAGTTTCTCAGGGAAACTCAAAAAATGTACAGGCAAACGTAAAGTTTCTTAGGGAAACGCAAAATTTTACAAGTAAACGTAAAGTTTCTTAGGGAAACGCAAACATTTTATGAGCAAGCGTAAAGTTTCTCAGGGAAACTCAAAAAATTTACAGGCAAGCGTAAACTTTCTCAGGGAAACGCAAACATTTTACAAGCAAACGTAAAGTTTCTCAGGGAAACTCAAAAATTTTTATGAGCAAGCGTAAAGTTTCTTGGGGAACGCATAAACATTTTATGAGCAAGCGTAAAGTTTCTCAGGAAACTCAAACATTTACAGAGCAAACATAAAGTTTCTCAGGGAAGCCGCAAACATTTTACAAGCAAGCGTAAAGTTTCTCAGGAAACTCAAAAATTTAAAGGCAAACGTAAAGTTTCTTAGGGAAACGCAAACATTTTACAAGCAAGCGTAAAGTTTCTCAGGAACACAAAAATTTTACAAAGTTTCTCAGGAAACGCAAAAATTTACAGCAAGCAAACGTGAAACTTTCTCAGGAACACAAACATTTTATGAGCAAGCGTAAAGTTTCTCAGGGAAACACAAACATTTTATGAGCAAGCGTAAAGTTTCTCAGGGAAACGCAAACATTTTACAAGCAAACGTAAAGTTTCTCAGGGAACACAAACATTTATGAGCAAGCGTAAAGTTTCTCAGGGAAACGCAAACATTTTACAAGCAAACGTAAAGTTTCTCAGGGAAACTCAAAAATGTATGAGCAAACGTAAAGTTTCTTAGGGAAACGCAAACATTTTACAAGCAAGCGTAAAGTTTCTCAGGGAAACTCAAAAATGTACAGGCAAGCGTAAAGTTTCTCAGGGAAGCATGAAACATTTTACAAGCAAGCGTAAAGTTTCTTAGGGAAACGCAAACATTTTATGAGCAAGCGTAAAGTTTCTCAGGGAAACTCAAAAAATTTACAGGCAAGCGTAAAGTTTCTCAGGGAAACGCAAACATTTTACAAGCAAGCGTAAAGTTTCTCAGGGAACACAAACATTTTACGAGCAAGCGTAAAGTTTCTCAGGGAACACAAACATTTTATGAGCAAGCGTAAAGTTTCTCAGGGAAACTCAAAAAAATTTACAGGCAAACGTAAAGTTTCTCAGGAACACAAACATTTTATGAGCAAGCGTAAAGTTTCTCAGGAAACTCAAAAATGTACAGGCAAGCGTAAAGTTTCTCAGGGAAACACAAACATGTACAGGCAAACATAATAAAGATTTTACAAGCGTTAAAGCAAGGCAAGCGTAAAGTTTCTCAGGGACACAAACATTTTATGAGCAAGCGTAAAGTTTCTCAGGAACACAAACATTTTATGAGCAAGCGTAAAGTTTCTCAGGGAAACGCAAACATTTTATGAGCCAGCGTAAAGTTTCTCAGGAACACAAACATTTTATGAGCAAGCGTAAAGTTTCTCAGGGAAGCATAAACATTTTACAAGCAAGCGTAAAGCGTAAAGTTTCTCAGGAAAGCATAGAAACATTTTACAAAAGCGTAAAGTTTCTCAGGAACACAAACATTTTATGAGCAAGCGTAAAGTTTCTCAGGGAAGCATAAACATTTTACAAGCAAAGCGTAAAGTTTCTCAGGAAGCACAAACATTTTACAAGCAAGCGTAAAGTTTCTCAGGAACACAAACATTTTATGAGCAAGCGTAAAGTTTCTCAGGGAAGCATAAACATTTTACAAGCAAGCGTAAAGTTTCTCAGGAAACTCAAAATTTACAGGCAAGCGTAAAGTTTCTCAGGGAACACAAACATTTTATGAGCAAGCGTAAAGTTTCTCAGGAAGCGCAAACATTTTACAAGCAAGCGTAAAGTTTCTCAGGAAACTCAAAATTTACAGGCAAGCGTAAAGTTTCTCAGGAACACAAACATTTATGAGCAAGCGTAAAAGTTTTCAGGGAAGCGCAAACAGCAAGCGTAAAGTTTCTCAGGAAACACAAACATTTATGAGCAAGAGTAAAGTTTCTCAGGGAAACATGGAAACATTTTACAAGCAAGCGTAAAGTTTCTCAGGAAGCGCAAACATTTTACAAACAAGTAAACTTTCTCAGGAACACAAACATTTTCTGAGCAGCGTAAAGTTTCTCAGGGAAGCACAAACATTTTACAAGCAAATGTAAAGTTTCTCAGGAAACACAAAAATTTATGAGCAAGCGTAAAGTTTCTCAGGGGAAGCGCAAACATTTTACAAGCAAGCGTAAAGTTTCTCAGGAACACAAACATTTTATGAGCAAGCGTAAAGTTTCTCAGGAACACAAACATTTTATGAGCAAGCGTAAAGTTTCTCAGGGAACACAAACATTTTATGAGCAAGCGTAAAGTTTCTCAGGAAACTCAAAAAATGTACAAGCAAGCGTAAAGTTTCTCAGGGAAAGCAAGCATTTTACAAGCAAGCGTAAAGTTTCTCAGGGAAGCGCAAACATTTTATGAGCAAGCGTAAAGTTTCTCAGGAACACAAACATTTTATGAGCAAGCGTAAAGTTTCTCAGGGAAACTCAAAATGTACAGGCAAACGTAAAGTTTCTTGGGAAGCATGGAAACATTTTACAAGTAAGCGTAAAGTTTCAGGGAAGCACAAACATTTTATGAGCAAGCGTAAAGTTTCTCAGAAACTCAAAAAATTTACAGGCAAACATAAAGTTTCTCAGGGAAAGCGCCAAACATTTTACAAGCAAGCGTAAAGTTTCTCAGGAACACAAAAATTTTACAAGCAAGCGTAAAGTTTCTCAGGGGAAACTCACAAAAATTTACAGGCAAGCGTAAAGTTTCTCAGGGGAACACAAACATTTTATGAGCAAGCGTAAAGTTTCTCAGGAAGCTCAAACATTTTATGAGCAAGCGTAAAGTTTCTCAGGGTAAAGTTTCTCAGGTTTCTACAGGCAAGCGTAAAGTTTCTTAGGGAAACGCAAACATTTTATGAGCAAGCGTAAAGTTTCTCAGGGAACACAAACATTTTATGAGCAAGCGTAAAGTTTCTCAGGGAAACTCAAAAAATGGGCAAGCGTAAAGTTTCTTAGGGAAGCGCAAAAATTTACAAAGGCAAAGCGTAAAGTTTCTTGAAAGCATAAACATTTTATGAGCGAAGCGTAAAGTTTCTCAGGAAACTCAAAATTTACAGGCAAGCGTAAAGTTTCTCAGAAACGCAAACATTTTACAAGCAAACGTAAAGTTTCTCAGGGAAACTCAAAAAATGTACAGGCAAACGTAAAGTTTCTTAGGGAAACGCAAACATTTTACAACAAGCGTAAAGTTTCTTAGGCAGGAAGCATAAACATTTTATGAGCAAGCGTAAAGTTTCTCAGGGAACACAAACATTTTATGTAAAGTTTCAAACTCGTACAGGCACAAAAGTTTCTTAGGAAACGCAAACATTTTACAAGTAAATAAAGTTTCTTAGGAAACGTAAAAACATTTTATCAAGCGTTAAAGTTTCTCAGGAAACTCAAAAAAACAGGCAAACATAAAGTTTCTTTATGCAAGCATTTTACAAAGCGTAAAAGTTTCTCAGGAACACATAAACATTTTACAAGCAAGCGTAAAGTTTCTCAGGAAACTCAAAAAAATGTACGGAAGCGTAAAGTTTCTTAGAGGAACGCATAAAATTTTACAAAAGCGTAAAGTTTTTTAGCAAACATTTTATGCAAGCAAGCGTAAAGTTTCTCAGGAAACTCAAAAAATTTACAGGCAAGCGTAAACTTTCTCAGGAAGCATAGAACATTTTACAAGCAAGCGTAAAGTTTCTCAGGGAAACTCAAAAAATTTATGAGCAAGCGTAAAGTTTCTCAGGAAACACAAACATTTTATGAGCAAGCGTAAAGTTTCTCAGGAACACAAACATTTTTATGAGCAAGCGTAAAGTTTCTCCAGGGAAACTCAAAAATGTACAGGCAAGCGTAAAGTTTCTTAAGAGCATAAAATTTTACTAGCGTAAAGTTTCTTGAGGAAACGCAAACATTTTATGAGCAAGCGTAAAGTTTCTCAGGGAAATCAAAAAATTTACAAGCAAGCGTAAACTTTCTCAGGGAAGCATAGAACATTTTACAAACGGTAAAGTTTCTCAGGGAAACTCAAAAATTTAAGGGCAAGCGTAAAGTTTCTCAGGAAACGCAAACATTTTACAAGCAAGCGTAAAGTTTCTCAGGAACAATAAACATTTTATGAAGAAAGCGTAAAGTTTCTCAGGAAACTCCACAAAAAAAATTTACAAAACGTAAAAACTTTCTCAGGAAACACAAACATTTTATGAGCAAGCGTAAAGTTTCTCAGGGAAACACAAACATTTTATGAGCAAGCGTAAAGTTTCTCAGAAACGCAAACATTTTACAAGCAAGCGTAAAGTTTCTCAGGGAACACAAACATTTATGAGCAAGCGTAAAGTTTCTCAGGGAAAGCATAAACATTTTTACAACAAGCGTAAAGTTTCTTGGGGAAACTCAAAAAAAATGTACAGGCAAACGTAAAGTTTCTTAGGGAACGCAAACATTTTACAAGCAAGCGTAAAGTTTCTCAGGGAAACTCAAAAAAATGTACAGGCAAGCGTAAAGTTTCTTGAGGAAAGCAAACATTTTACAAGTAAGCGTAAAGTTTCTTGGGAAAGCGCAAACATTTACCACAAGCAAGCGTAAAAGTTTCTCAGGGAACACAAACATTTTATGAGCAAGCATAAAGTTTCTCAGGGAACACAAACATTTTATGAGCAAGCGTAAAGTTTCTCAGGGAACACAAACATTTTATGAGCAAGCGTAAAGTTTCTCAGGGAAACTCAAAAAATGTACAGGACAAGCGTAAAGTTTCTCAGGGAAGCAAACATTTTACAAGCAAGCGTAAAGTTTCTCAGGGAAACTCAAAATGTACAGGCAAGCGTAAAGTTTCTTAAAGCATAAACATTTTTACAAGCAAGCGTAAAGTTTCTTAGGGAAGCATAAACATTTATGAGCAAGCGTAAAGTTTCTCAGGGAACACAAACATTTTATGAGCAAAGCGTAAAGTTTCTCAGGAAACTCAAAAATGTACAGAGCAAACGTAAAGTTTCTCAGGGAAAGCATAAACATTTTACAAGTAAGCGTAAAGTTTCTTAGGGAACGCATAAACATTTTATGAGCAAGCGTAGGGAACACAAAGTTTTCAGGGAAACTCAAAAAAATTTACAGGCAAACATAAAGTTTCTCAGGGAAACGCAAACATTTTACAAGCAAACGTAAAGTTTCTCAGGGAACACAAAAATTTTACAAGCAAACGTAAAGTTTCTCAGGGAAACTCAAAAAATTTACAGGCAAACGTAAAGTTTCTCGGGGAACACAAACATTTTATGAGCAAGCGTAAAGTTTCTTAGGGAAACGCAAACATTTTATGAGCAAGCGTAAAGTTTCTCAGGGAACACAAACATTTTATGAGCAAGCGTAAAGTTTCTCAGGGAAACGCAAAAAAATGTACAGGCAAACGTAAAGTTTCTTAGGGAAACACAAACATTTTATGAGCAAGCGTAAAGTTTCTCAGGGAACACAAACATTTTATGAGCAAGCGTAAAGTTTCTCAGGAAACTCAAAAATGTACAGGCAAACGTAAAGTTTTTAGGGAAACGCAAAATTTTACAAGTAAACGTAAAGTTTCTTAGGGAAACGCAAACATTTTATGAGCAAGCGTAAAGTTTCTCAGGGAAACTCAAAAAATTTACAGGCAAGCGTAAACTTTCTCAGGGAAACGCAAACATTTTACAAGCAAACGTAAAGTTTCTCAGGGAAACTCAAAAAATTTAAAGGCAAACGTAAAGTTTCTTAGGGAAACGCAAACATTTTATGAGCAAACGTAAAGTTGCTCAGGGAAACTCAAAAAAATTTACAGGCAAACATAAAGTTTCTCAGGGAAACGCAAACATTTTACAAGCAAACGTAAAGTTTCTCAGGGAAACTCAAAAATTTAAAGGCAAACGTAAAGTTTCTTAGGGAAACGCAAACATTTTACAAGCAAACGTAAAGTTTCTCAGGGAACACAAAAATTTTACAAGAAAACGTAAAGTTTCTCAGGGAAACTCAAAAAATTTACAGGCAAACGTAAACTTTCTCAGGGAACACAAACATTTTATGAGCAAGCGTAAAGTTTCTTAGGGAAACGCAAACATTTTATGAGCAAGAGTAAAGTTTCTCAGGGAAACGCAAACATTTTACAAGCAAACGTAAAGTTTCTTAGGGAAACGCAAACATTTTATGAGCAAGCGTAAAGTTTCTCAGGGAAACGCAAACATTTTATGAGCCAGCGTAAAGTTTCTCAGGGAACACAAACATTTATGAGCAAGCGTAAAGTTTCTCAGGGAAACGCAAAACAAACGCAAAAGTTTACAAGCAAGCGTAAAAGTTTCTTAGAAACAAACATTTTATGAGCAAGCGTAAAGTTTCTCAGGGAACACAAACATTTATGAGCAAAGCGTAAAGTTTCTCAGGGGAAAACATAAACATTTTACAAGCAAGCGTAAAGTTTCTCAGGGAAACTCAAACAGTTTTTACAAACAAAGCGTAAAGTTTCTCAGGGGAAGCACAAAACATTTACAAGCAAGCGTAAAGTTTCTAGGAAACATTTACACAAAAGCGTAAAGTTTCTCAGGAACGTAAAGTTTATGAGCAAAACACAAAGTTTTGCAAACAGCAAGCGTAAAGTTTCTCAGGAACACAAACATTTTACAAAGCAAACAGTTTCTCAGGAACTCAAACATTTTACGAAAGCAAGCGTAAAGTTTTTCAGGGAACGTAACATTTTCTGAGCCAGCGAAGGTTTCTCAGGGAACACAAACAAAGCGTAAAGTTTCTCAGGAAACTCAAACATTTACAGCAAATGTAAAGCAAGCGTAAAGTTTCTCAGGGAACGCAAACATTTTACAAGCAAACGTAAAGTTTCTCAGGGAAGCACAAACATTTTATGAGCAAGCGTAAAGTTTCTCAGGAAAGGAATGCTACAAACGTAAAGTTTCTCAGGGAACACAAACATTTATGAGCAAGCGTAAAGTTTCTCAGGGAAACGCAAACATTTTACAAGCAAGCGAAGTTTCTTCAGGGAAACGCAAACATTTTACAAGCAAGCGTAAAGTTTCTTAGGAAAGCATAAACATTTTATGAGCAAGCGTAAAGAAAGCAAGCGTAAAGTTTCTCAGGGAACACAAACATTTTATGAGCAAGCGTAAAGTTTCTCAGGGAAAACGAAACATTTTATGAGCAAGCGTGAAAGTTTCTCAGGGAACAAACAAGTTTTTTATGAAACATTTAGGGAAACTCAAAAATTTAAGCAAACGTAAAGTTTCTCAGGAACGCAAACATTTTATGAGCAAACGTAAAGTTTCTCAGGGAAACTCAAAAAATGTACAGGCAAACGTAAAGTTTCTTAGGAAACGCAAACATTTTACAAGCAAACGTGAAAAGTTTCTTAGGGAAACGCAAACATTTTATGAGCAAGCGAAACAAAAAGCGTAAAGTTTCTCAGGGAAACAAACATTTTAAAGTTTTTAGGAAACGCAAAAAATTTACAGGCAAACGTAAAGTTTCTAGAGGAAACGCAAACATTTTACAAGCAAGCGTGAAAGTTTCTCAGGGAACAAAAAATTTACAGGCAAACGTAAAGTTTCTTAGGAAACGCACAAACATTTTACAAGCAAGCGTAAGTTTCTCAGGAGTTTTACAGGCAAACGTAAAGTTTCTTAGGGAACACAAACATTTTATGAGCAAGCGTAAAGTTTCTCAGGGAACACAAACATTTTATGAGCAAGCGTAAAGTTTCTCAGGGAAACGCAAACATTTTACAAGCAAATGTAAAGCAAGCGTAAAGTTTCTCAGAAACGCAAACATTTTACAAAACGTAAAAGTTTATCAGGAACACAAACATTTATGAGCAAAGTTTTCAGGGAACGCCAAACGTTTTACAAAAGCGTAAAGTTTCTCAGGGAACACAAACATTTTATGAGCAAGAGTAAAGTTTCTCAGGGAAACGCAAACATTTTACAAGCAAGCGTAAAGTTTCTCAGGGAAACGCAAACATTTTACAAGCAAACGTAAAGTTTCTCAGGGAACACAAACATTTTATGAGCAAGCGTAAAGTTTCTCAGGGAAACGCAAACATTTTACAAGCAAGCGTAAAGTTTCTCAGGAAACGCAAAAATTTTATGAGCAAAGCGTAAAGTTTCTCAGGAACACAAACATTTTATGAGCAAGGTAAAGTTTCTCAGGAACACAAACATTTTATGAAAGCGTAAAGTTTCTCAGGGAAGCAAACATTTTACAGGCAAACGTAAAGTTTCTCAGGAAACGCAAACATTTTACAAGCAAACGTAAAGTTTCGCAAAAATGTATGAGGCAAACGTAAAGTTTCTCAGGGAAACGCAAACATTTTACAAGCAAACGTAAAGTTTCTCAGGGAAACGCAACATTTTATGAAAGCGTAAAGTTTCTCGGGGGAAGCAAGCGTAAAGTTTCTCAGGAACACAAATGTACTGAGCAAACGTAAAGTTTCTAGGGGAAACGCAAAAAATGTACAGGCAAACGTAAAGTTTCTTAGGGAAACGCAAACATTTTACAAGCAAGCGTAAAGTTTCTCAGGGAAACGCAAAAAATGTACAGGCAAACGTAAAGTTTCTTAGGGAAACGCAAACATTTTACAAGCAAGTGTAAAGTTTCTCAGGGAAACTCAAAAAATGTACAAGCAAACGTAAAGTTTCTCAGGGAACACAAAAATTTATGAGCAAGCGTAAAGTTTCTCAGGGAAACGCAAACATTTATGAGCAAGCGTAAAGTTTCTCAGGGAAACGCAAACATTTTACAAGCAAACGTAAAGTTTCTCAGGGAACGCAAACATTTATGAGCAAGCGTAAAGTTTCTCAGGGAAACGCAAACATTTTATGAGCAAGCGTAAAGTTTCTCAGGGAACACAAACATTTTATGAGCAAACGTAAAGTTTCTCGGGGAACACAAACATTTTACAAGCATAAGTTTCTTGGGGAAAGAAAATGAGCAAGTGTAAAGTTTCTTGGGGAAACAAACATTTTATGAGCAAGCATAGAGTTTCTTGGGGGAACGCAAACATTTTGCAAGTGATTGCAACATTTATTGGGGAAACAAAATGAGCAAGCGTAAAGTTTCTTGGGGAAACAAACATTTTACGAGCAAGTGTAAAGTTTCTTGGTGGAGCACAAAATTTTGCAAGTGACCGTAAAGTTTCTACAAACATTTTATGAGTGAACGCTGTTTATTCACTATTATGTTGTTCCAAACTTGTATGACTTTCTTTACTTCTGTGGACACAAATAGATAGTTTAATGAATACATTTTTTTGTTGAATTTACTACAAAAGCAGTACATCATAATGCTAAATAAAAGCCAAAAAGTGTCACACAAGTCTTACCGATCATTTATCAAGTATTCAGTTTCACTGAAAAAATGCCCCCCATAATATTTGAGCAATTGTATAGTAAAATCATGGAGATCACCACTGTTCTTCTGTGCACCACTTATAGTGGCATTTTTTTTATACAAACATGCACCAATGAACCAGTTACAAATGGGGTTGCTCAACATTTTGATGTCAGATTGAGCAATATATCTATTTTGTGATGAAAGTCAGATTTCATGGACAGATCAAAGAAGAAGAATTTAGGATCACACTGGCAAGCAAGCATTCACAGCCTGAGTCTCTGTTCTCTTCAACGATTTGAGCCGTTGTAAACACTTGAGTCTGCTCTTTGAAACCGTTTCAATGGCTGAGCGTACAGTGCACGTGCCACTGTGTAAAAATAGTGGCGAAAGGAAGTTTCTTCCTGATTTGATCATATTTCAAGTGGCCAAATCCACTGATACCAATCCAGTGGCTGAATGTGATTATTTTCACAACAAGCTCTATCTTTCAATCAGAAATCTCCAGCTCTGCCATTTGTACCATTTGCATGTGAATGTGATTGTTTAGTGCATGTAGAATGAGTTCTATTTATGATCCTCTTTTCATAAAGCGGTTTTATACCCACAGAAAATATGTCAGACGAGAACAGCTCAAAAATCATGGTCTGTTTGTGAATTGGAGAATTAATATCTAAATGAAGATATGCCAGGCGTTTGTTTACCATTAAATTTCGTCCTGAAAAGTGAATTTATACATTCTATTGAATAAAAATAACAAAAAAAACAAACAAAAAAATAAAAATAAATAAAAATATTTAAGAATATTAAATTGCTTGTTTAGAGTCCATCTCTCCTGTCTGCACAATACATGTGGCAGCAAGTTTATATTTCCTTCACTAACACACTCATGGCAACATAATAAGCATATGAGATTGCATGATATCATAAGAGAAAAAAATAATCTATCTATCTACCTTGGTATGAACCATAAAATAATGTATGAGTTGCATAATTTAAAATATATTAAATGTGCAAAATTGTATTTGAGTGACATATATATGGATGCATATGAACAGTGACAACAGAAATTAAATGTTAATGCTAATGAATAAGTATAAAGTGCTTCTGATTTCATAAAATAACAATAGGCTACATGATATATTATATATATATATATATATATATATATTATAGATATATGAAATCAGATTTAAGTTCAGATTCGAGTGTAAAACAGCAGTTGGGCACTTTGGTTTGTTGCGTGAACATTGCCATTGACCTCACCTTTTTACTGGGAAAACTATTCGTTTATATGCACAGTTCAGACTTTATAGCTGCTGTTTTATATCTCACAATTCTGAGAAAAATTGAGAGAAAGAAATACAGAATTGTGAGGTATAATCCGACTTTTTGCGCAATAATTTATAACTCTCAATTCTGAGAAAAAAAAGAGTCTCTGATCGAAATTCTTTTAAATTGTGAGAAATACATTCAGAGTTGTAAAATATAAACTCACAATTAAACAGGTAATTGTGAATTCTGAGTTTATAACGCTCAATTCTGTCTATTTTCTCAGACTTGTGAGTTATAAACTTGCAATTACGCAGAAAAAAAGTCTGAATTGTGAGATAAAAAGTTGCAATCACCTCTTTTTTATTTTTTATTCCATGGGGGAAACAAGCTTCCATACCCATCAAACCAATGCAATTAATGCAATGCTAATATTTCTACTAAATGATCTAGTCTTGATCTAGTTTAAAATGTCCTGTTGTATGAATCCACTGCGATGATGTGAAACGCTCTCATGGTTCTCTAACCCGAGGCTGATTGAAGTCTTCTGTCATGGTATTTTAAATGAGCGATAGTAACTTAAGCTTTAATTAAATCTCCCCTAGAGAGACGGAAAATGGAGAAGTTGTACTGTGTTTTCAGGTGGTGTGAGTGAGCAATCATTTAACTGCATGATTACAGTTCATAATTAGACACTGATATTACAATTATAGGAGGAGTGTAAATCTCACACATCATGGATTCACTTCTGGATTTACGGCCTTCCCTCTCGGAGCTTTGCTTCGGCATTAGTATTGATTGGGAAGAAAGAGCCCCGTTATGAAAATGAGTCTTTTCATTTGTTTTTGAGGATGTTGTAAATCCATTCAGCAGTAGCTCACTGACACTGTGTGTAAGTAAGCCTTTTAGGTGCGATTATGTAAATTGCGTTGCCAATTGTAGATTACGTGCTGATATGCTATTGCTCTCCCCATGGGGACTAAAGCATCTAACGAGAAAGAAACGATATCTGGAATTTCTCTGAATCTCATTATTGCTTAAGCAAACTTTTATCGGGTCCTTCATCAAGGCTCAGATACTGGCTAATGCGTTACATTAATTAGAGATACATTTCATTAGTATCTATGGATTGCTTGCAGAGAGCAGATAATGCAGAAGGACACGGAGAGCGTGCTGGATCAACACGGGAAGCTTGCTCAAACCAAGGAGGTCTGTAATACCTGGAGAAAGCAATCCGTTGGCCTTTCTGTCAGTCTCAATGGTAGCTGCTCGACTGCTTGAGGCCAGGCTGAGCCAATCACATGAGCTGTACATATGTGACTAATCACACTAGATCTGTAGGGAAAATGAAATATGACATCAAATTATCACCAGACCAAGCTCAGTTTAAGACTAAACATTGGTCTGGGAAGTCTGCTCTATATTTTCTACTGCACAAGAGGCGTGATAAACAAACATAATTCAAATGACTCTGTACGCAGTTGGATAGTCCTTCAACCAATCAGACCACAAGAGGTGTAATCAACGAGCAACGACCCATCGCTTCTCTATCCGTCATTGTGTCAAATCCACCAATACCACGCCAGGTGGATAAGCCGGTCTGTGATTGGTTCCTGCAAAAGTGTAACAGAAGCAGTAGAAATGAATGTACAGGTTTCCAGCCTGAGCTGCAGGGTGAAATCAAATCGCCGGCTGGGTTTACCCAGTCTAGATATCAAAGGCAAGAGAGGGAAAATATAAGTCCATTTCACTTTACTGGTCAACTGGTCAAACATCTACAGTTACGTGATAAAATATTTGTAATGTAGCTTATGCTTTGTTTGCAATGATAATTATTAAAATTAAGTATTATTAATTAATAATATATGTGTGTGTAATATACACACATACACACACACACACCAATCAGGCATAACATAATGACTTTCCTAATATTGTGTTGGTCCGCCTTTTGCTCCCAAAACAGTCCTGACCCGTCGAGGCATGGACTTCACTAGACCCCTGCAGGTGTGCTGTGGTATCTGGCACCAAGATGTTAGCAGCAGATCCTTTAAGTCCTGTAAGTTGTGAGGTGGGTGACTCGATGGATCGGACTTGTTTGTTCAGCACATCCCACAGATGCTCGATTGGATTGAGATCTGGGGAATTTGGAGGCCAAGTCAACACATCAAACTCGTTGTTGTGCTCCTCAAACCATTCCTGAAGCATTTGTGCTTTGTGACAGGAGCATTATCCTGCTGAAAGAGCCACAGACACCAGGGAATACCGTTTCCATGAAAGGGTGTACATGGTCTGCAATAATGCTTAGGTAGGTGGTATGTGTCAAAGTAACATCCACATGGATGGCAGGACCCAAAGTTTCCCAGCAGAACATTGCCCAAAGCCTTCACTCCCCACGTGCATCAATGAGCCTTGGTCACCCATGATCCTGTAGCTTATTCACCATTGATAGACACTGACCACTGCAGACCGGGAACACCCCACAAGAGCTGCAGTTTTGGAGATGCTCTGACCCAGTTGTCTAGCCATCACAATTTGGCCCTTGTCAAACCCGAAATTTTTGAAGAAATAATCAGTGTAATTCACTTCACTTGTCAGTGGTCATATGCCAGCCTGGTCTCATCGTTAATACTTAAGTATTTATACGTAACTTTCAAAGACACAAAACGTACGTTTTTGTACGTTTGGCTAGGTGGTGAAACATAAAATATGGACATATTGGTGACATTTAAACATAACATTATTAAGTTTTTACAGCTAAAATTGTATTTTAGTCCAACCAAATGCCTGTGACTATCAAATAATACTTCATGAATGCAAGCCATTTGATATAATCAATACAAAATGCATCAGCACTGGAAATACATACAACTGCACTTATCAATCCATTTCATCATAAGTGCCTGTGTGGTCCTCTGGACACCATCAGACTTAATTTACTCAGCAAGATTTCTTTGGTCAACCATCTTTGCCAGAAAAACTGTGTTGGTTTGTCAGCATTAACTAGTTTTAACCAACCTGGATCAGTGTGGAAATCTTAGGTGCTTTTATCACCAGAGTACTAGATTTATATAAAGGGTAACTCCAAAAAATACCCACAAGCCGCAGGAGCCATATCCTACCACTCTCAACATATGCTCCTCCCTTTCAATGCAAACGCATTTATCTCTTTCACAACTGACTTTCACTTGCTTTGAAAATAACCTTGCCACTACAAACCTGTTGTCAAAGCAAATTTCAAACTACCATCACACGGCATCCAGAAGACAGATGGCCGTACGGTTGCCCATGTGCTCACATTAGCAGAGGAAAAGGCTTTGGCATTTACGCTCTCCAAAGATCTTCAAAGAGTCTCATGTCACATTTTGTCCAAGAGACATTAGTGGGGCTCTGTAAACAGAGAGCACAAGGGTGTCTCGTTCTCTCCTTGAAGAGCAAAGAGTGAGCGGAACAGGAAACGGGGCAAGTGTTCTCATGCTGAGCTGTCACAGATATAACAGTAAACCCTCCGCGCACTGTACCTGTGCAGGATCTGACTCGATGTCCTCTTCCTGCACTCATTTTCTCTTTCCTCGTATCAAGTCATCTGCTTTTCGAAGAGCCTCAAGAGGAACCCATAATCCCCCTGGGACCTGAAATTCACTGTTGTCCTCTGTAGAGGACTTTTTTTTTTTTGTGGGCTTTTCAGAAATACCAAATGTTTTAAAATAAAATATATGTTTATTACAATGTAAGTTAATAGAAAGAGGAATAGTACTATAGACATTAGGGATGAGGTACAATATATTCGATATTCTAAAGTATTTTAGCACCAGAAATCAATATTTGTAGTTTGTTTGTAATGTTTTTCACATTAATATTTTTGGCTTATCTCTAATTTAGGTGAGTTTTTCAAGTGGCAACTTGCTGAAACAATAAATCCCTCTATTAAGAACAGTCACTGAAATCATATACATTCTTAAAAATAAAGTTTCTTTATTGGCATTGATGATTCCATGAAGAACCTTTAACATTTATAGAGCCTTTCCATTACACAGAAGGTTCTTTAGAATTTTTAAAATGTTCTTTACAGTACAATTTTAAAAAAAAAAAAAAAAAAAAAAAAAAAAAAAAATGTGTTCTTTTAAGAACTGTTAAGGGTTTTTGGGGAACTAAAAATGGTTATATTGCATTACTGAAAAAAAAAAAAAATAAAAAAAAATTGTTTAAAGTGTGGATATAAAAATGCAGCATATACATTTATATGTTATCAATTATTTATTTTATCATTTATTTTTATAGTATTTTATAAAATTACAGAGGACGTGATTAATAAAACCAGCCTGAAAGCAAAAATATATTTTTGAATGGAAAAACATATTTACCTGCAGTGTCTTGTCTTCATTTTCTGAATAAATGAATGTAGATGTGCTTTCCAGGGAGAGCTGTGGTCACAATTCCCTCTCACTGTTTGGGTTTGGAACTGCATGAGAGTGAATAAATGATGACAGAATTTTTTTATTTTGGGGTGAAAAATTCCTTTAAACAAGCTTAAAACGGGTGAAATTGCTGATCTTTGATATGGAGGCTCTGAGGGCCTCCTCAAACCTTTTGCAGCCCAGAAAATATGAAAATTTCACAGTTTTATTTCATTTTCATGACTCTTGGCATGCTTTAACATGACACAGCTCTCTCCAGTCGATGGTGTTAGTGAGTGTTTTTTTGGATGCTATACTCTGCAATCTGATTTAGGACTCAGGGAAGGTCATTGAGCATCAGTGGATATCTCCAGATAAGAGCCACAATGGAGGAAAGTTAGCATAATAAAGTGAGTGACTGCTGCCCGCGCTGCCAAGGACACCTCGTATCTGCACCAGTGAGATGCGGTCCACGCAGACCTTCATTAAGATTAATGCAATGCAAAGTTCTCAAATGAATGCGACAGACGAGCGAGATAAAGACAGAGATTCTCTGTCACGTATCCAGAATACACTTCTTCAAAATAGATTTGACCCCTTTCTCTACGAGCACCGCTTTGACCATGAAGTTTAAATGTAATAAGATATAATCCTCAATATTATGAAGGTGTTTAGCTATTAAACTGGAGCATTATTTCCTTGTGAATGACACATCCTTGACCTGAAGGGCTGCTTGTCTTTATAGAGGAATAATAATGAACATTTTTTTAGACTAATCTCTCTTGAGCTTAAGTTTCATGCACAGCAAAGCAGTAAAATCACATCCAAGATCTCCACAACAAAACGGATAAACTATTCGAGTTTGTTATGACAATAATGGTTATATGTGATATAAAATATATTTAAAGGCATCCTATATTGCCCCTTTTTACAAGATGTGATGTTTTAGTTTAAAATAACCCACAAATCCTTTTTTTATAGCATGTTAAACTTGTCACTTTTTGAGGATGAGCAAAAATACAAAAATTTTGTGTGTGTTCCTTTAAATGCAAATTAGCTGCTGCTCCCGCCCCCCTTTCTAGAAGAGGGTGGAGCTTCAAGAGCTTGTGTTATGCTGGGTACACACGAAAAGATAATCGGGCCGATTTCTCCCCTTCCGACAATCCTAATGTAAAGTCCCGATTATCTTGATGGTTCTACAGATTATCTTACCAGATTTTCCTGTGGTGTGAGGTGTGTTAAGAGTGACTGAACCTGATCGGAAGAACGTCGGAGCCGCCCTGATCTCGAATTGTAAATATTCAACACATTGAATATTTACGATCAGAAATCCTGACGTGTGGGGGGAACCCCGGGGACACAAGCGTGCATGCTCTGGAGATCATCACTTGAAACGAAACAATACCCAATCAGAAAGCAAGCTGACCGAAGCTACATATTCAGACATATTCATACCCCCACCCCCCACAAATTTTCTGTAAAAAGCATTCCATACACTATAAGTGCAATTTCTTCTTGCTAGTCGTTTGCCATGTTTGTTTACTGTAAAGTCATGTTTGAGATGATATATATATATATATATATATATATATATATATATATATATATATATATATATATATATATAGACATATATATATATATATATAGATAGTATTTTTTTTTATATCCTATTTCTATTATAATTTCTTCCTTGTGTTTTTAACTGTGAATTTGCACTGTCCATGGAGCGGACCTGTTTACATTTCACTGCCGGTTGTATATTCTGTATATAACTGTGTATGTGACAAATAAAACTCTTGAATCTTGAGATGTTTTGATGCGAGAGATTTTGCGAGATTTCACAGTGTTCACAGACGGGACTCTGTTATTTGTGAATGGAATCTGTTTGTGTGTGGTGTTTCCCAGCATTAGGATCTCTGATTACCTCATGCAGACAGGCAATGAAACTGTTCAGCCTTTTATGTTCAAACCGGAGTCGGACAATGATGGAGAGACTCAAGAAGAAGTGACAACATGTAGAATGAAACAGGACGTTTCTGAATGGTTAGTTGATGAATTTATGGAGCTGATGTGGAGCTAACTATCTTCAAATCAAGATTCAAGATTCAAGATTCAAGATTCAAGAGTTTTATTTGTCACATACACAGTTATATACAGAATATACAACCGGCAGTGAAATGTAAACAGGTCCGCTCCATGGACAGTGCAAATTCACAGTTAAAAACACAAGGAAGAAATTATAATAGAAATAGGATATAAAAAAAGTACTATCTATATATATATATATATATATATATATGTCTATATCTGTAGAATTATAAATAATCAAGTCAGAGAAAAAAAAAGGTAACAAATAAGGATAAAGTGGAATAAAATAATTGAAGTAGACTTTGCAGTGAGTAAACTGTAGACTTATAAATATGTGGTTAACAAATGTATAAGAGTATAATGTGCAAACAGGTTTATGACAGGTTGTTACACAGTAACAACGAGAACAGAAAGTGCAGTGCAATGTCAGTGTATCGATGTTTATCCTGGACGTGAAGTCACGTGATGTTAAGTTCAGGAGTCTGATGGCCTGGGGAAGAAGCTCCTCCTGAGTCTCTCAGTTTTGGCCATCAGGCTTCGGAAGCGCTACCAGATGGTAGCAGCGTGAAGTGAGGGTTTGCAGGGTGATTAGAGTCCTTGATGATCTTGGTAGCTCTACCTTTGCAGCGTTTGGTGTAGACGTCCTGCAGAGACGGAGAGCTGACCCTGAGATACGCCTCGGATAAGCGCACTACTCTTTGCAGGGCTTTGCGGTCATGACTGGTGCTGTTCCCATACCACGCTGTGATGCACTGAGTTAAAACACTTTCTATCGCCCCTAAATAGAAAGTTTTCAGGATAGCTGGTGAAACCCTGAATTTCCTCAGCTGGCGCAGGTGGTACAGTCTTTGCCTGGCTTTTTCACCTGTGTCTGAATGTGAGCAGTCCAGGTCAGGTCCTCGGAGATGTTTACTCCCAGGTACTTGAAGCTGCTCACTCTCTCTACTGGTGACCCGCTGATCATGAGGGGGAGTATGTCCGTTGCTGTCTCTTCCTGAAGTCCACAATCATTTCTTTGGTCTTGCCAACATTCAGAGAGAGACAGTTGTCCTGGCACCATGATGTTAGATGCTCCACCTCGTCCAAGTATGCCGTCTCGTTGTTGTTGGAAATGAGGCCCAGGACAACAGTATCATCAGCAAATTTGATGATAGAGGTGGAGCTGTGTGTGGACAAACAGTCATGCGTAGAGAGAGAGTAGAGCAGGGGCTCAGGACACAGCCCTGTGGAGCTCCCACACTCAGGGAGATGGAGGTGGAGGTGGACTGGCCTACTCTCACCACCTGAGGCCTGCCAGTGAGGAAGTCCTCAATCCAGTGGCAGAGAGAAGGATTCAGGCCGAGATCCAGGAGTTTGGAGGTTAGCTTGGTGGGAACTATGGTGTTAAAGGCTGAGCTATAGTCAATAAATAGCAGTCTTACGTAGTTCCCACTTTTGCTGTCGATGTGAGTGAGGGAGGAGTGGAGGACATGAGAGATGGCATCTTCAGTCGATCTATTGGGACGATAGGCAAACTGAAGAGGGTCCAAAGTGTCAGGAATGAAGGCGCAAATGGTGTTTTTAATGAGTCTCTCAAAGACCTTCATGACTATAGACGTGAGAGCCACTGGACGATAGTCATTTAGGCAAGAGGGTTTACTGTTCTTAGGGACAGGGATGATGGTGGATTTTTTGAAGGAGGTGGGGACCACAGATGTAGCGAGGGACTCATTAAAGATAGATGTAAACAACCCGGTGAGCTGATCAGCACAGGACCGCAGAACACGACCTGAAATACCATCCGGCCCGGCAGCTTTCCTAACGTCCACACGCTTGAGTGCTCTCCGAACTTCATCCGCCGAGACAGAGATCACGTGATTGTTGCTGCTCTGAGTAATTTCCTCTAACGCGCCACTTGGCGGAGTCGCGTTGCCGCGGTTACAGTCAAAGCGAGCATAGAAAGAGTTTAACTCTTTCTAAAGAGTTTAACTCATCGATTAGCATGTTCTGTCATGATAATCTATAAATCGCTGGTGTGGGAACTGTTGTAAGAATATCTGCTGCATGAAGATAGAACAGGTATAGTTTAGTTTTTTTTGTTTACGGTTAATTACGGCAACTTATGTTGTCATCTTGCCTTCATGACATGCTATTGCACTTGTGTTACGTATTGTATTGCAGACTCTCAAATGTGCTCTTTTCAACATGGCCTTTGTTGTGTGTTCCCGGGGGTGGGGTTTATGTAAATTTTAGAGTTAGTGATATCACTAATCCGTGAAGAAGCTCGTTGTAGTCCCTACCAGCCGTTTGTTGTAGTCCTTAAAAAGAGATTTCTTTAAAAGAAAATATCTCCCTTTGCTTTGAACTTGGAGCTTCGTAACTTTGCAGATGTTGTTTATGCTCAAACTGCAACATTACACAATAACTAAAGTTAAAAAAGTGAAATCATAATCAACCATGCCTTTAAGCTTTAAAATAATTATTTTCTTAATGAACATTTCTGGTCTTATTGGCTGGCAATGTAAAATTTGGTGTAGAAAACCTTTTGCTCAGAAATTGCTAGTAAATTTCACAAATAATTACCAAGAAATGGCAAGTAACTATGGGGCCCCTAAAGGGACATGGTGATGGAAAAAAATATGATGTGGGAGAAGAAAAAAAATATAAAAAAAACAATTTCAAACTCCTCTTATATTCCTGCCATTTACTGGAATGCTTTCCTGTTCATCAGACCTGGTATAAAGACTCGTCTTTGCCTTCGTCTGTCACTACGCTCCTTTTATAGCACTTATGCAATTACATTTCAAAGATGCTTTGTGTGTGAAAGAGAAGATGACTTTGAGCGGGCAACTAAATAGACGCCTGTGCATTTCTAAAAACGAATGCTATAGACTCTGCCAATTGTTCTGTGAAAAGCTGTTTTTGAAACCTTTCTCCATTAGGCCCATTTTTTTAATACTTACCTTTACTCCTCACTTTTGAAAGTTTCAAAGTATGCAGTTTTTTTTTTTGTTTTTTTTTTGTTTTTGAGGGGGAAAGAAAATCAATCCATCTTGAAGAACGTGAAGTAGTTTGTTTACTGGAGCATATCTATTGATGCATAAAGACATTCTTCTTGCTTTAAAGGATGAGTAATTTTGTGTGTCATACAATGCCACACCGGGTACAAGGTCTTGATGCAACAAAACTCAACTTCAGAAAGAAACGTCAGCAGGAAGAAATCAAAATCTCTTAATCATATCTTATTTTCCAATCCTATCCATTTTGACACACATTGTGCTCTCAGACACACTGTTATCTGTGTCAAAACTAGGGCTTCTTCTTATACTTCAGTTTGACAGATCCATTTTAACAACCAAAACTCCATTGTCATGTACATGAATGGCCAGAAAGCATAAAAAGTTTTCTGTTTTCAGTGACAGTGTAAACAGCCCTTAAATGAATAAATAATGATTTTTACATCAGAATTGGATCAATGCTGAAACTGGACAATGGCTTTCTTGCCGTACAGCCAAAACAATCTTTGTTGCATTAATTTATCACTGTAAAGCTGCTTCAGAAACAATCTATATTGTAAAAAGCCCTATATAAATAAAGGTACCTTGAATTGACTAATTTTTACCCATTATGGAAAATTATATCATGTGTGACTCAACTGGGAACACTTCCCATAACACCTGATGTACTCGTTACATCATAAGAAGAATGGCATCTATGCTAATGTTAGTCTCTCTGTTTATCCCAAGGTTTACTGCAGTCAGCCGGATCCGGGCCGTATCCAGATCAGATGGTGGACCTGCACCTGGACATGACCAACGCATCCCTGAAATGTCTGCAGAGAGTGTGTCAAATAAACTCCCCCTGTAACTGCCGCATCGACACGACATCCTCATTAAACCCGTCTTCGGCGTGACGACTCCAATCTTTCAAATAATCTTACAAATATCTATTTACCTAATATGACTTAAGACCTGCAATGTTGCCAGAATTATAATCATACACTGTTTGTTCGTCGGCCAGAGGGGAACTGGCACCCCGACTGAGCCTGGTTTCTCCCAAGGTTTTTTTTCTCCATTCTAACCCTGAAGGAGTTTTGGTTCCTTGCCACCATTACATCTGGCTTTTGGCTTGCTCAGTTGGGGACACCTATATTACATCTATATTACCGATCTGCCCGCATTGACACTATATGATACTTGAAATTAGCTGGATAACATCACCGTTTCACATTTTCCTGTTAACAATGTGAAGCTGCTTTGAAACAATTGGACTTGTTAAAAGCGCTATATAAATAAAGGTGACTTGACTTGACTTGACTTGTTATTGTGACTGTCTTATTATATACACCGATCAGGCATAACATTATGACCACTGACAGGTGGCGTGAATAACACTGATTATCTCTTCATCACGGCTCCTGTTAGTGGGTGGGATATATTAGGTAGCAAGTGAACATTTTGTCCTCAAAGTTGATGTGTTAGAAGCAGGAAAAATGGGCAAGCATACACTCTAAAAAATGCTGGGTTGTTTTAACCCAATTTTGGGTCAAATATGGACAAACCCAGCCATTGGGTTCAATTTTTCAATTAAAATTTTAATCCAATTTTTACCCAACCTAACATTTTTTAGAGTCTAAGGATTTGAGCGAGTTTGACAAGAGCCAAATTGTGATGGCTTGACGACTGGGTCAGAGCATCTCCAAAACTGCAGCTCTTGTGGGGTGTTCCCGGTCTGCAGTGGTCAGGATCTATCAAAAGTGCTCCAAGGAAGGAACAGTGGTGAACCGGTGACAGGATCACTGGCGGCCAAGGCTCATTGATGCACGTGGGGAGTGAAGGCTGGCCTGTGTGGTCCAATCAAACAGACGAGCTACTGGAGCTCAAATTGCTCAAGAAGTTAATACTGGTTCTGATAGAAAGGTGTCTGAATACACAGAGCATCTCAGTTTGTTGTGTATGAGGCAGCATAGCTGCAGACCAGTCAGGGTGCCCATGCTGACCCCTGTCCACCGCCGAAAGCACCAACAGTGGCACGTGAGCATCAGAACTGGACCACGGAGCAATGGAAGAAGGTGGCCTGGTCTGATGACTCACATTTTCTTTTACATCACGTGGATGGACGGGTGCATGTGCATCACTTACCTGGTGATCACATGGCAAGCCGGTGGAGGCAGTGTGATGCTTTGGGCAATGTTCTTCTGGGAAACCTTGGGTCCTGCCATCTATGTGGATGTTAGTCTACTTTGACACATACCACCTACCTAAGCACTGTTGCAGACCATGTAAACCCTTTCATGGAAACAGTATCCCCTGGTGTCTGTGGCTCTTTCGGCAGGATAATGTGCCCTGTCACAAAGCAAAAATGGTTCAGGAATGGTTTGAGGAGCACAACAACAAGTCTGAGGTGTTGTTTTGGCTTCCCCAGATCTCAATCCAATCGAGCATCTGTGGGATGTGCTGAACAAACAAGTCTGATCCATGGAGGCCCCACCTCAAAACTTACAGGACTTAAGCAATCAAGCTACACATTTTTTTCAATCCATGCATTGCCGGTGAATCGAATTGTTGACTATTTATCATTCATTTGTGTCAAAGGAAGACACATGAAAAATCCAAAAGGTTATAATGCATTCTATCTAGGCTTGACATTAACTTTTTTGCTCACCAGCCACTGTGGCTAGTGGTTTTTCAAAGTTACTAGCCAGTCAGTATTTTCACTGGCCACAATTTGGATATCTATGCCATGGAGAAAAACTGGTATATAGATATTTTTTATTTTATCTCTTATAATTTGGCAGCAGGATTATTAGGCTTTAAACCTGACACACGGATCCATTATACTGTTACACATACATTTTCTTTCTCAACTGTTTTACGTTCACTTACGTTTATGTGAATACTCGCCAAAGCATTTTGACCTTATTTTGTGTGTGTTTGACTGTTTAAGTGCAATAAGCAGCGAAATTTAGTTCTGAGAGGCGGCTTTATATGCGCACACTTTGGGTATGAGCACAAAATCTGCGGGAATGAGCAAATTATCATACGCAATATGTGCAGTCCAATGCCGAAATTCAAGTTCTGTAACACCAACAATATTCATCCAGAGTGAGTGAGGAGAGGTAACTCGCTGTCTAAGAGATGAGAGAGAGAGAGAAAGCCCAGCTGGTAATGTGTCTATTCTGCGGGAAAATGAGTTTCAGATAATTCAAAGCATTTCAGATATTTCAGTATCGATATGTATTGAAGAAGAAGAAAAAAAAACTATATTTTTGACAACATTTAGTTTATTATTTCAAATGCCGGTTTAAAAGACAACAATTGAAAAATTATATTATATATAAAATTCAACCTGCCAAAATGACTGCATTTTACTGCTGAAATCCAACCAGTTTTTCTTTTTAAGTTTACTCTTTTTAATTTTTTTGGTAGTAAAATGTTCTTGACCAGTTACATGAGACTCATCCACTAACTGACCCTGGCTCTGAAAAAGTATCCTGCCAATGACTCGGACAGAACAAGGAGCCTTTGAAAGAGGACAAGGGCCTGTTCAGGCAAGTTTAAAAATAAACCTGATGGCAGTAGGACCAGTGACATTCTTTAGGTCCACATCCCGCCTGTCTGTTGCCCTGCAGAGTAATCGGAGAGGTGGCACAGCATTCTCGCTCTGTCTTTTCCCCTTCAGCATCCCTGGGGAAATCAGCAGCTTTCAGAGTTGCCCTGCCTGGAGTCCCGTCCCCGCAGCTGGCTGTGACAGGACCTCGTAAAGGAACCATGAGGCAGCAGAGAGACTGGGGAAGAGACAGCTGACTTCCACTGCGGTACACCACCTAAAAAACAGTGCACCACCCGACGCTGAGCCGAGCCATCAGTCAATCTGTTGATCGCACTGGGCTCTGAACTCATCAGACTCCGGCTGCTGCATCCTAAATAACTCTGAGCTGCGCTTTGAGATAAAGGCAGTTCAACCAAGAAAAGTCAGTCATTGTTTACTCATATCATTTCAAACACATTTGATGTTTTGGTTACACTTTAGATTAGGGACCAATTCTCACTATTAACTAACTATTAACTATATTACTTTTGCCTCAATAAGCTCCTAATTAGGCCTACTGCTGATTAATAGTAATAAAGTAGTTGTTAAAAGTTTAGGTATTAGGTAAGATTAAGAATAAGGCATTAATATGCGTTTTTATAATTACTAATAAACAACCAATATCCTAGTAATGTGCATGCTAATAAGCAACTACTTAATAGAATTGTACCTAAACTAAAGTGTTAAAAATGTTGTTTTTCTCCATCATGAAAATTCTTCACATTTTTGCAAAGATATTAATACTTTTATTCAGCAAGGATGCACTAAATTGATCAAAAGTGAAGGTAAATAATATTACAGAATCCTGAAAAAAAAAAAAAAAAAAAACTTAAAATATATTTTGCAAAATATAACAAAATATGATGCAGCAGTTTTCAACATTGGTAAAGATAATAAATGTTTCTCAGCATAATATGATTTCTGAAGGATCATATGACACTAAAGACTGGAGTAATGATGCTGAAAATTCAGCTTTGATCACAGGAATACATTACATATTAAATTAGGCTATGTTTAAATACAGACATTTTTTAAATTAAAAAAAAAAAAAAATGTATCAAATAATTGCAGGCTTGATGGGCAGAAGAGACTTCAAAAACATCTTTCCAACCCCAAACTTTTGAATGTTAGTATAGATCATTTCAGTACAAATCACCACACCTGTCAAGTTCCAAAAAAGTCTTAAAAAGCACCATACATGTAATTCATATGATATGAATCATGCACTATATTCCAAGTCTTCTGAAGTCATATCTCTTGGGTGATGAACAGAACGAAATAAGTAATGCATCTTCTCTCTATCTTCTAAGATTTAGGCCTATATATATATTAGGGCTGTAATGGTACACGTATTCGTACCGAACCGTTTTGGGACAGGACTTCTGGTACGGTGCACATGTGTACCAAATGGTACAAATGCAATCTTTACCAGTTAACAGTAGGCGTGCTTTACGTGCGGAACATACTAAAGTTCAATCCGAGTTCCCACACGAACATATTAGGTAGCCTACTCTTTCCATTTTATCACGAAATTCAAACGATAAATTCTGTTTTGGTGCTCTTGAATTTGACGTGACATTTACTGTATATGCGCGTCAGTGTGGCGCGCTAGTGATCATCTTTTCAATCAAAGACTAAACATGAATCAACATCTGAAGGTATGCTGATGATACATTACAACTTACTGAAACCTATCATATGTGGTGTAATCGCTCAATCAGTGTTTCAACGGTGGAAAGACGTCAATAAAACAGCTTGAGAACAATGTCACATAGCATTACATTTACTTCAGAAGTCATTCAGTGTTCACAGCTGTTAGTTCACTAGACAAATCAACTCTTTCTAAATATATGCACTAGATATTTATTAGGCTATATTTTACTGTTAGTGATGTCTTGATTCATGTTTAAATGAACCTGTCATGAAAATGGCAGAAACTGTGTATAAATGATTATATTTCAACAACGAATTGGAGTAAAAACATTACTTTATAATTAGATTTAGAAGTTAATGGATAAACTGCCTTATGTGAAATTTGCATACAATGTGTTATTTGAGTGTTGATTATTATTATATAAAAAATAAATATCTACTGAATCTACTATCTAAATATCTACTTCACAGCATTAGCAGATAATTTTTTAACTTTAAGAAACTTTTAAGAAAATCAATTTAAGAACAGACACAATTTGTTCAGTAAACCACTGTTTAATAATAATAATCATAATAAAAGCATTTTATATTTTTCTCTCCCCTGCTGTACCGAACCGTGACTTCAAAACCAAGGTACGTACCGAACTGTCAGTTTTGTGTACCGTTACACCCCTAATATATATACATACTTCCATGACTGGAAGACTGGGAATATCATGTACAAGTTATGTAACCTAGTTTTTTCTCATACTGAGCTTTTCGCTTTCATTATCTGTTAGAGATATCAAAAATCTGTAATTTAGTGTTCCACTGGAAGTCATACAGGCTGAAAACAACATGAAGGTGACTAAATTCCCAGGCTACATTTCGCTAATTAACCATGAATATTTTTTTGGAATATGTATATACATTAGCAACTTATGTCACACACACCTGTTATCCAAAACATCTCTGTTTTCGCACTCGCCCCATCTGTCTGGCACATATGTAGTTCTGACGCAAACCCACTGCCAGAAGGAACCTGTTTAAGAAATATCCAGGGGCCGTTCAGTCGTCTTACCTCCAGTGTCCTTGAATTATTCTTAGAAATTGTCCTCATGACTTTGACATGTTCATAATAACACTACACATTCGCCACGCATCCCCAGAGTAAACGTGTCACGAGTGCAATCCGATTAGATGAATAGCATCAATATGGCCTAATTGTTCCATGTACAAGCACTTTAATACAAATATCAGTGCAATTCGAGAAACAGACAATATTTGACACCATATAGACAGCCGCGTGCAAGAGAACTTCAGCCCACGTATAATTCATCTCACTGCAACAGAGCCGGAAACAAGTTAGCCTGCAAATTAGATCTGCTGCATTCATATCTCGTAATATCTCGTAATATGCATAATATAGACTCAAATAGCTTTCGCCTCACAATTACATGATAGGACGTGTCTGCCATAAGTGTGCAGTGGAAAGTCTCTCATCTTCATTTATATCATTTGAGCTTTCCAATTTAAGTTTTTCATATAATTACCTTGACTGATTGTAAAACAGGGAGAATGTTTCAAAGCGCTGAATGGAACTGTTTCTTATTGCATTTATGGCAAATGTAGTCAATGAAGCTGAAAAGCCAGTAAAGCATCTTGTGAAAAAGCTGGTCCCCATTAAATTTCAGAACTGTGAGGAAAACAGCTGAGGCTTAATTTGGATGTGATGAGAACAGCAGAACTCATGTAGGATAAAGGATGTTTTGATCCTATACTTTAACAAGTTAAGGGAATATAAAAGGAACATTTGGTCATTATTTACTTACCCTTCATGCTGTTCTAAACTATATATGCTTGCATGGTTACACTTTAAATTATGGTCCGATTCTCACTATTAACCTATTAATTAAGACTTTTTAAACTCCTAATTACATTATTAATAGTTAGTAGTTGTTAAATTTAGGTATTGGGGATTAATGGATGTAGAATATGTTCATGCAGAATAATAATAAAGCATTAATACGTGCTTTATAAGTACTAATAAACCTAGTAATATGCATGCTAATAAGCAACTAGTCAATAGTAAGAATTGGACCCTAAACTAAAAGTGGTACTGCTTGCATTTTTTTCCTGTGTAACACAAAAGAAGAAATTCTGAGTTCCAAAAAGAACACTAAAAACACATTAAAGACATTGAATTGTTGTTAATGTTAGGGTAACACTTTAGAATACTGGGGCCATATTCACAAAACATCTTAAGGCTAAAAGTAGCTCCTAACTTGCCGATTTAGGAGAAACTCTTAAAAATATGGTCAGTATATGTTAATGTTATAAATATGGATGTCAGTCCTAATTTTAGGACTCCTAAATTCTTGCTCCAAGAGTATTTCACAAAGCATTTTAGCGCTAAAACTAGCTCCTAAATCTGTGAAACGTTAGGAGGAGTCAAGAGGACTCCTAAAACACTAAAACCAAATCACAAACAATCCTAATGGCTGTTGCGGACATTTCTACCCTTTCTTTCTTCCACTTTGTGTCCTGTCTACTCACTGCCAAAAATAATATTTATTTATTAAATAAATACAAAATTAAATAATGTCTGATTACCTGTGGCAGTTGTTTCATGAGTTCACACTTATTTGACGTGCTGTCCGAGGGGATCAAGCTCAGAATTTAGCCGAAACCCAAGAGTTCTCCCCCGAATCCCTGGCTGGGCCGAGAGTGAGCATGGCGGAGGGATGGCGGAGGGATGCAAAAAGCTGTCGAGGTAAAGGTGAGTCGGCTATGTATAATGTATATACTCGAGCCGATTAGATCATGCTCCTCCCAAACTTTATTTTTAAAACATAATTTGTCGTTTGAATTCTGCAATCTCTCGAGATGAAGACGTGTAAGAGGCTGACAATTAGCTGAACACATACTTGTTTAATTAGCCTACTTTTTAGAATCTTTATTTGAATATGGCAACATGATACCTCATTCTACAGCATTTCTATGATTAAATCATTGACAGAGACCCCTCCCCTATCAGCCAATCACTGTGGTCATAGTTAGGAAGCGTGATGACATCATCCACAGCAACGAGGTCAACCCCGCCCTTTCTCTTAGCTTAAGACTTCTCTCTATTCCTTAGTAAAAGTTGGTCTCAGCAGCTTTGTGAATAGGTTTTAAGAGAAAACTCTTAGCTAAGAACTTTTACTGCTATTTAGGAGAACTCTTAGTGCTAAGATAAAATGTTTTGTGAATACGGCCCCTGTTCCTTAATTTATGAATAACTACACAGGAACAAATGAGTAACACGCTATTAACACTTTATTAATGAATTGGTAAGTAATAGTGCTTAGTGGGATGTGGTAGTTCACTATTAGCTAATCTGTAACTACTAATCTTTTGGATCAGTATTCCAAAGTGAAAAGCATGACAACGCTCTAGTAATGACTAAAGTCATTGTAAGCGTTTGAGGTTTTTGTATGTTTTGGACAATAATTCCTCCAGATGGATTTGATAAAACTTGAGTCATTACGAGTGGGTTACCATGATCTTCACTTTGGAATACTGATCCAAATAATTAGTAATCGCTTTAGAAGATGTAGTAACACTTGGGTCCATTAAACTATCAACTTCCAATTTGATTTTTTTGAAGACACTCCCGTTGTTGTTTCCTATTTATTTACTCGCTTGTTACTCGCTAGTAGTTGATTAGCTAATAGTGAACTACCACATTCCACTACACTCTAAAAAATGCTGGGTAAAAAACAACCCAAGTTGGGCTGAAAATGGACTAACCCAGTTAAATGTTTGCTTAAAACAACCCAATCGCTGGGTTAAAACAACCCAATTGCTGGGTTAGTCCATTTTCAACCCAACTTGGGTTATTTTTAACCATCATGTTTGAAACATCATGAGTAAACATTGAACATTTTTTTTTCTTCGGTTGAACTGTTTTTTTGAAGTGTTCTATAATGTTGTTCAAAGGGCTCAAATATCCCAGAGTTTTCTTTCTGTCAAAATCTTGCATGAAGCATCACTTTTTAACGCAGTTTACGAGGCCAATTTACAAACAAACTGACTTCTGAACAGGCACACCAGGCCATAATGAAAGAAAGGCCTCATTTTGTAAAACTGTGATGTGGTTTCAGAGCCATCCGGGGGAAAACCTAAGCCGTGTTAAAAGCCTAGTAGTCAACTGCATCAGCTCCATTTGGCTTGTGATCATCTCCACCGATCCTGCAGCATAACAGACAGTGTTGAACTTAGATGAAAGTGTCAGGATTTCAAACGGTAGCTTTCATAGAGAATAATTACTCTCAATGTTTTGAATGGTGCTATGGGTATAAACCAAGAAATTATAAACATTGCACCAATTATTTAAGGTGATATCTTTGACATCAATCAGCATTTTATGAGAAGATGAAAGCACCATAAAATATGAGTGATTGATTACAATCAGTAAAAAACTGTATGGGTCTACTTGTGTGAGAGTAATTTTACCTGCATGCATAATGCAAGTACGAAGACGAGGGGGAAATCCTAATAAATTCAGAAATAAGAAAACCTTGTTTTTTCCCTGTTCCGTGTCATGCAAAGTGTCAAAAGAACAATGAAAATCAAACAGAACAACAAGTGTGATCTTGTCATATTCATGGCACTCTGGTCATGTCATTTTTTTATTGCAAAATAAAACCTGATTATTTCTGTTTTAATTTTTATTGAATGAATTTGTGTAAATGCATTTGTTTAATTTAACTTATGAAATTTTATGTAACAGAATCAAAAACTGAAAAATAGCTGTATACTTACACTGACAGTCAACAGTTTAGAATAATTAAGATTTTTTAAATGTATTTGAAAGAAGTCTCTTTTGTTCAGCAAGGCTACATTTATTTAATGAAAAACACAGTAAAAACTTTAATACTGTGAAATAGTTTTACAAGTTTAAATAACTGTTTTCTATTTGAATATACAGTATTTTAAAAAGTAATTTATTCCTGTGATCAAAGCTGAATTTTCAGCATCATTACTCCAGTCTTCAGTGTCACATGAGCCTTCAGAAATTATATAGATACAGTATTAAATATAATATATAAAATATATATTATATATATTATATACATTATATTGTCAAATGTTTTGGGACAAGTCAGTTTTGGCTGACTTCATCTGACTTCATCTGCCTTTACATGCACATGAACTTTAATGATATCCCATTCTTAATCTGTAGGATTTAAAGGGATAGATCACCCAAAAATGAAAATGGTATATTTATCTACTTACCCCCAGGGCATCCAAGATATAGGTGACTTTGTTTTTTCAGTAGAACACAAATGAAGATGTTTTACTTTTTTTAACATTTGTGAGGTCAGGCACTGATGTTGGACGAGAAGGCCTGGCTCACAGTCTCCGCTCTAATTCATCCCAAAGGTGTTCTGTCGGGTTGAGGTCAGATGAGGTGCAGGCCAGTCAAGTTCCTCCACACCAAACTCGCTCATCCATGTCTTTTTGGACCGACGCTTTGTGCACTGGTGCGCAGTCATGTTGGAACAGGAAGGGGCCATCCCCAAACTGTTCCCACAAAGTTGGGAGCATGAAATTGTCCAAAATGCCTTGGTATGCTGAAGCATTAAGAGTTCCTTTCACTGGAACTAAGGTGCCAAGCCCAACCCCTGGAAAACAACCCCAGACCATAGGGATGTCACAATACCAAAATTACAGTAGTTGATACCAATACCATTAAAATTTTACGGTTCTCTGTGCCAATTTCAGTACCACAGCAAAATCATTATAAGTAAATAATACATATAAACATTTAAAGGCTGCATGCTGTTTAAAAGTAAACATTGATTATAAAAAAGATTAAGTGTACTATACATAAGTGTACTAAGTATACTATATATAGTATTATATTTTCAGTTACAGTCTGGAGCCCTGCACTTAGATAAACACAGAAGTGACTGAAAGCAGTTGACTATTAGTGGGTACCGAATATACTCTGTACTACCGGTACTATGTCACTATTGTCACATTTTCAAAATTTCAGTACCGACTTGGTACCGAAGTACCGGTATTGTGACATCCCTACCACACCATAATCCCCCCTCCACTAAACTTTACACTTGGCACAATGCAGTCAGGCAAGTACCGTTCTCCTGGCAACCGCCAAACACAGACTCGTCCATTGGATTGCCAGACAGAGAAGCGTGATTGGTCCCTCCAGAGAGCACGTCTCCACTGCTCTAGAGTCCAGTGGCGGCGTGCTTTACTCCACTGCATCCCATGCTTTGCATTGCAGTTGGTGATGTAAGACTTGGATGAGCTGCTCGGCCATGGAAACCCATTCCATGAAGCTCTCTACGCACTGTTCTTGAGCTAATCTGAAGGCCACACAAAGTTTGGAGGTCTGTAGCTATTGACTCTGCAGAAAGTTGGTGACTTCTGTGCACTGTGTCCCTCAGCATGCGCTGACCCCGCTCTGTGATTTTACATGGTCTACCACTTCGTGGCTGAGGTGCTGTTGTTCCCAATTGCTTCCACTTTGTTATAATACCACTAACAGTTGAGCGTGGAATATTTAGTAGTGAGGACATTTCACAAATGGACTTATTGCACAAGGTGGCAACCGATCATGTTGCCACGCTTGAATTCACTGAGCTCCTGAGAGCAACCCATTCTTTCACAAATGTTTGCAGAAGCGTCTGCATGTCTAGTGCTTGATCTTATACACCTGAGACCATGGAAGTGATTGGAACACCTGAATTCAATGATTTGAAGGGGTGTCCCAATACTTTTGGCAATATAGTGTATTTATATCTTCTAGGTACACTGTAAAAAAAGTCCATAAAAATAGGGCGCAATGTAGTGTATAAATATGGTTTTTGACAGGTGTTTTACCTGTATTTTGAATTACGCATTACATTGGTTGTGGGTAAATGGATGTAAAATTTATGTCCTGGCAGAAAAGTCTCAGTTTGTGTGTCTCAGTTACTATAACTTACTACATTTAGTACTGAAGTTATCTATTTATTTTTTTATTTTTAAATTAGTAGCTTAGCTGTATCTTAGGCCCAATCCCAATTCTATTTTATACCCCTTCCCCTTGCCCCTTGAAACAGAGTGGCTAGCTGAAAATATTCCCCAAAGAAATGGGACACCACTACTACAGTATAACACATCATCATACGTCATCATACACCAGTTCTTTTATTAGTGTCCTGTAACATTTAACCAGTATGAACAGCAATGAAGTGCACATATCTAACAGAAATCAGGAGCGAGCACGTTTAACAGATTACTCCCAACGTTGTTTTGCGCTGTATTTGGACTTAAGAAAGCGCTTTTCGTTTTCAGTTATGAACCTTTCAGTTATGAGCCTTTGAGTTTCCAAAGACGATACAGAATGATACAGAACATACAAGACTGGTGGAGCCGCTTTTCCATAGGGCCGGCCGGTACAGATATGTTTTCGTTTTCTACTGTGGTGCTGTGATAATGGAGCTCTTTACAATGAGTCAGTTGTTGCCTTGGTAACACAAACGTTTACAGACAATACATATTGTAGGCCTAAATAGTGGCTGCGTTATGAAGGATATTTATTTTAATTGTATTATTAATTTGTGTTCACTTCACTCAAATAGTGCATTTAGCAAGCTACAGAGAAACTGGCAGCCAGGCAACACATAAGTGACCGATCCTGAGTGGCAACATCACTACACACATTCTAGCAGCACGGCAGTTGGTGCATGCAGGGAAATTCCTCATACCCCTTCGTTCGAAGTGTGGTCCCGAAAAATCTTTGTTTGAAAGGCTATCTGGCCCTTCCCCTTACCCCTACCACTCCAGCCAAAAGAAGATTGAGACACCCCTACCCCTTCATGTGAACGCACAACATTAAGGGGTAGGGGAAAGGGAAGGGCTAAGGGGTAGAAATGGGATTGGGCCTTAAAGTCTTATATCAGTCGATTGTGGTTTAACGGACATGAGTTTCAAAGCAGCTGTTCCCATCACTTCTGTACATGAATTACATCAGTTGGGCTGCTAGTCTTTTTTTATCAGAGTTTCACCAAGGTCTTAAGCTGAACATTCTCTTCCTCTGTCCGTTTCTCCTCATACATCACTCTCACATTAAAAAGGATTCACTGTGGCACAGCGGTCATGTTTTTGCAGGGATAAAGGCTCTTGAATTAGTCTCTGTCTTTTCATGAGATGGTTGAGGATAACCAGGTCATTCTGGAAATACTATGACAAACATCCCTTGAATGTTGTGATGTCAAACTGTCACCAAAGTGATACCCATGATTGCGAGTTGGTATAAAGGAAAGATACTCTTTGTTCGATTCTAACAATGTACTTGTTTGTCCAGATGGCTGAGAAAGATGCTGATGAAGCAGTTTATGCTGCGCCAGGAACTTTTGTCCGCTCTTCTTCAGAATAGGTCCTTTGAATAAAGCAGAGGCAAATTGAAATCTAATAGCCAACAGGGACGGACAGGGCTGTTACTCCTTATATAGTACATAAGATATTTGTTAGCATGCTGCTGTAAAGGGCTTTAGCCTCTTTACAAGGCAGGCTCTTTTCTCTCCTCTCCGCTCAAGGCTTTGCATCATTGACAACTCTTTCCCCCGAGGAATAAAACTTAATGGGCAAAGAATTTGAGAATTTGAAGTCTCAGAGTGAGAGTCCAAATGTCAAATAGAGCGTACAAGTGTCTACGATTGAAGGTGATCAAACTGACAGTACAAAGCCAGAGGTTTTGATGGATGCATGCATATGCTATAATGAAGTGTAATAGATGAAACATCATATTGAACGCAGATGAATACATAACCATTCATCACAGACATGCCGTTTGTGCTTTTAACTTTACCCGAGTGTACTTCTGCCTCCTTAATGTCCTTAATGTTCTGGATTGGTGCATTTTTAAACTTGCTCTAATCATTTGCTATGTGCATTTTTTCCTCTGTTTCTTAGTGGATTGACTGAAAATTAATATCTAAAATGGACTGGATGAAATGTAAGGATGCGTTCAAGTGTTACAAACAGCTAGATGGTGCACAACAGATGCCTTTAACTTCTGTTACATCATTGCTAACATTCAATTTGCTTGATTCATCAGATTCATTGTTTTAAAACAAAGAAAAAATATTTATGAAAAAAAGTATAATTTACATAAGCTCAATTTGCATTATTGGCTATGTTTACATGCACACCTTTTGTTTTATTTGTAATGAATTCATTTCAGTTGATGAATCCGAACGTAGTGTTTACATGAACGATAAATGAAGTGATTGGGTTGATGTGTGCGTTTATATTTCACAAGCTTCTAATCAGAATGGATTTTTTGACACGTGTACACACTGCACACATATAGAGTTCCCTGCTGTTTGCACATACTATTCTCCTACATTGCTTCTTTTTTTTTTTTTTTTTTTTTTTAAGAGCAGACTTAATGTTTATCTATTTCGGGTCTTGATTAGGAGACGATAAGCACATGAACTGTTTATCAAACAGTAAAAACGCCCCTTCCCATGCCCAAAATAAAGTGTCTGGATGAGAGTCTGAAATGAGGACCGATGGGATGTTGTTCTGCTCCACTTCAAAGACAACGAGTGGTAGGAGAATTTTAGAATAACAGGAGTCATTTATGACATTTTATTTTTGGATAATAGAAACAATATTTATGGGACAGTTCATGTTAGACTGTGTTGCTGATTTAAAATGTTATTTAATTGTGAGTTCGGCAAGCAGTTTTTGAGATTCCAGGATTCCCCCATTCAAATAGATAGGACTTGGTCTTGTATGCCCGAAATAGCTGCCAGGTAGTGTTGCAAATATGGCCACCGAGTGAACAGACTTCTTGAAAGGGACTTTGATATTACTCTTGGTCATTCAACATTTCTATCGTTACATCTACTTACACCTTACCACTCTTTCACTGCAAAAACTAAAGTGTCGCATTGAAAGGGACTTTGGCTGGAATTCGCACTCGTCTTCTGTGAACAGTAAGCCCCGTCTTCTTTGATTTGATTGGTCATCTCAAACATTTTGACACTGACGAGTGCTCTTAGACTGTTTTTGAAAAAATTCTGTCATCCTAACCACTGCATAATGGAGTGCAGCAGAGCAACATCAAGAATATGAAATACTGGGGGGGACAATTTGGCTATTTCTCATTATTGAGGGGGACTCAGTGTCTATGGTGGTTACGGCCCTGGATTAGAAAAGGAATAAACCATCACTGTCAACCCCATTTGAAATGTCATTCAGATTGAGCTCAATCAGATCGATTAAGGTGTATACAGTACATGAAGGCTTTTCAGTCCAATCGAGCCGTCAATCCGATTACTAATGGATTATTTGGTTGTAAAGTGAGTCAAAACTCATTCACACAATGTATAATGCAACACAATTACACCTTGCAAAAATGTAGCATGAATTTCTAGTTAGTTTGAAGAGATAGCTTGAAGAGAATTTTGCTGAGGAGTTGAAATTGAACAGTATTTGAAGTAAACTTAATTGTGTACTGTCACAGTAACGCAAGAATGGACTTTCAATAGGATATTTATGCAATTACATGAAGTATGTTTCTGGCTGAACTTTCTATAGCTTCTTCAAAACATGGTGCTCATGGTGTCAGATGGCCTCGAAATAGAGAAAATAAGAGGCGGTCAGGCATATTAAAAAAACAAATTTACGTTTTATAACTGTTGAATAGACAAAATGAAATATATCAACCTCATTGCTAAGATACAGGGAAACACAGTCAAATGCTTAAAATAATCATCACAATCTTGGCATCAGAACTGAAATGGGTCATTCCGCTCTACAGACGCAAGTATTGCATTGAAGGGGTCGGGAGAATGTTGTAAAATGTAAAAGTATATACTTGTTATCTTCTTTTTTCTCACATAAATACTGGTATAAAAACATTTGGTTGGAAAATCACTGTAATCATTATTAGAGGACACGTGTTTGACGCACTGTCCCACTTGACAGATGCTTCGAACATATGTTGCAATTATGTAAAATCGCAAAGGAAAGTAAAATTTTTTGAAACCAATGTTCTTTTTCAAACAGCAGGCTAATATTCTAACACAGCCATCTTCTCTGTCTTTTTCCATTCACACTTTCAGTTCATGCACCCGCGCTCACACTCTCACACACACACACACACACACACACACACACACACACACACACACACACACACACACACACACACACACACACACACACACACACACACACACACACACACACACACACACACACAATGCATTTTCACTTCCTCCTGGATTAAAGATAAGGCTCCTCTTCTAGGTAACAAGATTGTGTTTCTGTAGAAGCAAAGACATCCTTGTTTTAATTTACATAATATGTACAAGACAAGTAGTCCAGTCTGGGAAGTGCTTTCTCCCACTTTATAGCGTCTCTAGGCCACTCCCATGGTCTTTATTTGTACAGTTCCGGCTGGAATGTGAGTTGTGGCAAAACAGAAAGAAAAGGAATCCATTCCTTGTCATTTAATGGATCGTCCGGCCTCTTCGAGAAACGGCGCAATGTCCAATAGGTGATGTTACGTGGGACAGAAATGCAAGATGATAATGGTTAACAGTTTATGGTACTAACGTAGTACACGACAACGTACATCCACTTTCTTAATGGGTACGTAAAGGATACGACCAATAGGCTTCAACAACAGATGTGGGTCATTCCTGCTATGCTGGACATTTTCGTGTCCCCTTAAACAGGTTTTTTTATTGTTAATTTTCATGTGTCCTTGCTCAAGTTCTTTAAAGGTCCAGTGTGTAATGTTTAGGAGGATCTATTGACAGAAATGCAATATAATAACTATGTTTTCAGTGGTGTATAAAGACCTTACATAATGGACTGTTATGTTTTTATTAGAATGAGCCGTTTCTATCTCCATACACCACGGGTCCCCTTACAGTGAAGTACAATTTTGCGCCGCCATGTTTGTACAGTAGCCCTAAATGGTCAAACTGCTCTACAGAGCGCTAGCTGCTCTCTGCTGTCTCAGACGACCGCATCTTTGTCCTGTGTCGGCCACTGTAGCTTCTCTATGTGCTTCGAAAGGGAGGGGTGAGCGGTTGCAATTCACAACCTCACCGCTAGATGCCACCAAAATTTACACACTGAACCTTTAAATGACATCACCTTTCAGGAAGTGACATCATTTTGGAGGGAAAACAACATCCTGCTTGATAAAATTTTAAAAGATATCAACCTCATGTAAATGTTCTTGCCATGGTAAAAAAAAAGTGCTGATATTTTCATGTCCCCTAAAACATGTTTTAATTGTTCATTGTCCTGTGTCCTCGCTTTCCATTCTGTTGTTATTTGTAAAATGCGTTTTACAAACATAGTTACTTAATGACATCGGCCTTCAGGAAGTGACATCATTTTGAAGGAAAAACAACATCCTGCTTGATAAAATTTTAAGATGATTTAAAAAAATACTCTCATGTAAACGTTCTTGCCATGGTAAAAAATAATAATCATGTTATATTTCAGTGCTGACTTGTCCCCTAAAACACGGTGTTTTAATTGTGAATTGACCTGTGTCCTAGTTCAAAAAGAGTTACTTAATGACATCATCCTCCAGGAAGTGACATCATTTTGGAGGGAAACCAACATCCTGCATTATAAATCACACATCAGTATGATAGCAACATTTTACAAGGTGATTTAAAAATTACCTTCTCACGTAAAATGTCTTGCCATTGTGAAATGAATCACGTTATGAGTGCCTGATCTTGACCTGATTGTCTTCAAGACCATTTTATAGAAATAAATTAAACTACCACACAGTCAAGGCCTAACAGGAATGACCCTGGTGTTAACATCCTAAAAGTGAAAGGAAACTCAATATGAATATCTCACAGATTGTGTCAGACATTTCCCACAGTCGGCATTGATAAATGATGTCACAGCTGTCAGTGATTTTCACAGTAAAATCAACATGGCGTGATGGGTTCTTTCATCGTAATACCAAACGATCAAGACTCGTTTTAAAGATTCACAATAGACAAGCCGTCGAGTGAGGGTCATATTATCATTTACAATTCAAATTCGACAGCTCACCTTGAGGAATTAAATTTGGGCGATTTTTTTTTATAAAGCAATTATCGCTGACTTCACAGGGCAGGAGTCCTTCCGAAAGGCCTTATTAGAAAGAGATAAAAGAGATTTTTATGCTCAGGAATTCCTTTGCTCTGGTTTCTCGAGTCCGTTTAAGCGACGGCGTTTTAAGTTGAATTACTTCTGGTTGTGGGAGAACACCACTGTTTGCTCGTCAAAGTATGCGTGCTGTAGAGTCAATAAAGGCCTTGATGTTTATTTCCCATTTGACACTTTAGCATGATGCTTTTGAAACATTTAGAGGGTTGAGCTCACAAAAAGCCCAAAGCATCAGGTTAAAATGTCCCCCTCCCCCCAAAAAATCCTTATTCCAAACACATAGATCGTACAGTGATGATGATTCTTGCGAATGACAAACCAGAGAGCGTTTTAACCCACTTCACGACAAAGACAGAGTCGATGCTGTCCTCTCCTGAGAGTCTGTAGTCCATCACACTGGCCCATATATCTCTGAATCAGTCTCGTGGTGGGTTCATGTTGGGGGTAGAGCGTACGCCCTCCAGGGACATTCAGAGGAAAACAGACGACAGGGACGAGTCCATCTCCGGCTCACTGGGGTAGGGTGCGGATGTCTGACAGAGGGGCTGCAGGCACGGAAGGAAGGAGGCCAGTGGATGGGATGGCGCACCGTTCTCGTGCCCCCAGCCCCTCGAGGGCCTGGGACGGGGGCTCAAAGCCCCTGTTCATGTGCAGGGGCTGGTGAGCCTGGCAGTAGTCCACGATGGGCTGCTCGTACCTGTAGAACGCCAATGTGCCCATCTGTTGAGGGGCCTGAGAGAGAGAAAAGACAAAGAGGAACATGGTTAGCATTAATGCTGTATTTCATAGAGAGATCTGCTATAGGATCAAGGGTGCCAACTGAGTATCTCGTATGTGGTGAATTTACAAATTCATTTAATTTGAATCATTAAATAATAGAATAATTAATTTGATATATATATTTATATATTTTTACTAATATAATATAATGCTAATATATATATATATATATATATATATATATATATATATATATATATATATATATATATATAAATAAAATAACAAAATAAAAAGACAATATATTCATACCAAAAATGAAAAAGAAATAATTGTAATTTTCATGAATACGTTGTTTTATAATTATATAAAAATTTTATAATTAAAAGTGTATAATAAAATTTTATAAAAACAAGTATAACAAATGTTATGTATATAATTTGTTATAATTGTTTTTATAAAAAAAAAAATATATTATATTGTAATTATATGGTAGTTTAATTGATTTCTATAAAACGGTCTTGAAAACAATCAGGTCAAGATCAGGCACTCATAACGCTTAATTCATTTAACAATACAGCCTATATGAATATTATAAGGAATAATAAACACAATATTATATATTAAAATAATATAATATATATAAAAAATATATATAATATTAAATTTGGACCCTGGCTGTTTTGTGGTGTATTCATGTAAAAATATATTAATAAAATTAATAAATATATATGCAATATATATGAATATTATAAAAATAACATATACATATTAGATATTCAAATAATATAAATAAATAATATATAATATTACTCTTGGACCCTGGCTGTTTTTTGTTTGTGGCATATTCATGTAAAAAATATTAATAAAAGTAATAAATATGTATGCAATATATATATATATATATATATATATATATATATATATATATATATATATATGAATATTATAATAAATAATATATAATGTATATTAAAATAATATAATATACATAAATAATATATAATATTAAATTTGGACCCTGGCTGTTTTGTAGTGTATATATATATAAATAATATATACATATTAAAATAATGCATATTATATTATATATAAAATCCTAAAATAATATGTATTACACTTGGAGCCTGGTTGTTTTGTGGCGTATTCATGTAAAAACACTTGTATATCTTGAAAGAATGTAAATAGACAGGAAGAAATAGTATATGGATCTGTGCCTTGGTGTAAATGCAGCCTTAAATGGTGGCAGCGTCCAACCGAGTGCAGTGTGCACGGATAAAACCTATCTAAAGTGTGTGAAATGTATTTTCAGTGGACTGCAAATGAGTTCCCCTCTCTCGTAAGAGGCCCATGAGCTCTGCAATCAACCCCATAAATACATTCTCCATTTGCAGCAACAGGCCAATCAAAAGTTTAACACACAGCAAATGGAATGAGATTGGCAAGCCGGCCACCCGCTCACTCTCTTCAACGGTGCCAATACGACGAGCGTTCGCAAATAACAGGAAATGCATCTGCCAGGTGGAGAATGCTAATAATATTAGATATGGCATAAAGATCAGACGATCACACTGAAAAGGAAAAGAGTGTTACCGTTTCAGTAATTAACATCACATTCAGATTCAGATTTTTCCCTCCAACATCCTTCACAAAAGAAACCCTAATTACTCTTTTGAGTCTAATTTGGTTGTAATTAGTACCTTTGGAATGTAAAATGTGATAACATCATTTAGAGTTCATCATTAGGGTAACCAGGGCTCATAAATGAACCATTTTACCACTTGTGCAAGAGGTATTGTAACATGTCAAACATGCTTTTTATTAGCTGACAGTGATGCTGCAATAGAAACACTGGGTGAAAATGATATGCACAACAGTGTAGAAGTAAAAATTAAAGCTCATTAGCTTAAAGAGACAGTGCACCCATAATGAACATTTGTGGAAAACAAAATAATTGTTTTGAAAAACATGGATGGATGGATGGATGGATGGATGGACTGACATTTAAAGCACAGAAAACATGTCACAGACAGGGTTGAGCATACACAGACACACACATCTATGATACACACATCTTCATAAGCAGCATCTGAACATGGTAGCGGTTGGCCGGACGCTCTGTAGACCTGATTTATATGCAGTCCCGGGCTCTAGAGAGAAAGCACTTACATACCACTGCTTTTATTCTCTTAAATGGAGGGCTTGACTCCATTAAGTGGAGACCACTTATTGCATTACAGCCATTTTGCTGATACCGTGCGTTTGGCTTCCACCATCCCAACCTCTGCCTCACTGCTGCTTTGAATTGTATATAATTATGTGCTAATTAAGTAATATTAGCTCCTGACTGTTTTAAAGAAAGCAGACCCCAGCAATAATGCGTGAGATAAGCAGGTAAGTTTGCGTACAATGAACTGCACAGGTTGATGCTTAGCTTCTTAGTTTATTAGAGGAACAAATGAACTCCGTCCTGAAGACACTAATGGTAAATGCAACCTGCAACGTAATGATTGGTGCAAAATATTCTAATGGTGATGGCACTAATGTGGACAGGGAGTGATATAATGGTATTGTCAATTACACCTTTTAATTGCATCACAAGAACAGGTTCCTCCGAGCGATTAAGAAAGATAGAGAAGCGTCTTTCAATGGCTAAGAGAACTGAAATGCAATCTGTTGCAATTGATTAACAGCACCTCTGCCATCTGTGAACTCTCTAAACCGATTGCGTTAAACTCGCGGATGCTAACGCCATGCAAACATTAGAGAGAAGAGACGAATTGTCCAGAGACATGGTGCATGTTCCATCCGCCCGCAATTGGATTGTGCTGCATTACCCAACAGAAGACAGATCGATTTACGACGAATGCTTGTCAGATTAAAAACGGCCCCTCCCTCCCTGTCGCAATGACGGAGACTGAGATATGTTTATGAAATTCACTTTTGGAAGTGGGCAGAGGACTGTGTTTGTCTGTAATGGCACTCCATTTGTGCATTTGTTTCCTTTCCCATCCTGCTTCATACAGCACATTATGACATTTGTAAGTACACTGGCACCAAAACGTGTTCGTGTGAGGGAAGACAAACATTGGGTGTGTTGTCAGTTCATTTTTAAATAAATCATATTTGCATAAAATATTAAAATGGGGGCATAAAGTGTCTACGGAATATGGAAGGGCATGTTGTGTCAGTGTGGCTCAGCTTCCCTTGAGCATGAGCAAACTTAGAGCAAAAATTTCACACAAAGATATTTAAGTTTTAAATGATTAAAAATAGTTATACTGTTCAAAAGTATTTGTTCACTAAAGCAACACTTATGTGTATCATTGTGTTTTCTCACAGTGTCTGAAACTGGTTTAATCGAGGATCTGGTCTCTCTAAACCCCTCCTTTCAGAGAGTCTACTCTGCTCTGATTGGTCAGATGGTTCAGTCTGTTGTGATTGGTTGACTGTTCTGATTGGTCAGATGGTTCACTCTGTTGTGATTGGTTGACTGCTCTGATTGGTCAGATGGTTCACTCTGTTGTGATTGGTCGACTCTGCTCTGATTGATCAGATGGTTCACTGTGATTGTTTGACTCTGCTCTGATTGGTCAGATGGTTCAGTCTGTTGTGATTGGTTGACTGTTCTGATTGGTCAGATGGTTCACTGTTGTGATTGGTTGACTGCTCTGATTGGTCAGATGGTTCACTCTGTTGTGATTGGTTGACTGCTCTGATTGGTCAGATGGCTCAGTCTGTTGTGATTGTTTGACTGCTCTAATTGGTCAGATGGCTCAGTCTGTTGTGATTGGTCTACTCTGCTCTGAGTGGTCAGATAGTTTAGTCTGTTGTGATTGGTCAACTCTGCTCTGATTGGTCAGATGGTTTAGTCTGTTGTGATTGGTTGACTGCTCATCAGATGGTTCACTGTGATTGTTTGACTCTGCTCTGATTGGTCAGATGGTTCAGTCTGTTGTGATTGGTTGACTGCTCTGATTGGTCAGATGGTTCAGTCTGTTGTGATTGGTTGACTGTGCTCTGATTGGTCAGATGGTTCAGTCTGTTGTGATTGGTCGACTGCTTACAGCAAGTGTCAGAGACGAAACGGCCATTACTTATGCTTTGGAAGTGCATCAAAGTGGATTTGCTTTGGCAGCACAGAAAACAACATTCTCAACATGTTGACAACACAAACCAGTCTCAGCTACAACTACAGTGTTTGAGGGCGGGTCAAAGTAGACATTGTTCACAATGAAGACCATAGGCTGGCATTAAGTTAAATATATAAAACTGGAATTAGTTCAGAGTTTCTTTTGGGAGACAATAACTCCATTTATCTGCACTTTGACCTTCGAAACTTTGTAGACCTTTTACATTCACAAATGAACTATATTGCACATACAAAAAAATATAATATCCGAAAATGTGTTTTCAGTTCCTCAAGAGGAACCACAGGTGTAGAAAAATCACATTAACTATGAAAATGTTCCACCAACCTCAAACAAACACAAAGTCACACAATCACCATCTTTATTTTTGTCTTAATAATTTATTTAATATTTTTTGATTATAAACAACCCTGAAAACACCTGAATAGCTGTGGGCAGGTGCGTATAGGCCACAGTGAATTCAATGCAAAATAAAAATTCAAACAGAACAAGTCCCACACTTTATTATATTTACTTTTAATTTTGTTATAGTTTATTTATAAGCCACTTTTGTCTATTGTTTGCATATAATGCAATTACATGTAGAAGGAGTAGTTAAAAATTCAGAGCCTGATTAAAAAAAAACCAAAAAAACACCCTTTCAAACCAAAATAGCCGACTTCCTGTTGGTCGGAACTAATGACTGTAAATTAGAAAGTTGTCCGGCTTAATAAAATCAATATATGTACCGAGTTTGGTGTCTGTAGGTAAAACGAAAAAGGTGGTGCTACAGACGTCCTCTCCATGCCTGTTTCTAAGGCTTTGGCGGTGTCTAACTGCCGACAACTTGATGTTAAGTGTGACTTGTGTGTTCAAATACCTTTCGGGGCCACTGTATATCCTAAATGAAGAAAACAATTATGCAAATGTGCTTAGTTGGGGGTCCCCATAAAAGGCCTGTAGAACGACTTCAAGGCTCAGTTTGCCTAATTACATAGCTGGAAATAAAGAAGTGAAAATGTTGTCTTAGAAGCATTTAAAGAGTGTATGGCTCTTTTGTGTTGAACAAATTGCCACTTTTAGCACGTTTACAATCGTGTTGAGAGAGGACGGGTCTAAATCAAGCAGCATTTCGAATGCATATAATCTCGTTAATTTCCTTGTTTTGCATGTCCTTTTACGCGCTTCAATTACAACTGCGTTCTGGCTATTTAACAAAAGTGTTTTTTAGTATTGTCTCTAGGACATTTTTGAAGTGTTCCGTGTTCATATGCATCTAAATCACATCGCATTGTTTACATAGGGGCGGATTTGTAAGATCCACAAGGTTGGATTAATCTTCATGCAGCGCAGTCTTCATCGCACAGCTGCGTTTCACCGCATTCATCTGGGAACAAGGACTTTGAGTTAGCGATCGACCTTTGCCGGATACAAACCCCATTTGTACAGCCTTGTCAATCCTATTTCTCTGTTTAATGGACTGCTGGAGCGATCACTCAGTATGCAACTAAGCAATCAATTATCCATAAATGCAAATGGGATTAAAGTTTAACCATTCCCTTTCCTTTTTAAACCAACGTATAAGTGCAAAGGGAACATAGGGGACAACTGCTAACAAAAAAAGACGTGTATGCATAAAGCAGCATTTCTGATCACATTCCCACTGAAGTGTGTGACTATGGTGTTGTTTCCTTCACAAACACCCTTCCGCCCCCGTTCCTTCTGAAAACAGGATTAAAGATGCTTGCGAGTGATGAATATTTTAAAAATAAAAGGCTTTTTGGCTTTGCACGCCTGTTGTCCATCCCGGTTTAATCACAAATATTGGGAGCTTTTGCTTTTGGCTGCTGCGGTCAGAGCTTTTAAAGATGTGACTCATAGCAGGTTGCATCTGGGCTCTTGCCAGCATTCTGTGTCAAGAGCTAAGTGCAGTTGATGCACAGGATTGCGCCTTAGAAACTCCCTTTTCTTCACAATACAGAGCTTTAGAGTGCATATCCACTACACTTCCTATTGAGCACTGAACACACAACAAATATTGGCTATGTTTGGATGAATTCTTCTGCTTACTACTAGAAGTGGGTGATATGACCATAATCTTATATCATGGCAAAATAGAACTGAAACCATGTATGTGGATTATATATTATACAATATGGATAAATGATTTTGATGACATCACTCTGCATTTCAGCTTCTCATCAGATTTTCTGTCCAATCAAATGCTCTCTAGATTCTGAAGCCCCTACATTACAAATAGACACTGAAACTGGCTAAAATCTGTCACTTGTTCACACAATTACTATTTTCTACATGGTGAATGGCACATAGTGCACTATATAGGGGATAGGGAATGATCAGACAGTGTAAATATGCTTTCCATTGGGGTGAATGAAGTCTGGATTCACGTTAGTGTCAGTGAACCGCCACAGCTCCGGTCCAGAGACACGATAGCACAGAGCGGATCATGTGGTCGAGTCGCCGCAGAGCAGAAAACATATCGGACCCGTTTGAATTCTGCACAGAATGATGTATTTTAATGCGATATGGAGGAGATTAGGAGGAGAAATGGTTAGAGATTAGGAGGAAACTGCAACTTTACTGAGCAACGACTCTGGATGAGCTGTGATATAAAGGAAACGCTATTGGCTATTTTAAAAAAGGGGGAGGAGCTGTTCGATATGCCCCGCCCTGCCTTCCTATTTCAGTGGAAGTTACGTCAGCACACTGAATAATGCTGCTCGTTTCAAGACACTTCAATGGGCCTTTAAATTAAATAAAATGAAGAAAAAAAACAAAAACAAAAAAAAAACTAAGTATGCTGCGTTCCCAATCTAGCCTAAATAGTATTCGAAATCTCCTAAGCCGTAGTATGCTGAAAAGAATTTTCCAAAGACACCCAGAGTCTGTTTGAGCTACTGAGCTACTGAAAATATTTTTTACATTTACAAAATGTTTTACACATACAGAAATGCTGTGTATGTGTCACACATATTTAAATTCAAATCCACTAACATGAAGAACAGCTTGTTCTGCATAAAGGTGAATTCCTCCATGTTGAAATCACATGACCAGCTGAATATCACTCACATTAAGTTGGAAATCCCCTATTATTAGACATTATTATCACCTATTATCCCTGTGAATCTGGTATTTCCAATTTTTCATGCTTTTGTAATGACACACACACACACACACACACACACACACACAAAGGCACATTCATGATTGTTTTCCAATAAAGATTTTCCAACAGTAAGGGTATTTTTGAATGGTTTAATTGGGTTTTCTTGGAAAATGTCACCTAAAAACTAATTGATTCATTCAAAGATTTTCAGTAATTACTTTCTCTCTCTGACGCTGCCCTTATTAGGATGCCATGTTTAACTTTTCAGCATTGCAAATGATAACTGTTGAAAAAGCACCCTCAGCTGTGTGCGCATGTTAAAATATCATTGCCCACTCTCGAACTATCTTACTTTGTCTGATCTCTTAGTAAAATAAAACAATTTCCCTTCGCAAGCACCACTAAAATAACGAAGTGAAAAAAGATGTACACTTTAGAATAAGTTTAAAAAGTATAATAGGAAAATATATACTTTAAAGGTGCACTATGTAATTATTTTCGTTTAAAATGAACAGAATTTAAATAATGTGTCAATACATCATCAATCCATGCATGTCTTGTCATATCCGTAAATAAAGAAAAGTTGCTCCGGCGACATTGACGTGTCTGGTGTGGGAGTGGCAGGGTTAACATGGAGCAGCTAAATCGTGAATCTCCAGGGAATCACTCCATTAAAACAAACACGCAAAAAATAAAAAAAAGAACGCGCCAGAGCTCGTAATTAAACCAGAATCAACATTGGCTTGGCTTTTCAGAGATGGCAAGAACTGAGGGATTTGAAACGTTGTAAACGTGATGTGGAGATTGTTTTTATTACTCAACAGGTCAGTTATGTATTTTATTGAACAGATAAATATGTAGCTCTCTAACAGAGTTCACTGAGTTTCACAGAGTTATCTATTCTAGCTTGTGTAACGCTGTGCTGGAATTTATTTTAAAGGAAACAAATGGTTTATTAATGGGTAAAAGCCACAGTAAAAGCATACTCTTAAGCATAGTATGGATGTTTTATGAGCAGTAGGATAATCTCTTTTTTTAGTTATGATAAGTAACCATATTCATCCATAGTCATGAAGAGCCAAAGCACAACCACAAAAATGTTCTTCCGCACAAACGTTAGGACGAAATGTTATAGTGTAACTTTAATATTATATTATCTGCAAGTACAGTTTTTTTTACTCTTTCCCCACCATTGATAGAAATTTCCCTCATTTATGAGACACCGTTTCCCTGCCATTGACGGAAATATCCGGCTTTCCGTGTTTTCACTGTTTGGTAGGGGGCACTATGACGCATCTTCTGAAGAGTATGGCTCTCCTGATCAAAACACATGTGAAGAAGATGCAGAAACGAGCGACAGCATATGTAATTATATACATATGTAAAATATGCTATTATATTCTATACTTTTATTAATTCTATTCAGAAACCATGAAAAAAGTGAATAAAGACTGAGTCAATGTTCAGAAATACTTATTTTTTATTATTTTTATGTTTTGAACTATGCTGTATAGCTTTATTTAGCAATGCATTTGTTGTCAAATTCAATTTTTTTATTTTTAATGATTAAAAAATTCCATTATTTTTATTCAAAAAAGTGAATTGTATTTTATTGACAAAATATTTTAGTTTGTCATGGATATTTTTTGATTATATCAGATAACATTTTAATCTGTCATGTTACAATGTTCCCCTCACATGTTACAATGTACCCCACCTATGGGGCATGTTGTCACATTTCACTTCCATTCTTTCAGGTAAATCAAGAAAAAAACATACACTGTATTAATGAAACAAAACCACATAATTGTACTAGACGTGTGAAATTAATGTGGAAAAAAATAAATACTCTGAACCTCAAGTGGGTTTACACAGACTGAGAAAGTCAAAAAGCATTAGGTTGTGCCCTGCTCTCCCCTACACTACAAGTGCACATTCAGTACAATTAAGTGCACTCCTTTTCCACAAGGGAACAGTATGGACACAGCCGGTTCTATTTTCATCTCCACTGTCGAATATTTCATATTTCCAGGCAGATGTCCATGTTTCTGCTAATGTTCCCTTTCAGATAACGCCCGCTTCACCCTGAAAGCACCTCCATTCATTCAGCGTGCTCATCTCCACAGCGTCAGAAGGCTGTGTCTGAGTCATTAGTATGCCAGGCTGCATGCTGGGACACATGATGGCCAGTGATTCTAATAGCAGGCTGTCCAAGTTTCCTCGCTGCCGCAGCGGACAGGCCCTACACAGCGCGGCCGCACACTGAATGATCCTACCGTCAAAAGGACAGGCCAGGAACGCCACAGCACTCCGTTAATATGCCAGCCTAGCGGCCGTGGTTGTCACAGGAGAGCCTGGCACATGCAAGCTGTCTCAGATTCGTTTCTGCCTTTTTAGCCCATCCTTACCAACGTCTTTTTCCTTTAGTGTTTCTCTTAATCACTTAGGCTTATGTTCGCTGTCTCTCTTTCTATCTTCACCCGGGAAAAGCGTTTCGCCGTGACCCCTGATGCAGCGCAGAGGGAAACGATCTGAATGAGCAGTTTGATAAGCAATCTAAACCTAATAGCTTAGAAAATGGAATTAATTGTGTTGCACGATGACATTAAAGTGTTGATCGCCTGTGGTCTCTCGGGTTCACATGCAAATCCACACTTTTTTTTTCTTTCCCACCACTGACATGTTGAAAAATCTTTTTTTAATTTTTGTTATTAGTACTTAAATATGTGATCCCTTAAAATATACAGCTTGTTTTCAGAGAATATACACACTACTGGTCAAAAGTGTGTTATCATTAAGAGTTTTTTTATGGCAAAGCTGAATGTTCAGCATCATTCCTCCAGTCTTCAGTGTCACAAGATTCTTCAGAAATCATTCTAATATGAGGATTTGATGCTCAAAACCATTTCTGATTGTTATCAGTGTTGAAACTGTGAAACTGTGGAAACTGTGAAAATTCAGCTCTTCCATCACAGGAATAAATTAAACGTTTTAATATATTAAGACAGAAAAAGTTCATTTAAATTGCGATAATATTTCACAATATTACAGTTTTTACTGTATTTTTTATCAAATAAATGTAGCCTTGGTGAGCATAAAATACTTTTTTTTTGTTGAAAAATTCAAAATTTTCACCGGTATACTGTATCTTAAATCAAAATGTATTTACCTTTATTCACCATTATGTTGTTCCATACACGTATGATCCTTTCATGTAAAACAAAAGGAGGATTTACTGGAATCTCTTTTGCATACAATTACAATAAATGAGGACAAAAATGCCTCGAAAGCATCACAACAGACAGTATCACAAAAATAGTCCATATGACCATGTGCACTATATTTTAAGTCTTCTGAATCCAAACGATAGCTTTGTGTGGGGAATTTTTGTCAGGAAATACTTTACTCTTTAAAGCATGAAAGCCTTTTTCAAATCAGTTCAATTTTACTAACAATAAAAACTTTTCTTCTCACACTTTACAGTGAGGTTCCATTAGTTAATGTAGATTAATGTGTTAACTAACAATAACTAACAACATATTATAGTATTTATTAATATTTGTTTACATTAGTTAATAATACATTGTCATTGTTAGTTTATGTTAGCTCAGGTTCATTAGATAATGTTAACAAATACAGCTTTTGAGTTCAATAATGTATTAGCACATGTTGAAATAAAATCAGCTGTTGCTAACAAATGGAACCTTGCTTATTGTAAAGCCAATTTATCTTAGATACTTTTACTGGAAGCTCAACTCCTGACCTACACTTGTCCTGTCTCAAACCGAGCATTCTGTTCTTGTCTTGAGCAAGATAGCATGTGATCTCACGATCGCCCATGTGCGTTTGTTACAGATGAGCTAAAATGAGTGTATAGATACATCAACCCTCCACTGGCCTTCTGCCGGATCTGATAGTAGGACTGTACGTATGATAGGTGATCTACCAACATTACTGTCAGTACTATGTTAATATTAAAATACTTCACAAAATGGATACTCTTAGAAATAAAAAATACTATATAGAACCTTAAAAGGGTTCTGTCAGGCGCTTCATACATAGAACCTTTTAGTTTTATGAATTCATTTTATTATTAATACAATTTAGTTTTTTAATTAAACAGCTCGTAAACATACTTTATCACAAACAAAAAAAGAAAAAGAAAAGTGAAATAACCCATGACACATGAAAGTATTAATCAATCAGAAAAGTATGAATCATTTAAGACATTTCTCCTTATATAGAACCGTTTTGGCACAAAGTGTTCTTTAAAATAAGTTTTATTTGGAACTCCACTGAACTTTTATTAGGAACTTTTATAATGAAGTTTTATTTGGAGCAGTGTGAACATGCATTCAAATATCTCATTTTGAGTCCCGTTTGGAACAGCTCAAGATGATAACAGAAAACCGTTGCTTTGAACGTCCTGCAGTTTCTGCATCAACGTTCCCACCATGTTTAAATATTCAAGCAGTGAATGAGCATGTCTGTGAAACTAAACAAAGAAGTGCCCACATTTGCCAAAGCCCCGGAGAGAGCATGTCATGTATACGCAAGGCATGCCAGCAGAATGAAAATGCGGGTCTGAAAGCTGTTTTTTGTGTTTGTTTGGTTTATTTCTTACTGACATTCTCCTTATCTTGCTCCTTATATTAATCAGGCAGATGGTCCAATATCTCTAAGTGGCTTGTTATTTTCTAAGTAGATAAAGAGAAATATATATTCCAATATATCAGAAATCCCAGAAGAATACAAAACATTTTTATTTGTTCTTGCGATATGCATCGCTGTACCTGAAGATTGTTATAAAGTTTATTAGCCAAGATGCAGGTGGCAGCGAGTGGATATTTTGGCATTTGTTGTTGTTTCTTATGGAAGTTTTTTTTTTTTTTTTTTTTTTAGTAGTTCTCAATGCAAGGAAAAGTACATCAACTGAACATTTCATATGTATTCATTATGTCCCACAGTAAACTGATATTTCTCATACTTTATGTACTGTCTGCAGGATTTGTCGGTATCTATCACTTCATGTTGTCCATAAAGGCTTTTGGTAATTCAGATAATTAGATGCCAAAGTTTGGAGGTTTTTTCCTGAAATCACATTCAACAACATTAGATTATTTTATGTTGCTTGTGGCACTACATTCATATGACATTTTGATTACAATAACCCAATTTTACAGTACATATGAACACATGCGTTTGCCAAGCGTCACTCTTACTATTAGTCATATTAAACAAACCCCTAAAGCTAAGAGCTAAACTTTGCCATGTCCTGCTACAGACATGCATGAGGCCTCAAAATATACGGTTTGTTAAAAAGAGGTGTGTAGTTTTCTTTTATATATATAAAACATAATATATTATTTTCACCTGATGTATGATAAAACTGTGAAAAAAATTATATCCATTTTTAAATGCAATAAAGAAACAGTAAAGCTACATTGTTGTCACATGACCTCATTATGTTACACATTACATTTCTCAAATAAATTCGTGTAAAAATGTCCTTTTAAATGCACACACACACGCTCACACACTTTCTCACAAACACACACACGCGCTCATGGAGACAGTTTTTTTTCGTTCGCAAATGCAATATATAGGGGAGAGCGCTTTTTGACTTTCTCAGTCTGTGTAAACTTGAGGTTCAGAGTATTTTTTTTTCCCACATTAATTTCACACATCTAGTACAATTATGTGGTTTTCTTTCATTAATACAGTGTATGCTTTTTTCTTGATTTACCCGAAAGAATGGAAGTGAAATGTGACAACATGCCCCATAGGTGGGGTACATTGTAACATGACCAAATGACAGATTAAAATATTATCTGATATAATCACAAAAAAATTACAATTATTACCTTTTAAAATAAAATAATGGCTTTTTTAAATCATTAAAAATAAACACGTTTTTAAGTTTGATAACAAACACATCTCTAAATACAGCTCTACAGCAGAGTTCAAAACATAATAATAATGAATCATTTCTGAACATTGACTCTCAGTCTTTATTCACCCTTTTCTCATGGTTTCTCAATAGAATTCATAAAAGTATAGAATATAATATCATATTTCTAATAGGGGCTGATTGTAACGCAGTGTGACAACATGCCCCGCCTGCACAACTGGGATTTAAACCGCGGCTCGTGTCTTCTGCTGTTAGATCAGCATTAAAGCACCATCTCAACTGTTACATAACAGATATAAGATTACAATAATATCTGATTTGTCTTATTTTAAATAAACACAAAAAAACAGAGATGAAAAATAAACTTAATAAATTTTGTTTTGCTATGGTTAAATAAATGTTCAGTGATATCTTCCAAAGATTTTTTTAATTTTTGTGCAATTTCTTCTCTAAATAATGTTGGTATGGCAACTAGTAAATACACAACGTTTTTTCATCCTGGCATGTGTGGAAAGTGTTAAACCACGTGCGTTACAACGAACCCCGCGTTAGGTTGTGCCCCGCGCTCCCCTACGCTCACACACACACACAAACACACACTCTCTCTCCCACATACACGCACACACTTACTCACACACGCGCTCTCTCTCTCTCTCTCTCTCTCTCTCTCTCTCTCTCTCTCTCTCTCTCTCTCTCTCTCTCTCTCTCTCTCTCTCTCTCTCTCTCTCTCTCTCTCTCTCTCTCTCTCTCTCTCTCTCTCTCTCTCTCTCTCTCTCTCTCTCTCTCTCTCTCTCTCTCTCTCATACTCTCTCTCTCTCTCTCTCTCTCTCTCTCTCTCTCTCTCTCTCTCTCTCTCTCTCTCTCTCTCTCTCTCTGTCTCTCTCTCTCTCATCTCGTCTCTCTCTCTCTCTCTCTCTGTCTCTCTCTCTCTCTGTCTCTCTCTCTGTCTCTCTCTCTCTCTCTCTCTCTCTCTCTCTCTCTCTCTCTCTCTCTCTCTCTCTCTCTCTCTCTCTCTCTCTCTCTCTCTCTCTCTCTCTCTCTCTCTCTCTCTCTCTCTCTCTCTCTCTCTCTCTCTCTCTCTCTCTCTCTCTCTCTCTCTCTCTCTCTCTCTCTCTCTCTCTCTCTCTCTCTCTCTCTCTCTCTCTCTCTCTCTCTCTCTCTCTCTCTCTCTCTCTCTCTCTCTCTCTCTCTCTCTCTCTCTCTCTCTCTCTCTCTCTCTCTCTCTCTCTCTCTCTCTCTCTCTCTCTCTCTCTCTCTCTCTCTCTCTCTCTCTCTCTCTCTCTCTCTCTCTCTCTCTCTCTCTCTCTCTCTCTCTCTCTCTCTCTCTCTCTCTCTCTCTCTCTCTCTCTCTCTCTCTCTCTCTCTCTCTCTCTCTCTCTCTCTCTCTCTCTCTCTCTCTCTCTCTCTCTCTCTCTCTCTCTCTCTCTCTCTCTCTCTCTCTCTCTCTCTCTCTCTCTCTCTCTCTCTCTCTCTCTCTCTCTCTCTCTCTCTCTCTCTCTCTCTCTCTCTGTCTCTCTCTCTCTCTCTCTCTCTCTCTCTCTCTCTCTCTCTCTCTCTCTCTCTCTCTCTCTCTCTCTCTCTCTCTCTCTCTCTCTCTCTCTCTCTCTCTCTCTCTCTCTCTCTCTCTCTCTCTCTCTCTCTCTCTCTCTCTCTCTCTCTCTCTCTCTCTCTCTCTCTCTCTCTCTCTCTCTCTCTCTCTCTCTCTCTCTCTCTCTCTCTCTCTCTCTCTCTCTCTCTCTCTCTCTCTCTCTCTCTCTCTCTCTCTCTCTCTCTCTCTCTCTCTCTCTCTCTGTCTCTCTGTCTCTCTCTCTCTCTCTCTCTCTCTCTCTCTCTCTCTCTCTCTCTCTCTCTCTCTCTCTCTCTCTCTCTCTCTCTCTCTCTCTCTCTCTCTCTGTCTCTCTCTCTCTCTCTCTCTCTCTCTCTCTCTCTCTCTCTCTCTCTCTCTCTCTCTCTCTCTCTCTCTCTCTCTCTCTCTCTCTCTCTCTCTCTCTCTCTCTCTCTCTCTCTCTCTCTCTCTCTCTCATACTCTCTCTCTCTCTCTCTCTCTCTGTCTCTCTCTCTCTCTCTCTCTCTCTCTCTCTCTCTCTCTCTCTCTCTCTCGCTGTCTCTCTCTCTCTCTCTCGGTCTCTCTCTCTCTCTCTCTCTCTCTCTCGCTCTCTCTCTCTCTCTCTCTCTCTCTCTCTCTCTCTCTCTCTCTCTCTCTCTGTCTCTCTCTCTCATACACACAAGGATAGTAATACCAGTAAATTTTGCACTTCATGTTGTTTGATAACAAAGAATGCAATGTGTTTTCTTAGTCTTTGTATTTTTATATCAATATGGTACAAGATTATCCTTTTCAAATCAATGTGAACAAATGTAATCTAAAAGTAATCAAAAAGTAGTTCAATTATATTACCTTAAATGTGTAATGTAATGGATTACGTTACTAACAAATTTTTGTCATGCAATTTTGAACCAGCACTGGTAGTATACAGTCACAGAGTACAAGATTTACTATACGAGTGCAGTGCTGACCATTAAACAGAAGCAGCAACAGCTCCCTTGTTGCTAGGCAATAACATGAGATAATGAGAAGATAAATAACTTATACCTAAAATGTAAACCAGGCTGCTACTGGGGGCCTCATTTATATGATGAATATATATACGGCATGCCCTTAGGGTCACTGGTTATTAAAGGAACAGCAATCGATTGTAAAGCGTCGAATGATGAAACTTAATATCTATCAAGATCTGATCATAAATGCGAACAAAATGACTATTTATCATTACATAAAATGCATGCATATAGCCTGTACCAGAATACTCATATATTAATAGTATGTGATTAAACTAGTAAGTAATTCAATATTAATTCAATACATTAATTAAAATTGATTGTAAAGCATTGAATGATGAAACTTAATATCTATCAAGATCTGATCATAAATAGTCATTTTGGTTGCATTTATCATTACATAAAATGCATGCATATAGCCTGTACCAGTTTAATCATGTAATATTAATATATGAGTATTATACAATAGTAAGTAATTCAATATTAATTCAATAAATTAATTAAAATATTGGTAATATCTTTATGTATAATGCATTATCAAATTATTTTTAATGCATTAATTATGCCTTGTAATGCAACTTGCATTGCATGGTCTCATGAATAATTGTAACCACATTTATAATACATTATGAATACCTTCATAATGTATTACACATAAAGGCTTTAAGTAAAGTGTAACAGATGTTTAATTTTGATTCTACGCACATTGACTTATTGAGTACCATTTTTAATGAAAGAAACCAAACTAATTATTTATTATTTTGGTCTGAAGTGGATTCATGCTTTACTCATCTCGCATGCACAGGAAAGAAAATAAAGAAAATATTCAAAACAACATCAAAACACAATGCATTAATGGATATAATTTTAAATGCAAGTTAAACGAAATTAACTGCATTAATAACAGCTGTTAACCTCGTCCGCCTTCATTTAAAACCAGTTACTGAAGAATACACCATGGTATCAGTGAGATAGAAAATCATTTGATGGCGGATGACAGTTAACAACTTTCTGACAAGCCTTCAGCCTCTGGCAAAATCACAATTGACAATCATTTAAATCTATTATTCAACACAGCCCGAAACGGTAGTCTTCCTATACTGGAAGCCCTTTAGTAAGCTTTTCTTCTTCTTCGTCACAAGATTATAAGAAACATCTGAGATGCTTTTCTTGTCTCTCCGCTCTTGAATGTGATGAACGTCGGACTCTATAAACTCCAAAACATGTTCTGGATAACATCATCCTTTGACTGTTCACTGCAATGAATATCGCCTTGAATTGTGCGGTTTATGCGTTCTCTTCACCCTGCTGTGCAGAAAACTGGCCTTTAGGAAATTGACGGAGGTAAACAGCTGTGTGGAAGGATGCATTCCTGCTGAACGGCATGCGCTGCATTATTGCTGACTTGACTGCTTTTTTAATTCACAATTTGATTTGGAAATGTCAAAGTGGCTTTAATCCATCAGATGGGCAGGTTTATCTCCCTGTAATGCCGTTCATCCCATTTACAGCTCACCAATGTCACCAAAGCACAGCCCTGCTTGACCTGCTGATTCCGACACAGGCTGTCATCGTCATATTTTAGGATACCTTCAAATCAAATAATCCATTTCAAAAAGCCAAATGCTCATCCAGGCCAAATCTGTGCAGTCAATTAGGAAAAAAACTCCATATTAACAGGGATTAAAATCTATCTATCTATCTATCTATCTATCTATCTATCTATCTATCTATCTATCTATCTATCTATCTATCTATCTATCTATCTATCTATCTATCTATCTATCTATCTATCTATCTATCTATCTATCTATCTATCTATCTAATATTTCTTATCCATCCATCCATCCATCATCTGTCTGTCTGTCTGTCTGTCTGTCCGTCCATCCATCCATCCATCATCTGTCCGTCCATCCATCCGTCCATCCATCCATCCATCCATCCATCCATCCATCCATCCATCCATCCATCCATCCATCCATCCATCCATCCATCCATCCATCCATCCATCATCTCATCCATCCGTCTGTCCATCCATCCATCCATCCATCCATCCATCCATCCATCCATCCATCCATCCATCCATCCATCCATCCATCCATCCATCCATCCACCCATCATCCATCCATCCATCATCATCCGTCTGTCCGCCCGTTCATCCTGTCCGTCCATGTCCATCCATCCATCCATCACATCCATCCATCCATCCATCCATCCATCCATCCATCCATCCATCTATCCGTCTGTCCGCCCTTTCACCCATCCGTCTGTCCATCCATCCATCCATCCATCCATCCATCCATCCATCCATCCATCCATCCATCCATCCATCCATCCATCCATCCATCCATCCATCTATCCATCTTTCCATCCATCCATCATCATCTGTCTATCCGCCTGTTCACCCGCCCACCATCCATCTATCCATCCATCCATCCATCATCCATCCATCATCCATCCATCCATCCATCCATCCATCCATCCATCCATCCATCTATCCATCCATCCATCCATCCATCCATCCATCCATCCATCCATCCATCCATCCATCCATCCATCCATCCATCCATCCATCCATCCATCCATCCATCCATCTATCCGTCTGTCCGCCCTTTCACCCATCCATCCATCATCTGTCTGTCCGCCCGTTCACCCGTCCGTCCATCCATCCATCCATCCATCCATCCATCCATCCATCCATCCATCCATCCATCCATCCATCCATCCATCCATCCATCCATCCAAATGTTTCTTGAAAATACAGCATATTAGAATGATTTCTGAAGGATCATGTGACTCTGAAGACTGGAGGAATGATGCTGAAAATACAGCTTTGATCACAGGAATACATTATAAATATTTTAACATAAAAAAACAGTTATTCTACATTGTAATAACATTACTGTTTTGTTTTCACTGTATTTTTGGCTAAAATGCTGCCTTGGTGAGCATAAGATACAGTAAAAAAAAAAAAAAACACATTAAAAAACATAATTATTCAAAACTTTTGTCCATTTAGAATACAATTTTGCATCCTGCTTTCTACCTCAATTCAAATCCAGGAATTGGAATTTAAAAAGCCATTCTCAATTCACTTCTGAATGGTGCACAACCCTGACACCCACACACAGTCCGGTGTTTACGGCATGCACACGGAAACGGACACAGACCCTGCCCGTGCAGCCCAACACAAATGACACCGACAAACGCTGACTGGCAAGATGCAGCCATTTCATAAATCTACAGAGATGCCTCTTTAGCGAATGGTAATTAAAATAGCCTCAATCCACAAATCCCTGATAAATATTTCATTAAGCCGCTCTTGGTGGCTGTTATTGTTATGGCGCAACTATATTTCAAATGCTCTCTTGGTGAAATAATTCCAAACATTGGGTGGGCTGGAGGGAAATTAACTTTTAGGCGAATTGAGGGTGGGCAGCCCTGATTTATTCAGCACTGGACAGGGGGATAAATTCAGTTCAACGTCTTACAAAATAATGAATGCATACACAGACCCCAGCACTATATAACTGACGGCCTAAAACCACTGAACAGGACACAGACCCTTATATTTAAAAAGCACTTGTGCATTATTTATTCAACATCTTGCCCAACTCATGTGGAGGGCCTGACAGATGCAAGAACTGCATAAAACACAATACAGATTGTCCATAGCATAACATTGTCCTGCTAAAAAAGAGGTTCTTGTGGATCTCAAACTCTTTATATTGTTCAGCACTAAGAATGTACTTTTGTAATCCATAAAAACTCTATTGCCCACACACTAGATTTTGCATATACACTAATGTTTTATGCATACTCAACAAAACAAAGAGACGGTTTGTGCACTGGTCTTGACATTCAAAGCAATTCTGGTTAAATGAAAGCCTCCATGGCCTTTAAAATATGCTTCATATTCTCATGCAACAGACCCTTTTTGTTGAAATATAATATTTACATGATGTCTAATCACTATATTTTTGTGATATTCTGGTCTCAGATATGACGAACTGTAAAGTCTATGGGATTTTTCTGTGTCCGTTTTATTGTCTGCCAAACGAAAACCAAGTTAAATTGCTTATAAAAGTAATAGCGCAAACCTCTCTGCATGATTTGAGGTATTATTCAAGTTCAGAGCAAAAATGGCGTGGGAAGATCAACAGGGGTTTATTGAAAACTGCATTAGCACCTCAGCTACACTGCTTTAGGTTTCATCTGCAGCTTTTGCACCATTATAGGACTGAAAACCCCTATGAATTACCCATGAGAACAGTGTTTGGGCTTCTCAAGCAAATAACTATCTCCAGTCGAATGTTTAGTTATTTTTTCTTGTTCATTGTTGCTTTTCACATTCAGTTAGATTCTTTAATGCTTTTTCTCCATGGAGACCATCACGTGAACATGTTTTGGCTTGTTGCGAGAAACCACATCTGTAGATCAACCTCTTCCTATCGCAGTCAGAATCTGCAATGCATAGGCTAAATGAAGATTTTGCAAACACTGCATGTCAACACGACACAACTGTCCAGATTACGATGGATACAAATTTTCTGACAACTGCAAATTTCCAGTTCCTGATGTTAAATGCTATTTTAAAGGCTCATAATTTTGTTTTGGATGTGTCCTATAACAGGTTTACATGCATCAAAGGTCTTCTTAATATACATTACACATCACCACATTGTTCAATGATTCTCAAACGACTCGACGGATGACGCATGAGCCTACTCTGCTCTGATTGGTCAGATGGCCCAGTCTGTTGTGATTGGTCTACCACATGCAGCACGTGTTTCAGAAGCTAAACGACCATTACCATAACTGAACTTCAGCTCCGGAGGCTTCCTAAAGCTCAGCGACTGCACACACTAAAATAAACTGGTACTGACCCATCTTTCCAGAGCAAGTATTTTGTGAATCCCATGTTGAACTCAGAGATTTGAGAAGTCGTCGTCAGTAAAATGACGTTTGAGGGCGGGTCAAGTTGTTTGCGGGCGTACAACGAACATCATTACACATCATGTCTTTTCTAGTGACATAGAACCATCATGCATTAGGATTCGAAATACAACTCGTAAACGTGGTTCAGAGTTGATTTTTTCTTTTGGGAGACAATAACTATTTATCATGCCTTTCCGACTTTACAACTTTGCAGAATGTTTACATTCACAGACAGCTTTATTACACACTGCATGAAAGGGGATATTCAAAAAACCATAATGGGGCACTTTAATTACAGACTATGGGCCCAGATTTATTAAACATGGCAAATATGCGTGGGAGCACAATCCCATAAAAGCGCCAATTGGAGTGGAAAGTTCAGTCCGTACGACGCGTAAATTAAAGAACACGGAAGCAGCCGGATCATTTCCATAATGACCAACACAATCTACCAATTAGCATCTGGTTTAAGACAAGCTTTTTGGGGAGTTAAATAATGGTGCAAACACTGTCAGAAAAAAAGGTACAGTGCTGTCACTGGGGCGGTACCCTAAGGTACAAAACTGAAAAGGTACTAATATGTACCTTTAAGGTACTAATATGTACCATTTAGGGGTGAGCAAGGTACAAAGATGTACCTTTTCACTTTTGTACCTTAGGGTACCGCCCCAGTGACAGCACTGTACCTTTTTTTCTGAGAGTGAACATCAGTAAGCTGACTAGCGCAAACCTTAGTAAATCACCTTGCATGATTCATTTAAATACTCTCCTCCCATAAATTTTGTGTCTGAAAGGGAAACTCCTACAAATGCATATAGGTCAGCAGCAAAATAACCCTGTCCATGCCTTTTCAGCACAATTTTTTCACTGCGTATATTTTGTAAATCCTGACAGCCAAAAGAGGGTTTGCACTGCCGCAAGCTGTTAGTAAATCTGGAATCTCATCAAAGAATGAAAAATTCCATAAGCCAAAAGGAGACTTTAAAGACCCACTTAAATTATTTTCTTCCATTTGCAAATGTATGCTAGTATGTATATATCCTTGTATACAGATTATTACAAAGCTAAAAGCCACACAACTTCAATTTTAATTTCAGGGGATCTTTAAGACATCAAGAAAAATCTGACTAAAGTATATAATTTACTATCCACACATATTTACTATCCAACAGACATGTTTCCTACAGAAACGGCATGCGCTTGCTCATCATTACTAATATAAGATCGGATTAAACCAGTTATGAAAGCTGGGAAATCTTCTATTGGCCCAACTTTCTATAATCTTTGCCCATTTCTACTTTGGAAGGATGCATACATATTAGATTATGACTAATTATTACAAATATTACTGATATATACATAAACTATTTTATTATTCTTTCTGGCCTGTTTGGCTGTCACTCTTTCTGAGTGACAGCCAAACAAATGTTAACATTTGTGCAACCACGATATGAGTAATTTAATGTCACAGTGTCTGTGTATATCACTAAATGGTATTTTTGTAGATATATAACAATGCACATTTGCTGATTTACAAATGAAAGGTTCTTCATCCCATTTCATTATTTCAATCAACAGACACTTAAAAGACAGATGTAGCCTTATAAAATGTAACATTATAAAATCAATAATTGATTTTGAACTGACTCCATGCTAGTAAAATAGCTGGTGTGCATATTAATATGGCAATTTCAGTTACCACAAACAACTGAATTTTGCTTCACATTTAACAAGATTTTCATAGTTGCATTGTAGCAGGCTTGTGGACTCTTTTCTTTAACCTCTCGCCTCTTTAACTTAGCACACTAGTTATGATGATTCACACAGGACCGTCATAAACACAGAGAAGGCTTATTTAAGGCTTTGAAATGCCATTCTTGACTGACGTGGTACCATTTTCATGTTGTTGTTGTTGGTTTTTTTTAATTTTTATTTTAAACCTCCAGCACTAAAGCTTGAAACCATCTCTGCATTTCAATTAGACAGCATGAGGAAGAATAACCAGTCTCGTCGGACAAGGCCAATGAATAACACTCAGCATTCAGGGAACTGGAGTAGCTGTCCGTCATGTCTGCTTTATCTTTGAAGGGCCCTTGTGAAGCAAATCGATAAATCTCGAAACCAATTTTGCAGGGATAATAATGTTGTACTCGAGTGCGCCTCATTTTCCCCACAAACACACATTATCCTTTTTCAGGTAACTCTTTCATGGCAGGCTCGCATGCCTTTGCAAGCTAGTCCAAAAAAAGTTGCTGCTTGAAGTTTCTGACATGATCAAAACAAGGTTCTTGGCACGAGAAAAGAACACAAACCCCAGGCGAGCAGAAAACAAACGCCGAGCTTGCTGCGTTCACGTTTCCTCCAGGAGTTCGAGCACAGACGGGACAAGTGTAATTCTGTAACTGCGTGCTGTTACTCAGAATGAGACGTCCTGGGTGAACTCAAGAGCTAACATCAAATTACAAACTGCTAAAAACAGCAACAGTGAGAACCTTTGACTCTGCTTAAATGCCGTTAAAGTGCTGATGCATATGAAGGCGGCTGATTGCGGGAAAAGACTAGCATAAGGAGACACAGCGGGAAGCATCGGATCTCCCCAGACCCAATAAGCCGCTCAAGGGTAATGGAGATATCTCTCTTACACCATTATTTGCACTCAGACTGCAGATTTTTGTGTCTACTTCTCAAGGCCTCCAATAACGGCAAAAATAATAGCATGCATAACATACAGACTGTCAGATCTTTAGTGAATACGATAAAGGTTTTAGCAATGAAATAACATGGAAAAACTTACAGTATATATATTAACATTAGTTAATTCATTAACTAACATGAACTAACAATGAGAAATATATTTTTACAGTATTTATTAACCATTGTTAATGTTAGTTCACAGTGCATTAACTAGTTAACAGATACATTTGATCTTAAAAATGTGTTAGTAAATGTATAAATTAACATTAAAGGGATCGCTCACCCAGAGTTCCAAACATGTAAGATTTCGTTTATCTTAGGAACACAAGTGAAGATATTTTTGATGAAATCTGAGAGCTTTCTGTCCATCCATTGACAGCTACGCAACTACCACTTTGACGCTTCAAAAAACGCTTTGAAAGTTCATAAAGAGTTCATAAAACTAATCCATATGAATTGAACGGCCAACGTCCAACATTTCTGAAGAGACTCGATCACTTTACATGATTAACAGATTTAATTTAGTTTTTTATTTAAATATTGATCAGCGAATATAAACATAAGCTGAAATGAACCTGCTTGACGCGTGAGAACAGACCTCTCGCTGAAGCTCAAACGTGCTGCGTAACGCGAGAATGAACCTCATTGGTTCTCGCTGAAGCTCAAACGTGCTGCGTAACGCGAGAATGAACCTCATTGGTTCTCGCTGAAGCTCAAACGTGCTGCGTAACGCGAATGAACCTCATTGGTTCTCGCTGAAGCTCAAACGCAAGCGCGTAACGCGAGAATGAACCTCATTGGTTCTCGCTGAAGCTCAAACGTGCTGCGTAACGCGAGAATGAACCTCATTGGTTCTCGCTGAAGCTCAAACGCGTGCGCGTAACGCGAGAATGAACCTCATTGGTTCTCGCTGAAGCTCAAACGCGTGCTGCGTAACGCGAGAATGAACCTCATTGGTTCTCGCTGAAGCTCAAACGTGCTGCGTAACGCGAATGAACCTCATTGGTTCTCGCTGAAGCTCAAACGTGCTGGCGTAACGCGAGAATGAACCTCATTGGTTCTCGCTGAAACTCAAACGTGCTGCGTAACGCGAATGAATGAACCTCATTGGTTCTCGCTGAAGCTCAAACGTGCTGCGTAACGCAAGAATGAACCTCATTGGTTCTTACAGAAGCTCAAACGTGCTGCGTAACGCGAGAATGAACCTCATTGGTTCTCGCTGAAGCTCAAACGTGCTGCGTAACGCGAGAATGAACCTCATTGGTTCTGACAGAATTTTAGTTTTTGGGTGAATTATCCCTTGATAGCTAATGATGACAAATGGAACCTTATGTTACCAAAAAAAAAAATCTATTTCTTTGATTTCTTTGGTATAATAATAATAATAATAATAATAATAATAATAATAATAATAATAATATTATACATATCACCTCTATACAAGTTTTTGGTTTGGTTAGGATTTTTGGTAAATAAATAAATAAATAAATAAATCCTATAAATGGCATAATTGTGGGTATGTCCACCGTTTAATCTTGGAAATTAAATGAACTAGAAAAAAGTCTGTTTTAAATGACTATATTTTTTAAAAGTGCACAGAGCCAAAAGTGGTTATAGTGGAAGAAACAGCCAATTAAGTGAAGCATTTGTGTGAGTGGTCCCGACGAGCTAATTGCAGGTTATGTTAAAATGCTCAACATTAGTATACTACATTTCATCTGCACAAAGTTTAGAAAGCTAACCGAAATGACATTATCTTAATTTGATTCACGTCCTGTAAATACTAAGGCACAAATTGTGTTGTGTTTCATGCTTTTAGCTTTCAGACTCTATGCTGAGCGCACAATTATCATCTTGAATTTATAAATGGTTAATTATTATGCAGTTCATATGAATGTTGAAAGCCAATGTAAAGCAAAAACATAAGTAAATGTATAAGAAAAGGTTCTATATGGACTCTTAAAGGGTTCTGTTAGTCGCTTCATATATATAGAGCTATTTTTAAATTTTAATTAAATTTTATGAGTTAAGCAGCTCGTAAGCATACTTTATCCCTAGAAAAAATGTCGCCCATTAAACCCATTAAACATATTAAACATGAAAGTATGTGCAATCATTTAAGACATTATATAGAACCTTTTTGGCATAAAGTGTTCTTTAAAATTGTGTCAAGAAGCCCTAGAGTTCTATACAGAACCCCATTGGACCTTTTTTTCCAAGAGCATACTATTTCTCAGCATTATTTTGCACACATTCTACATTTTTTCTGCATGATTATGTGCACCAAATATTGCATTTTAGTTTTACATTACATTTTGCACCCTCTATCTGCTGCCGTTTTTTGCTAATGTACCTGTGAGACTACTGTACACAAATCATGTTATTATTAGACACAACTTCATTTCTCCCACAAATACTTTAGGCAGATGGAGGCAATTCCATTTCCAATGCATTAGCAATTAGCTTTAGCAACTCAAATTGGAACCTAATGCAACCTAATCATCTTCCTCGGAGTTGCTTCGACCAGAAGCCACAGAAATCCAGCCCATTAATGTCAAAGGAACATTGGTAATGCAATAGGCCCAGTTCCAGCTGAAAGAGCACTGACTGTCACTACATCAGATTCATGCATAAAAAAAAAAAAAAAAAAAATCATGCTTCCAACATCAAAGCTTACAGAGGTGCAGCAGAGGCACATACTTTCCTCCGAATCCTTTCATCTCTGGATATCTTTTTTTTTTTTATTACCCCCCTTTTTTTAAATAGTAAGTGAGACAAATATATTTGCCTGTTCTTCTGGTACGACACTTGGTTTTGAAGTGCTTTCAGCTGGGCAACACTTTAGAAATGTGTGTGTGGGGGGGGAGTGTTTCCGCCTTTTCATTGCTAAATGCTCGATCGCTGCTTTACTGATAAGACGTGACTTCCTTTGAAAAGGACATTTTGTATTGAATCATGTTAAACAGCCCTTTGGAGCTGGTGATTATAGTACTTTAAAATGATGGCCGCGGTTGAAAGGCAGCTTTACACGTGTAACTTAGCACAGTGACGCTGTACAAAAACGGTTTTCACAAAACCATTAAATGCCTATAGTGTCACCATAGAGCAGACTTGCCGTCGTCACTGTGGACAGTCTGAAGCCTTTACATTCCAGCCATCTGGTTTTCACAACACATGGAGAGATCCGTACAGAAGAGCTCACAATCTCTGATCTAGCTTAGATAATCGAGCGCATTGTCCACGAATACAATGAACAGAGATCGTCTAGGCTGAACTTCTTAAGAGGTTTGCAGGACATATAGAGTATTTTAAAGTGTCTTCTGTCCTTCACGATTTCTCTTGTCTACAATAGCAGGTGACAGCTGACTATTTTGATGTCAAATTGAGTGAGTGACACAGTAATTCCTTCTGATTTTATGTTCTTTGCATTTGTTGTGGAAAAGAAATTGTGTGTGTGTGTGTGCCACATAGTTAAGAGTTCACTGAAGTTTACAGAAACTTTGGCCCTCAAACTAACTTTAAAACCCATGAAATCAAACAGTTTTGAGCCTATTAGTCCATGTCTGCTAGTTATAAAGCCCCATTGAAGTGCCTTGAAACTTACAGCATTATTCAATGTGTTGCCGTTGCTTCCACTGAAACAGGAATACAGGGCGGGGGATATTGAACAGCTCCTCCCCTTTTTTTAAATAGCCAATAGCGTTTAGTTTATATCACAGCTGGCAATTGAGCTCAGTAAAGCTACAGTTTCCTCCTAATCTCTAACCGTTTCTCCTCCTAATCTCCTCCATATCGTATTAAAATACATCATTCTGTGCAGAATTCAACAGATATGTTTTCTGCTCTGCGGCGACTCAACCACATGATCCGCTCTGTGCTATCATGTCTCTGGACCGGAGCACTATATATCCCCTATATAGTGCACTGTCTGATCGTTCCCTATCCCCTATATAGTGCACTGTCTGATCGTATAGCACACTGTCTGATCGTTCCCTATCCCCTATATAGTGCACTGTCTGAATCATTCTCTGTCCCCTATATAGTGCACTGTCTAAATCATTATCTGTCCCCTATATAGTGCACTGTTTGATTGTATAGTGCACTGTCTGATCGTTCCCTATCCCCTATATAGTGCACTGTCTGATCGTTCCCTATCCCCTATATAGTGCACTGTCTGATCGTTCCCTATCCCTATATAGTGCACTGTCTGAATCATTCTCTGTCCCCTATATAGTGCACTATCTGATCGTTCCCTATCCCCTATATAGTGCACTGTCTGATCGTTCCCTATCCCCTATATAGTGCACTGTCTGAATCATTCTCTGTCCCCTATATAGTGCACTATCTGATCGTTCCCTATCCCCTATATAGTGCACTGTCTGATCGTATAGTGCACTGTCTGAATCGTTCCCTATCCTCTATATAGTGCACTGTCTGATCGTTCCCTATGCCCTATATAGTGCACTGTCTGATCGTATAGTGCACTGTCTGAATCGTTCCCTATCCCTATATAGTGCACTGTCTGATGGTTCCCTATCCCCTATATAGTGCACTGTCTGATCGTTCCCTATCCCCTATATAGTGCACTATGTGCCATTCACCATGTGTAAACAGTAAATGTGTGAGAGTGACTGATTTCAGCCGCAGCGTCAGCATCTGTTTATAATGTAGGGGGCGGGGCTTCAGAATCTAGAGAGTGCTGGATTGGACAGGAAATCTGATGAGAAGCTGAAGTGCAGTGTGATGTCATCAAAATCATTGATCCATACTGGATGTTTATATCTTTTAAATGCAAATTTTGTTTTGGAGCACACACAGCTTATAGATAACAGTAAGGCTAACATATTCATACTTTCAAATTCATAATTCAAAAACTTTGGCTTTTAGTTATTATTATTATTACAATGTAATAGCTGTTTAATATTCTATTATATTGTAAAATGTAATGTATTCCTGTGATCAAAGCTGAATTTTTAGCATCATTACGTCACTCTTCAGTGTCACATGATTTACTCAATTTACTCATCATATCCTTAATAATTTCGCAGCAAATTTCCTTTGCTGCTTTATCCCACAGTGTTTCATATTAAAGTGCTGGGATATGGCATCACAGGTATATAGTGTGCTGAAATCAACTGGTTATGTTCCAAAACAAACATTCAGTTTACATCGACAGAAGCTCACGTAGGAGAAACACATGTAGGAGGCTTGAATGCGAGCGCTTTCTGTGCTGTGCTTTGAAGACGCACACAGAATCACCCCATGCTGCTAGTTTAAGTGCTTCTGTGTTTGAGCTATCAAAAAATGTCTTTTGGCTATATGCATGTGTATGAAGTATTCACAGGACAGTTGATGCTGACAACCTCTGCATAAACAGTTTTACCAGAACATGTGCCAGAACACACCAACCACAATGTTTACGTGCATAAATATAGATAAAAAATAAATTTAAAAAAAATGTCACATTACATCAAAATGGACTCTTCTTTCACTCTATTTACTTACTTAAAATTAAATTTTGTCATCATTTACTCACATGTCTTAAGTTGTTCCAAACCTGTATGGGTTTCTTTTTTTCTGCTGAACACTAAAGAACATATCTTGAAGACTGTTTGTAACCAAACAGCTGATGGGCCCCGTTTTTTCCATATGGAAGTCAATGGAAATTTCCATCAACTGTCTGATTCCTTCAAAACATCTTATTATTTTGTATTCAACAACTTCAGGGTGAGTAAATTCTCCCAGGATTTCCATTTTTGGGAGAACTATCCCTTTAAGTACCTGGTCTTATTGAGCATGTGTCAGTGCACATTATTTGTCTTTATCACATAAGCAAAATCTAATTGAAATCTATAACTGAATGAATCACTCAAAAGCAAATGTTATCCTATTACACACACATTATAATTTAATGAATCCTTGGTGAATAAAAGTAGTAATTTTTATATATATATATATATATATATATATATATATATATATATATATATATATATATATATATATACACACACACAGTACTGTGCAAAAGTTTTAGTCACGTTGGTATTTTCACACGCAAAATGTTTTTAAGCCAGTTATTTATATCTTTTACTGTAGTGTGTCAGTAGGAAATATCAGTTTACATTTCCAAACATTCATTTTGCAATTAATTGCAATAATCCAGTGAGATTTTTCTTGTATGCACAAGAAGTCTGCCAGCAGCCGGTATGATCTGATCTCTCCATCATTTGGTTTGTGAAAAGTTTAGGCACTTGTCAGAATGCTTTAAAGTGAGAATGCTGTCAAAAATAATAACATAAATAGCTTTTATTTATGAATGAACTTCTGTGAACTAAATCAAATGGATATTTGGGGTGAGCACCCTTTGCGTTTAAAACGGCTTTTGTCAGCTCATCTGTTCCTACACCTGTTCCTGTAGTTCTGCAGGAAGCTTTCCTCAAGTGTCTTCAGTTCTTCTGCATTTAGTCCATCTCAGTTTTTTCTGTTTCTTCATGTGATCACAGACAGACTCGATGAAGAGGAGATCAGATCTCCATGTGGAGCAGAGAGACTATTGTCAGACTCTTTATGCATACAAAAATCTCACTGGATTATTCAAATTAAATGGCAATTCATTTATAAATGTAAACTGATATTTCCTACTGACACACTGCAGCAAAAGATACAAATAACTGGCTTAAACCCACTTTTTGTGTGTAAAAATACTAGCGAGCCTAAGACTTTTGCACAGTACTATTACACAGTAGTAATATATATTTATTACACAGTATATATATATATATATATATATATATATATATATATTTTTTTTTTTTTTTTTTGTTAAAGGATTTTAACAAGAATTAATCTCTTTTTTATCTTGCTTATCTCAAACATTTGTTTTCACAAAAATATTAAGCGGCACAATTGTTTTCAGCATTGATAATAATAATAAACGTTTCTTGAGCAGCAAATCCTCATATTAGAATGATTTCTGAAGGATCATGTGACACTGAAGACTGGAGGAATGATGCTGAACATTCAGCTTTGACCACAGGAATACATTACATGTTCAAATATATTACAATCGAAAACAGTTATTTGAAATGTATATTACCTCACAATATTACTGTATTATTGATTACATAAATGCAGCCTTGGTTAGCCTTTTCTTTATAAAAATAATAATTAATAATATAAGATGAAAAATGTTCCATAATTGTGGGCTATAACAAGATAAGGTGAGTACTGAAGTACTGGGCCAGTCGTGTGATCACAACCTTCCAGCCAGGAAGTATTTTGTAAAAGTATTTCTCATCATACAGTTTCTGTGCTTTGTTAATCAAATAGTACATCCAAAACTACCCGCATGGGGAATTTGTTTGATTTCTAACGTGCGAGGGATCCGGCAGTCAAAACTTGAGCAATAACCCGGTCACACTTACATCTCTCAAGTCATGGAGGATCTAAACAAGCTTCAGGCTTTCTGCTGCGAGCCTAAGCCTCTGAGTCAATATCAATACCTCTCTAATATTGAAGTGTTTTTATGAAATTCCTCTCACAGTTCACCAGCTGGAAATGAATTCTGCGGCGGGCTGAGATCGGCACAGGGCTCAAGGAGGAATTGCAGGTCTCTCATCCTGTCTAAGGCCTGTTTGGATGGGTTCCTCTCCTCTGAAATAGTGCTCCCTGAACCAGAACGCAGGTCCAAAATTGAACTCTGAACATTTCCAATAACCCCTGCCATATTTAATCAGTCTATAGCGACCTGACACCACCTGAGGAGTAATGGTCTTTCTCTCGCTTCAAAGCCAATGCTTGTTCTCCTTTGGGAAGACGTGGTAAATGACTAATCTAAATTTTGTTGACTTTGTTTGTGCTGGGAGCCTGTCAGACCGGTGGATGGAAGTATAATAAAGATAACTGATAACAGGTCACATCACCAACACCATGCCGTGCCAACTCAGTTGTGTAAATCTTGGCAAAATTCAACGTCAAAATTGTGCACAAATGGATTTAATCTACTAATAGTAAAGTAGATTTCAAAACTATGAAAAAACACAAATTATGTAGTGACCCCAAAAATGTAAAAACTGACCTGGGATGCTTTTTAAAAAAGTACTGAAGGAAGATCACGCATGGATGCTTTTCACTTGCTGTCCAAAACATATATTCAGTCAAGCGTGTTCAAACTTTTGACACATCTTTTAATATAGATCTGTCTCAAAAAGACAAGTCTTGTAGTCACTTTTATATGTTGGTTAACAGCTTAAATTACAGTTTTTAAACAAAACAAGTCCCTTTTGCTCGCCAGGGCTGCATTTATTTGATCAAAAATACAGTAAAAACTGAAATATTGAGAAATATTATTACCACATAAAATAACTGTTTTCTATTTGAATATTTTAAAATATAATGTATTCCTGTGATCAAAGCTGCATTTATCATCATTCCTCCAGTCTTCAGTGTCACATGATCCTTCAGAAATCATTCAGATATGATGATTTGATGCTCAAGAAACATTTGTGATTATTATCAATGCTTAATATTTTATTAAAGGATTTTTTTTTTTTTTTTTTTATGAATTGAAATTTTTCAGCATTTATTTGAAAAATGATAAGTGTCACTTTTTTACGGTCACTTTTGATTTCAATTTCTTAATTATTATTATTTATTTTTTTATTTAAAGTACAATTTTCTTTTTGGTTGCCTTAAAATTTTGAGTTCATTGAATAAAATAAATAAATAAATAAAATAGTTACTACAATGGAGATCGGTTTAATCAACAGAAACTCAAAATATCGTTATCTGAACCACATTAATTATCTAAGTTGATCTGACAAAAAAATAAAAATAAAAATAAAATAAAATAAAAAATAAATATTGTGATAAATCATGAAATTGTGTTTTAAAGTGCATGTATGATGGATTTAAGTCATGAGAGCATGTGCAATATCATTAATCCATTTTCACATTCCCACAACCAATTGTAAAATGTTTTTAGGACATGCAATAATGTTCACATTTCTTCTACTGATTTAAGAACGCCCAAGAAGTCGCTAAACATTGGTAGCCAATCTTCATTATGCAATCTTTCAAATGAGCTCCTGCAACATCACAGGGCCATTTAAATCTGAATATTATGATCTATTTATAGTGAGTTGAGAACAATGCAGGTTTATTCATCTATGGAGTGAGAGACAGAGAGAAATCAACCGAGATTTCAAGAGTGATTGGTGTGTAATTGAATGGTTGTTCTGGAGATTTCCTGTGCTGGCTCCATCATAGCTGTGATTTCATTGTAATGCATGGCTAACTCCTTCCATAGCGGGACCTAATCAGAATTAATTCAAACATGGTGGCCTGAAGAAATGAAAGCTGCTAGAAACTATCACCATTTCACTTTCAAGCAGAAGAGACAGCTGTCGAGAAAAAAAAAAAAAAAAAAAAAAAAACCACGATGCTTCTCCACATCAATCTAGAATGCTTCCTTGGCAAAAACTGCGGCCCTTTTGAAACGAGTGCTAACATGTTCAGATTTCTGAACTTACATTATGGCAGACATTGTGTGGGTTGCATTAATGACAGATAAAGTGTCACACGTCACACAACCATCTGTCCAATTCATTTCACGACTCAAAGTGCACCGGTGACCAGCTAAACTTGAACTGCCATCTGTATATTAACACGGAAAACACTTATGTTCAGAGCGTACTACTAGTAGCGTACTGCTAACAATATGCATTACTTTTAATGACAATAAACAAAACGTACCCACAAATTCTCATACTGTAATGCATAAGGACCTTTTATTTTTAGATTGATTTACTCTCAGTAGATTATTTCTGTGTCAGTATTTTTTTATTCGACAGTCTAAAGGACAGTATAACACACATTACCATGAAGTATATGTCACAATTTAACTACATTATTATTATTATTATTATATAGTAATGTGAAATAGACAAGTTAATAGACAAATGTAAAATAATTATTCTCATAATAGCCATGTTTTTTAAATAAATACATTTATTACTATTGCAAAAATGCTACTGTATTGTAAAATAATAACCGAGTGAATTGTTTTTGTAATAATAATAATAATAATAATAATAATAAGTATTATTATTATAATAAATAATAAATAATAATTTAGCTTTACAGAACAACAGCAACATTACAGTAATGTTTATGTAGTACTTAATGAAGTAGTATTCTCACATAATAACTAATTTTTAGTTTTGGTAATAATAAAAACGTATTAATTATTTTGTTATGATTTAAATGACTAATATTATACAGATCAATAAATTAATATATTACTATTGAAAAACTATACTATACTGTAACTAAATAAAACGATTTATTTAATAATAATAATAATAATAACAATCATCATCATCATCATCATCATCATCATCATCATCTAGTTTGACAGAACAACAGTAAAATTACAATACTGATGTTTATGGTCTTAATTTCTTTGCTTTCAAATGTTAAACCAGAGCTTTTGTTTTAGTATAAAAATTTTCTTTTAGTAGTGATAAACGTGACTTCTTATCTTAAGGCGTGTCTGAGACTGAGAATGACACAAGTTTGAGATCTGGGTATTATATAAAAAATGTTTACTTCATTAAAATGATTCCCTGCTGATGTATCGTTTTACCATTTATCTTAAACTGCATCATATTCCAATATTTCACCAAAGGACGGCCCCAGATGCATCCACTGAGTGGAGACTGAAATGGCCCTAGAAGTATATCGGAAGTCTGCTAGCAACACAGTAACCTACAGGAAGCAATTAACACACACGCTGTATATAACACACATACAGTACTGTATATTCCCTTCTTCCCAAACACAAATCAATGGTTCTAATCCGTCAGTGTGTGTGAATATGTGCGTGTGTGTATGGGTGTGTGGGTGGTTTGTCCAGTCGAGTCATGTAGGAAATCATCCCAGCAGGCAAAAGAAACCCGCGTGCCAGTTCGGGTGTCGCTCCATCTTGGTTCCTGCATGTCGATATCACCACTCCTTACATGGCACAGTTTCCATGGTGATGACAGCAGAGTGAAGACTGTATATCTAAATCTATGGCAATAACTCTCATAGAAATTAGTGCTGGGCGAAGGTGAAGGATTGAAGAGGAAGAGGAAAGAGGAGGGGGTTTCTGAACCGCTGCCAGCGTCTCTTGCTTCCTGCTTGGCTGCATTAATGGAGTGCCTTGTGCGCTCTGAGGAGGCTTATGGAAGCTTATATCCTAATGTATTTATCCTTCATGCAAACCGCAATATTTACGCAGGATTTTCACGCCAGGATCCCACTCCAAGCCTGCTTTACCCACTGTGCTCAGCTATTTAAGAGCTGATCCTCAGCGTTCCCGCCTCTAATGGAAGACACTTCCTGCTCGATAACAACAGCAGGGCCACCAAACAAAGTGATGCAAAACTCTGTCATCTTCCACTGGAAACCACATTCACAAGCCCAACACATTTACTTCTGTGTGATGCACAGCAAGTCACAATAAAAAAGATTTCAAGAATGACCTCGTAACATGAAGTCATAATGTTGTGAGAGCTAAAATATTATTATATTAATATTGCAAGAGTAAAGATAACTCAAAGTTTTGAGAATAAGGTCATAATATTAAATGAAAGTACAAATTATGAGGAAAAGGTGACAGCATTATAATTATAATTATATATAATTATGATATTTATTTTAAAGGTCAACTTCACTTGACTGATGATAACTTAATTATGTTTTTTTCAAAAACACTTCAATTAAATCACACAAGTGAACAAAACCTTCAACTAGACTAAAAAAAAAAAAAAAAATTAAAAAAAAAATTAAAACGGAAAATAATCAGGAATTGAAATGAAATATTATAATGGACAATATATATATATATATATATATATATATATATATATATATATATATATATATATATATATATATATATATATATATATATATATATATATATATATATATATATATATATATATTTTTTTTTTTTTTTTTTTTTCATAAGAATAGCAGGTAACACTTAATTATGCACAATTACAAGTACTGACCCTTAACAAACCCAAATCCTAACGGTAACTCTATAGTAAGTACATGTAGTTAATTTATATTACTGACTCATTTGAGTAAGTACAATTTAACTGTCACCTTGTTACAGTGTATTTATACATTTAAGTAATATGAGTAATGTGACACCATGGACCACAAACCCAGTCAAAAGAGTCAATTATCTCTAAGGCTATATATAATCTGAAAGCTGAGGGTGCAAAAAAATCTAAATAATAAGAAAATCACCTTTAAAGTCGTCCAAATGAAGTCCTTAGCAATGCATATTACTAATAATAATACATTTTTGATATATTTACGGTAGGAAATTTACTAAATATCTTCATGGAACATGATATTTACTTAATAGCCTAATGATTTTTGGCATATCATTTAATTAATTTTGACCCATAATGAATTCAAGCGTGGTACCGTGAAATTTCCTTACTACTAAATATTTTACGGTCAACTGTTAGTGGTATTATAACAAAGTGGAAGCAGTTGGGAACAACAGCAACTCAACCACGAAGTGGTAGACCACGTAAAATCACAGAGAGGGGTCAGCACATGCTGAGGGACACAGTGCACAGAAGTCACCAACTTTCTGCAGTAAATACCTCTAGACCTCCAAACTTTGAGTGACCTTCAGATCAGCCAAGAACAGTGTGTAGAGAGCTTCATGGAATGGGTTTCCATGGCCGAGCAGCTCATCCAAGCCTTACATCACCAAGTGCAATGCAAAGCGTGGGATGCAGTGGCATGCTGCCACTGGACTCTAGAGCAGTGGAGACGTGTTCTTTGGAGTGACCAATCACGCTTCTCTGTCTGCCAATCCATTGGATGAGTCTGGGTTTGACGGTTGCCAGGAGAACGGTACTTGACTGACTGCATTGCGCCAAGTGTAAAGTTTGGTGGAGGGGGGATTATGGTGTGGGGTTGTTTTTCAGGGGTTGGGCTTGGCCCCTTAGTTCCAGTGAAAGGAACTCAATGCTTCAGCATACCAAGACATTTTGGACAATTTCATGCTCCCAACTTTGTGGGAACAGTTTGGGGATGGCCCCTTCCTTTTTCCAACAGCGCACAAAGCGTCGGTCCATAAAGACATGGATGAGCGAGTTTGGTGTGGAGGAACTTGACTGGCCTGCACCTCATCTGACCTCAATCTGATAGAACACCTTTAGGATGAATTAGAGTGGAGACTGTGAGCCAGGCCTTCTTGTCCAACATCAGTGGCTGACCTCACAAATGCGCTTCTAGAAGAATGGTCAAAAATTCCCATAAACACACTCCTAAACCTTGTGGAAAGCCTTCTCAGAAGAGTTGAAGCTGTTATAGCTGCAACGGGTGGGCCAACTCCATATTAAACCCTACGGATTAAGAATGGGATGTCATTAAAGTTCATGTGCATGGAAAAGCAAAATTTTTGGCAATATAGAGTAAGACCAGGAATGTGTACAAACGGAAATGCACAGGCTTCAGCTTTCAAACAGGAGGAAATATGGCAGTCGGTGTGACGCACACATGGGCAAATGTTCTCAAAAGGGCACAAAAAGGTTGCATGACAAAGCCGGGGACAGACGACTGCTGATGCGCCGTGTGAAATTTGCACCAAGCTGACGCAAATAAGAAGACAACTGAAGCGTCAATAAAATGCCTTATCTACACCCTGAAGGAGGCCAGCTGCAAGTCAATCCAGCTGTTAATGCTTAATAATGAGTGGACGATATCGAGCTGCGCTTCAGAAGGGTCTATTCTACTTCACAAACTAGCATACAGTGAAATCCATACCAAAGAGTTTCTACAGAGGAGCATCACACAGCTGTTTCTGGTGGACGGGGAAAGCAGCGACACCAGAACCCCCTTCGCAATATTGATGTGGCCGAAAACAGGAGCAGACAGGAGATGAAGCAGCCAGATGTCCTTGTGTTATGATATTACCACAGAAGAATGGGCCACTGGAGTGGATTGTGATATGGGAGTAGGATGGGCCGTGTGATATGGATGGATGGCATGCTGTGGGATTACTGTGTACCAAAGGCATGTGTGTGCACAACGCTGGGAGAATGACAGACAAATCGAGTGCCTTCTCAAAACACTCATACAGATAAATGGCCACATAACGTCACCGGCACATTAGATAATTATGACCTATGCGTTGTGGCAAATGAGTCATGCTACCATTGCGTCCACCTACAAACCAGCAACATGCATGGAGCGCAGCATCTGATGAGCTATCAAGAAAACAATAGGTTGCATTTTTTCCCCGTCGGATGCAATGGAGAGCCACGAAGAACATAATTTATACCTTTACATTTAAGACGACACAATGAAGCATCTACAGAAACAACCCTTTCACTGCATATAGCGCATACAAAAAGTATTAAGTTACTGTAAAATGTCTGAAATGCCAATCATAAAAATGCTGTGATGAAGTGCTCTTGTGAGTTCTAAAAGCAGCTGTTTTCTGACAAAAAAACAAAACAAACATAATTTGTATGTATTTCTTTTTGCTTAAAAGTTTAAAACTGACTAAAAGACTGTGTTGCTCTTTGATATAAACCTCATGCTTTAAAATAAGACGGAGGGGGAAAAACTCGCCAATAAGATCAACATAATCCAAGAGGTTTGCTTTACAGGCAACTGTATATAGTTCCAATGATGTCTAGATAAATATAGAAGATATAAAGATAGAAAAATAAACTGTTATTATTAATTATTTAAAAAATATATTTTTCATAATGGCTCAAAAATATGCTGTAAAAACACCCTATTTGCTAGTACTGATGTGTGCAAAAATGGAAATCATATGTTTTTATGAATAAAAAGAACATTTAGTTTAGGATAATGTGGAGTTTCTAAGAAAACAGCTGGCGATAAGTAATTTTTCTTTTACTTGTGGGTGGAATGGTTATTTTATAATAACCGCTATTATTATTTAATGTTCTTTCAACCCTCAACGCTTCACGCAGAGCTGATCAAACTACAGCATTATTGATTTGACAACACAAACCGCTCTTGAGAGGAGATGAACTTTACAGAAACCGCCAATCTCTGCTAGAAAGAAAAACTGTAACTATGGGACTTTTCTTGGTCTTTAAAATAAAAGTGTTAGAGGTGATAAATGCAGTCTAGAGATCATTTGAAACGTCATTTGAAACGGTCAGGCATAACATTATGACCACTGACAGATGAAGTGAATAACACTGATTATCTTCATCATGGCTCCTGTTAGTGGGTGGGATATATTAGGCAGTAACTGAACATTTTGTCCTCAAAGTTGATGTGTTAGAAGCAGGAAAAATGGGCAAGTGTAAGGATTTGAGCGAGTTTGACAAGGGCCAAATTGTGATGGCTAGACGACTGGGTCAGAGCATCTCCAAAACTGCAGCTCTTGTGGGGTGTTCCCGGTCCGCAGTGGTCAGGATCTATCAAAAGTGCTCCAAGGAAGGAACAGTGGTGAACCGGCCACAGGGTCATGGGCGGCCAAGGCTCATTGATGCACGTGGGGAGTGAAGGCTGGCCCGTGTGGTCCAATCAAACAGACGGGCTACTGGAGCTCAAATCGCTCAAGTGAATGCTGGTTCTGATAGTAAGGTGTCAGAATACACAGAGCATCTCAGTTTGTTGTGTATGGGGCGGCTTAGCCGCAGACCAGTCAGGGTGCCCATGCTGACCCCTGTCCACCTCTGTTACTGTCGGTTCTGTTATATACCGTCAACATTGTTACTCTACCTTGGTAAAGGAACTGACCATTTTAAACTTTTTAGCCAAAAACTCCATTTGCTAGCATAAATGCTAAGAGCACATGGCACCAATGAAATCCTGATTAAAAGACTTTTTAACAACCCACGAGTGATCAGTGATAAATTCTGTTCACCTTTTGATATCGTGGTAACAATTTTGACGTTTTACAAATAACTCAGTGTTAGAACTTTTTACATTAAAATATTTTCTCAGAGAGAGCACGCATACCTTTCAGTGCTTCAGATTTGATCAGAGATGGAAACATCATTTCCTGTATCTTACAGAGCTGTGGGAGATAATTCCATCAATTTAAAGGCAAAGTATGGTACGTTAACAGAATTGACGTAAGAGTTATGGACACACATTTTGAGAGATATAAGTTATTTTTAAACAATTTAATGTTGTAGAATTAGAAAAAAATATTATTATTATTAAAAATTATTATTACAAATTATTTAGGCTTTTATAAATAAAAATAAAAAAACATATTACCAAAAGTAAAATAAAATATTTTGATTACACAATACACTGAATTCAGACAACAAGAAATCAATATTTTCTTATTTCAGAAAATATTATATTGTTATGACCTGTAAAATCTTGTGATCCATGACAATGAGTAACAAATAATTAAAAATAGAAAAAAAATATTTTAATTAAAATTAAAAAAGCAGGGGAAAAAATGCTCATTTTACAAATATTTTCAAGATGAGGTGAGACTGAAAATGGCCACGGTTCTGACATTTAAAGCAATCCGAGGATGCTGCCAAACAGTGCAAGAATCTCCCAAAACACCATCTGCCAATACCTGGTATTGTGACCTATGCGTACTGTGTGTTTCAGTGTCAGACATGGCCTGCATGAGGCAGTGGTGTGTACGCTGAGCTCAGTACAGGTGTGTTTGGTCCGTGAGCGTCCTTCAGGCCATGCTCAGATCGCTGCAGCGCAACACCGGCAGGCAAAACACCAGGATGAGCAGATGTGTGTCATATGTGAGGGTGCAGCTCATATCATAAGACCAGTGCACACGCTACATATGATTAATACAAGAAACACGATCAAACGGTTCATTTGATGTTCAACAGTGATGCAGGGGAAAAAAAATTTTTTTTTTTTTTTTTTATAGCATTTTACTTTTCCTTGAAGGTCACTTGCACTGTTTTGGTTTTGTTCCAAAACCAGTCATAATTTAGTTTTAATGACCATTTTTCACATCTGTTTTTGCTACTGTAAAACATCTGTAATATGTAAATGATCTCTGATCATCTAACCTCTGCATGGTGTAGCTGCTAAACAACAAATTGGTGTTTAGTTTCAATATGAAACTTTTCATTTTCAATGTCTAGACTATATATCACCTCAAACTCTTATTTCAAAACAACAGCAAGGAAAAATCCCATATCTGCAGGAAATTATGCAGACAGTTTTACGGAAACTAGTTACAAAGTACTTTCTAGCAGACGGTTTCTGTAAAGTTCATCTCCTCTCAAGAGCGGTTTGTGTTGTGTCAAATCAATAATGCTGTAGTTTGATCAGCTCTGCGTGAAGCGTTGAGGGTTGAAAGAACATTAAATAATAAAAGCAGTTGGTCTAAAATAACCACTCCACTCACAAGTAATAGAATCAATAATGTATTTCAGCTGTGTTTCTTGGAAATTCCATATTATCATAAAAAAAAAAAAAAAAAAAAAAAGTGTCTGCATTTTTTTTCCATAAAAATGTTTATTTCCATTTTTGCAAAAACATAATATTGTTATTTTTATTTATTTTTTGTACGATTTTTTACAACATATGTTTGGAACATTTTGAAAAATAATTGACCTTATTTTTAATTAAATTACATGTATGATCATCGGGATCTTTTTAATGATGGCACCTTCATACAATAAATAAAAATAAAATAAACAAACAAACAAATAAATAAATAAAAATTGGTCATTGTCATACTATTAAAATAATAAGCCATCTCTGACATATCATTTCGCCAACAGTGCAAGCAAACAGGAAGATTTTTACAACATATATTTGGGCCAGTTTGAAAAATAATTTACTTTGTTTTTAATGAAATTAAATGTATAATCAACATCCTGATCTTTTTAATTGTGGCACATTTATACAATAGTTTAAATAAATAAAACTGGTCAGTGTTGTACCCACCCAGTTAATCAAGCCGACTACGAGAGCTTAATGGAAAATTAAAATAATATGCCATCTCTGACATATCATTTCGCCAACAGTGCAACTTTTGGTTAATTAACCTTTCCCTTTAATTAACTGATAATATTCATATCAGTGACACACATGCAAATCATTAACGTTGATAAATGTCTCAAGTGACATGGAAAAGCTTAACCAAGACATACACAATCCCGCACCTTTGATCAATGTTCAGCTCATTCAATGCATCTTCCTTCCTCTAATCTGAGACATGGCCACAGTACAGACTAATTTAGATGAAGTAGCAGGACGGATATTCTGTCAGGCTATTCACTACTGAACAACGATAGGTGTGGTCGTCATTGACGGGCTCATAAAAGAGTCATAAAAAATCTCAGACGGCACGCCCACTGTACAAAACAAACCGTGATTGGACGCTTTACTTGTCAATCATAATGACCCATCCCATGGTCACAGAGACTTTGCTAACCCCAGCCTTCTGTGAGCCAATTTTTCTTTTGGCCACAGATGGCGTACGGTCTTTTGAGAGGCTCTTGACGCAGAGGGAAGAGAGCCGAATCAGATTAATTAACCTCAGCAGTTTGATGCCTGAATCTGTCACTCCCACTGTGACAGACACCTGGCTATCTTTCGACCCAGACTGACAGTCCCATCGTGTAGATACGATCCACCGAAAGGTCAACACAAGTGTAGCACACATAAAATCTGCCAGCGTGTATGACACATCCTTCTGGACAGACATATCTGTCTGTTTCTCTGTTCGGATACCTGACGGTCTGTCTCTCTGCCTCCTATCAACACACATGCAGAAATGCGTCAGTCTGACTTAGACTTCAAAATGAACACACACCAGTGCAGGTAAAAAATGGCTTTGGCAAGTACATGAAATCCTACTTTGGTTAAACTTTATTTTTCAGTGTCCTAGTTACTAGGACTACCATGTAGTTACTATAGTAATTACTATAAATTGTGCCATAAATGTGTGTCGTACGAGCTAGCAGGTGTTTTTTTTTTTCTCTTGGGAGAAATAGAGTGGAAATCGTTGATCATATGGTCACAGCTCGCAGTTATGAGAAGAATTACGAGCAGAGCCGAGTACGTTACGAGCACCTCAAGACCTCCCAATAATTTTTATACATGCTTAAAAAAATCAGATTTTGACCAGTGTATAGGCTTTCCCTTATTGCCAAATCATACACAACCACGTAACAAAGGCCAAGATCTATGAATATTATTATAGCCCAGTGGCTACAACCCTACAGTGTACACACACACACACACACACACACACACACACACACACACACACACACACACACACACACACACACACACACACAAACTTTCACTCACTCACTCACTCACTCACACCAACACACACACTCTCTCTAACACCCACCCACCCACACACACTCACGCTCTCTCTCTCTCACACCCACACACACAAACACACTCTCTCTCTCTCTCTCTCTCTCTCTCTCTCTCTCTCACACACACACACACACACACACACACACACACAAAATCTCACTCACTCATACAAAAACTTTCACACACTCACACACACTCTAACACACACTCTCTCACATAAACACACTCTCTCACACCCACACCCACACCCACACCCACACCCACACACACACACACACACACACACACACACACACACACACACACACACACACACACACACACACACACACACACACACACACACACACACACACACACACACACACACAGCTACACAGCTGTGTTGTTTCAACTTTGTTGAAAGTAATGGCTGTGTTGTTCTCTGCTTCTCAACAATTCTTTTTATTCTCTTTATTTTTTCTACCTGAAGCTACTGTAGAGCAGTAACATTGAAAGCTCCAGTCTCTGTGTTTAGAGTGAAAGCTCACACGATTGCAGTCGTGCTGTCTCCAGCTGCCTTGACGATTATCAGGTTAACTGACTCGCAACAAATTGCTCACGACCTCCAGTGTCCGACTCGCACAGTGTGCGCCCGCCTTTACATGCAACTAACCTTAACCACACCCTAATCCAAAGCCTAACCCTATAGTAATTAATCATTATTACTGTAATATGGCCACCTTAAAATAGTGTAAACTTACTTTGAACTATGACTGTTATACTAATTTAAAATGACTGGTTCTATAGTAATATATTAAAAATAATAATAATAATAATAATAATAATTCCTGATCAAAGATGAATTTTCAGCATCATTACTCCAGTCTTCAGTGTCACATGATCCTTCAGAAATTACACTAATATGATGATTTGCTGCTCAAGAAACATTTCTGATTGTTATCAATGTTGAAAACAGTTGTGCTGCTTAAAGCGATGTATTTTTTAACAAATAACAAAGGCGTAGATTGATGACGCAGTGAATGAGCGTGGAATCATGGAACTTGTCGTCATACCGATGGATCTAATAATGTTTATGGATGAGTGAACGCATTCATGTTTTTTAACATGACTGTGGTATGAAGCAGGGCGCGATTACTTAATAAGAGACAGATATCAGCGTCACACGCGAGCCCCGGGGATATAAAGAAATGAGGACATTTCATTCTACCGAACTACCTGCAAGTGCTGAATTACTACTCAAACATTAATTAAATGTTTTAAAATTACAAAATGACAAAAAATTAAAATTACGAAGAAACGCAATGCTGTTTCACTTGGCCTATGCTATCTAAACTGCATTTGAGTGTGTTGAAAGTTATAATGTTATTAGTTTGTTGGCTGTATGCGACTAGTAAGTTAACTAAGCTACATCAACATTAGAACATCATACTGATGATATTCTAATATTTCATCGTGTTGAGCTACATAACATTGATTCGTTTTATGTACATTTGTTCACCGGTCTAATAAAGCACATGAAGAACGGCATCTCTGTCAAATCGAAGTTTGTTGCGAGGCTCTCGCCATCTCGAAAACGCCTCTTTTGATTTCTCATTTTGTTCCCAAGTCTGCTTGCCATGGTCCATAATGTTTGAACGAAACTACAATAGCGTGCCGCGAGACGTTATGCAGTTGTCCACGTCTGTTGCCATGGTTTCTACGGCAGTAAAAGTGGAAACCGAAGCTAACGCGGATATGACGGCATTGACAGGCGACTCCCTCACACGTCCCGTTTCCTTGGTTGAAATAGCAATTTTCTCACGATTTACAAATAGTTGGAAACATTTATTTGGAAACTTAATAAAATAAAATCTTACTTTAGAACGGTAGTGTATAATTTTTTTAGTATAAAAAAAAAGTACAGTTGTCATGGCCAGAGAAAAGCACTGGTGGCCTGTAAATGTTCTGCATTCACCAATCATTGGCAAGTGAATCAAAACATTTTTGACCCTGCTTATAAACTAATCCACTGCAAAACAGCTTCCATGTACAGTTAAAATATCATGTCTAAAATTGTGAATAGAACATCATCTAAACAATCTTTTGATTAATTAATAACTGTTTCCATGCTTCATCAATTATAAATCAATGCATTATTAGTCGAGCATGTACATAGTGGCTCAACCCATATTCATACATTTTTAAAGATTCTGTGTTACAGCAAAGTGCAAATGGCTTGTTTTTATTTTCTGTTAAGTCAAACAGTTCTCTTTACGCTTCTCTGGCTTATTTCTCTTCAAAAAGACGATTTCACTTTCTGACGCCCTGCAACAATGATGTGCATATGACTTCTCATTTTCTGCCCCTGTCCTTGTAGAATCATTCCAACCTTTGAAACCATTTTATAGGCGCTCAACTTGCATTCATTCCCAAGCTAGTTTCACTAAAATGAAATTAACAAAAATAACCTCCTTTGACCTTATTTCCCCCCAAAACCCTCTTAGGAATATTAATTGAAACCCCTATTATAATAGACCATTCCATCTAGGGGAAAAAAAACCCAAAACACTGCTGATGTAGTTCATTAGAAAACGTCTCGATAAATACGAATTATGCGAAGATTAATGTTTTTTCATCCTGCTTTCTCAGCGAGGGTTTCATGTGGCGATAGAGCATTAATTGCAGTAGAAGCTGAAAAATTATACACTATTATTTTCATAATCACTGAAGTTTTTCTGCTAAAAAGAGCAGCTGATAAACGTAAAACAAAGCTGTTACAACAATAGACCCCAAATAAGCTCTGACAAAAGAAATTATTCCAAAAGATGGAAGGCCAAAGATTAATTGAAATATGTGTACGTGCATAGAAAGTCAATTATGGAAGAAAGTCTGGAGAATTAAGACTCAGTGATATTTTACTTGTGTAAATGTAAATGTCTCGGGTTGTAAATATGGCTTTGGTTGCAGATAAAGAGTTGATTTTAATGCATCCCACTCAATTATACAGTATTTCATTATTCTAGCCAGTGACCTTACAAGCGCTAACTTCTCATCTCGTACATCAGCGTGTGATTACCGGCACTTCAAACACAGGCCGAGACTCCATTACGGGTGCCAGACAACATTGAGCGTCTACATCACAGTCCCAGACATGAACAGAAGGGGAGTCGAGAGTGACAAGATGCCAGATCACTTTCAATTAATAATTTGCTTGGACAGCCGAGCGGTACGCTCTCCGCGGAGTTCAAACCGCAGCTGACATTGCAGAGATAGTGGAGGGGGACAAGACCACATATCAAAATATATCAAAGGAGAACAGCAGGAGATAATTGGCAGGGGGCCGCAGTTAAATTGACAGTTTCCTTAAGACTCAGATTAGGCTTTGCCTCTGTCAGAGCGGCGTACCGGAGAGACAAGAGACAACTGTTTTATCACACTTCACCGGGAGGATGATCTGAGGGGTGTTTTGTCAAAGACGAGCAAAATAACTTTGTGACTTCTGGCTAAAATGCAGATAGAGGAAGGAGAGAAAAAGGCAGAACGTCTGTTGTTGACCTGGAGTGCCTCTGCCGTGATATCAGCAGCATCCGTGGACCTTATGAGGTACGAGTTCCTGCGGTTCTGGGAAAGCGAGGGTTGACATTTTCAGCCGGGTTAATTTATGAGAGTGCGCTGCGGGAGGCAGGGTCAATCTACACTTCTGTAATGGCCTGGAAAGTGATGAACATTTCACTTCACAAAACAGTCTGGTTTTCAGCAAGCTGGTCTCTTATTAGTAGTGTGTTATACATAAAGTTAGTGATGTGAACTGCACAGCAACATGCTAACCTCTCATTAACGAGTTTGTTTGCCCATATAATCTTAAGATATTAGGTTAAACTTATTTGGCTTGCTGTGCTATGATGAGGGGCTCGATGAAGCAGCTTCATCTCGAGCTCTGATATACCCCCCACAGTGACTAAATATAGGATATGATTTTGTAGGGCAAGGTACATAAGATAAATGTGTAGTTTGGGAAGGTGGTGGGATGCTGGAACAGCTGAGAATGAGGAGAGGTAAGCAGCTGCTTATATACTCTGATTGTTGGCTGTTGATTGGAAGATTAGATGGGCTCGCTCCTCCCTAAATTACATTTAGGAACTTCACTAAGATGCAATGCAATGCAATGCAATGCAATGCAATGCAATGCAATGCAATGCAATGCAATGCAATGCAATGCAATGCAATGCAATGCAATGCAATAAAATAAAATAAAATAAAATAAAATAAAATAAAATAAAATAAAAACTGATGTAATAACTAACTTAAAATAATCAACTTAAACACATAATCACTTTAGTAGTCATCTAGCACTCTTTCCATTGTGGTGTCGTCTGACCTTACTGTTTGAAGCCTCAGGCAGTCTGAGGGCCCGGGGCACATGCACTCACATGCCAGTAATGTCCTGTCCATTGAAAATGAAGGATACCATGACCCTTAGGACAGATGGAAGCTTGTTAAATCAGTTTGCCTATCTGTATAATTTAAGCGATTTAACTGAGGCGATTGTCACTTTCTTATAGTCTGGCTGAAAACCTTTCCGCTTTATGCCACTGTAGGTTATGCCGATGTTCTCTCTGGGTCATAACATTCGTTAATAGAATACAATTGAGCAAACTGTCTGCAACAAGGAACAGGATCATGCAATTATATGACGAATAAAAAAAAAAAAACTTCAGTATATGTAGTTCATACTGAATTTACTGGGAACCCCAATTCTTCCGTAAGGAGCCTCATGTCAGCTGTGATTTCATTTCATTGCACTTTTTCAATCTGTTGCGTGCATTTGTTTTCGATCTCAACCGGTTGACTGAATGCCAGGAAGATCTTTCTTTCTGACAGGAGCTCTACGGTATTTATCCATGTTTTTTTAATTAAAGGCGCCGGTCACACAGGACACAGCTTGCATTTGAAAACAAGTTAGACGGACTGCAAAAGAACAGAACAGAACAGAACGCTGTGGTCTCAAGACATGTTTTTAAAAGTTTAACTACTTTTACCAATTTGGCACGATACACTAGCGCAAAACATGGCATGCAACCATATAAGCTGACTATTAAAGACAGACTATTAAAAATAGTGCAAACCGATGCAAGAACATGTCCTGTTTGAACCGCTGCTTATTTTTATATTTTATACACTACAGTTCAATAGTTTGGAGCGGGTACGATTTTTATGTTTTTAAGAAGTGTAGCATACACAACCAGGCTGTATTTATTTGATTAAAAATGCAGTAATAATATGAAATACTACTGCAATTTAATTTTTTAAAACTGAAGCTGTATTTTCAGCATTATTACTCCAGTCTTCAGTGTCACACGATCCTCAGAAATCATTCTTATATGTTGATTTGCTGCTAATGTCTTAATATTTAGTAACACTTCAATAATAATGTCTAATTTGTTAACATTAGTTAATGCAATACTAACTAACATAAACTAACAATGAACAATATAGTCTTACAGCATTTATTAACCTTTGTTGATGTAAGTTAATAAAAACGTCTGTTAGTTCACAGTGCATTAACTAATGTTAACAGATACAACTTTTGATCTTACTGTAATAATGTATTAGTAATGATCAAAATGAACATTTACTAAGATTAATAAATGCTTTAGAAGTATTGTTCAGAGTTAGTTATAATTAATGAAAATGAAACCTTATTGTAAAGTGTTATGTTATCAATGCTGAAAATAGCTTCATATTTAACCATGATACATTTTTTGAATGATTCTTTGACAAATGGAAACGTCAAAAGAACAGCATTTATTTGAAATAATCTTTTGTAAGATCATGCATTTCATTACAGTCACTTTTAATTCAATTAATTCATCCTTGCTAAATAAAACTATACATTTCTTACTGACCCCAAATTTTTGACTGGAATCATGAACGGTATTTTGCACACTTTTCCTATTTGATCTGACCTTATAGTGACCCCCAGGTTGCCAAATCCTCAATAAGGAAACACGTATAGAATTTTATTTCAAGTAAGACTGCAAAAACCCTGACTGTTGCGCTTTGGAAATGTTTAGCATTAATGCTGCAGGAAGATTTGCTCTCCACCTCACATTTTCATATGCCATGCTGTTGTTTCCTTTACCCTGGGCTAAAGCTGCAGCCCTCTGCCGTACCTGATGTGAATTTCTGATTCCACCAAAAGCCTTATAAACATTGAATGTTTGCCACCACTATTGGAAAAAAAAGGAAAAAAAGATGTTTACTGAAATGGGCTGCACTGAGAAGCGTAACACAGCAAAGACCTACGGTGCTTTTCCCAGCACTGAGGCCATAGCACACTGAGATGTGAAGCATCCATTTTACTGATGGGGGATTTTATAATACACACTGACCTTCATATCATCGAAGGGCCGCATGGCTGGAGTAATGGATTAGAGTGGGATATGTCACTCTGCCCTTCAGTTCGGTTGTGTCACACTATCACTCATACTTTGCTTTCTTGCACTGATGCACATCACTATAACATGCAGTTGAATTGTGCATTTAAAAATATGATTTACAATGCCAACAGTTGCTAATGCATTTTTAGTGCAACCTAAACTACTCATCCTACTTGCTCATATTCATCAGACTTGCACCCCTGGTTTCACAAACAAGGTTTAAGGCTAGGTTTAACCCAGACTCGTCCATTGGATTGCCAGACAGAGAAGCATTATTCGTCACTCCAGAGAACACGTCTCCACTGCTCTAGAGCCCATTCTTTCACGCATGTTTGTAGAAGCGTCTGCATGCCTAATTGAATTTAGGCCTAATCCTGGCTTAATCTAAGCCCTGTCTGTGAAACCAGGCCATAATGTTCAAACGTGTCCTTTGACTGCTTTAAAGGAATATCACACAAAAAATAAAGTTTGTCATCATTTATGTATTCTCATGTTCTTTTAACGCCGTTTTCTTCTTTTAAACACATGAAAAGTTCTATTTAAATGAAACAAAACTTCAATTTCTTCTTTTAAACTAAAACAAAATGAAAAGTTACAATGAGCAGTTCCTCATATAGATTATAAATGAAATCTTAAAAATTCAGTAGCTACTTTTTTTTTCCTAAAAAGAAAGATTTTTCTGTCTTCTGAAAATCCAGAATATGAAAGCATATATTTAGTCTTTACATAGTTTAGCCTTTGTACAACTTTATATAATAACTCATTAAACTGAAAAATGCATGTTTAAGATTTTAGTAATGACATCTAAAAAAAAAAAGTCTGAAAAGCTATTTCATGTTCCTTCCTCATTTTCCCAACTCTTTGTAAGACCACATATGGGACATGGTAAGAAATGTAAAAATATAAAACTGACCTGTTTTCTAGTTGTATACAGCAGAATCGATGTAAAGCCCAATGATGCACATCAAGCTGCTGTACCGAGGCTACGTCTGCATAATTTGCAACTCTAATTAAAATTATTTCAAAATGTATTTCACAGTTGGGCGAATGGACACTGCCAGTTTCTGGAACATTACCTCTCAGGATACATTTTCCTCCTACGGACACTTTCTTGGAGTTGTATTCTGAGACGTTCAACTACAAAAAATGCATGGTTACATCATGAAACGCTCAAAATCCACCAACTCAAGAACACACACCCATCCACCTCTTCACTTCAGCAGGGATTCGCCCAGGGCCAAGCGTCTACTAAGAGCCGTAATCAGTTAAGTTAGTGCGCCGTTGCCAACGCTGCAGCACATCTGACTTGACAGCACTCGCGACCGGTCATAAATCAAACCGTTCTTTTGCCCAAAGCTCAAGTGGCTCTGGTGAAGATTCTGCATGTATACATCAACCTGCATTAGAGGTGAAGCGCTCAGAGTGCGATACCCTAGAGAACCTCTGCTGGAACTTCTCGTTGCGTTTCGGGAGCTAAAAGCTGCTGCTTCTCTACGCCCTGAGCCTGGTGCCACATCCAGACATACAACCCTCGAGCACTGCAATGATATACAGGGATTGAGACTGACAAATCCAACAGTTTACGAGATGTTTTACAGCTTTAGCCATTATTATTTTATATAAATAAAAGGATTAGTTCAAAAAAAAAAAAAAATTCTGTCAATAATTACTAAAATAAACCGTGCTACGTAACACGAGAATGAACCTCATTGGTTCTCGCTGAAGCTCAATAAACGAGAATGAACCTCATTGGTTCTCGCTGAAGCTCAAACGTGCTGCGTAACACGAGAATGAACATCATTGGTTCTCGCTGAAGCTCAAACTTGCTGCGTAACTCGAGAATGAACCTCATTGGTTCTCGCGGAAACTCAAACGTGCTGCGTAACATGAGAATGAACCTCATTGGTTCTCGCTGAAGCTCAAACACGTAACTCGAGAATGAACATGATTGGTTCGCTGAAGCTCAAAGCTCGAGAATGAACCTCATTGGTTCGCGAAACTCAAGCGTGCTGCGTAACACGAGAATTAACCTCATTGGTTCTCGCTGAAGCTCAAGCGTGCTGCGTAACATGAGAATGAACCTCATTGGTTCTCGCTGAAGCTCAAACGTGCTGCGTAACACGAGAATGAACATCATTGGTTCTCTCTGAAGCTCAAATGTGCTGCGTAACTCGAGAATGAACCTCATCGGAAACTTCTCGCTGAGAAGCTCATCGGTTCTCGCTGAAGCTCAAACGTGCTGTGTAACGCGAGAATGAACCTCATTGGTTCTTACAGAAGCTCAAACGTGCTGCATAACGCGAGAATGAACCTCATTGGTTCTCGCTGAAGCTCAAACGTGCTGTGCTGCGAGAATGAACCTCACAGAAGAATGAACCTCATTGGTTCTCGCTGAAGCTCAATGAACCTCATTGGTTCTCGCTGAAGCTCAAACGTGCTGCTTAACGCGAGAATGAACCTCATTGGTTCTTACAGAAGCTCAAACGTTCTGTGTAACATGAGAAGGAACCTCATTGGTTCTCAGACGTCAAGCAAACATGCTTGAGCTTCTGTTTACCACAACTTTTGTGTGCGTTGACTAATGTTTATATGTGAATAAAAGCCTAAAACGTATCAGTTCATCATATAAAGTGATCAAGTCTCTTCAGAAAATTTGGTCTAAACCACTCAATCCATATGGATTTGTTTTATGATCACTTTATGAACTTTTTGAAGCATCAAAGTGGTAGATGCGTAGCTGTCAATGGAGGGACATAAATCTAGTTTGAGTGAACTATCCCTTTAAGACAGCATTGCTATTGGTTTAGTGTTTTGCAATGCTAGTTTATTAGTGCTGTTTGCATAATGCCATATGGCCATTGCTCATACAGCAGTGTTATTTCTTTGGTGCAATCTAAACTTTGGTGCACATACAGTGTTTATGCTGTTACTTTACATATTTATCAGACTTTTAATGTAATGTAATGTAACATATTCTTTAAAGGAATATTTCACCTTTCATCCTTTTAGAGATTGCTAAAAACACCTTCCTCTTTCATGGGGATGTTTTACAGCCTTAGCCTCTATTATTATTCTACATAACTCACAACGGCATTGCAATTGGTTTAATGTTTTTGTAATGCATATAACTGGTTTATTAGTGCTGTTTGCACAATGCAATACGGCTATTGCTTATACAGCAACATTTTTACCTTGATGCAACCTAAACTTTAGTGCTCATCCTACTTTACATATTCATCAGACTTATATAATGTTCAAATGTATCTTTTGACTGTTTTAAAGGAATATTAGGTAACACTTTAGTTTAGGGTCCAATTCTCACTCTTAACTAGTTGCTTATTAGCATGCATATTACTAGGATACTGGCTGTTTATTAGTACTTATAAAGCACATATTAATGTGCTTTTATTAATTAAGTCATATGGATTACTGTTATGTTGCTTTTATTTGTCCTTTTGAAGCTTGGCAAAAAACAAAACAAAAAAAAGTACACTTTCAGAGCTGTTCGGATATTCTTCGTAACATCATCTTTTGAGTTCCCCAGAAGAAAGAAAGACATTCAGGTTTGGAATGACATGAGGGTGAGTAAATGATGGCAGAATTTTTGGGTGAACTATCTCTTTAACTAGGAGTCAGTCATGTGAGTCATGTCAACTTTTTGACAAATGACCACTAAACATCTGGAATTCCAAACCCCCCCACCCATGTACTGAACTGAAATACTACCCGCAGTCATGCATATCAGTGTCAGATGTGTCCACTGGCGTAAAACGATGGGAAAGGAAGGGCAGGTGTTTGGAGAAGGAGACAGGACGAAAGACAGACACACAGAGATAGCGAGAGGTGGTAGTAGTGGGGATTTGGTTTGGGGAAATCAAAGTTCTCCCTGATGAATTCATAATTTTCTGGAGAATAAATTATTCATACATTGTGATTGAAACAATTACATCCAAATCGGAGGCAGCAGGAGCAGAATTACATTGTCAGAAATGGGATTGAGAGATGGGGGAGAGGTGGAGGATTTGTTATGTAAGAAATTACATAAGATGACATCAGAAGAGGACATGCATGGCTGAAAGAAGGTGTAGGTGAGCACAGATACAGAAAGTCTCGGTTATGAAGTCTTCACTGCAACAGAACACAGCAGCGGCCTTGCTTCCAGAAGTATTCAGGAAAGAGTACTAAACCTTAAACCAAACCAAAAGTGTCTCCAACGTGATTCATGACATTCAGAAAAAAAGTGCTTAAAAAAGTGTGTAATCCAAAACGTAAAAAAATCCACATAAATCTAACCAGCCTCTCAAACTTTCACGAAACGTCAGTCACTGGGCAACTCCCAACACACATTTTAGTCAAATATATATTTGTTTTTTCTATGTTTACTGTTAATTATGGAAGCCATAAAATAATGTGGATTATTCATGTATTTCACAACACTTCGGCTTGTGATTCGTATTAAGTGTGGGTCATATTTCAGGATTCTTTACCATAACAAAGTCTCTAAGGACCTGATACCTCATACTTCTGGAGACTCCAGGTAGGATGCAGTTCTGGAAAATGGTGACACAGGTTAAGGGTCCTATTTTAATGATCTGAGCGCATGGTCTGAAGCGCATGGCGTAGGTGCACTTAGGTCATGTCCGAATCCACTTTTGCTAGTTTAACGACGGAAAAAATGGTCAGCATGCCAGGCGCATGGTTCAAAAGGGCTGTACCTAGTCTCTTAATGAGTCATGGGTGTGTTTTGGGCGTAATGTGCAATAAACCAATCAGAGTCTCATCTCCATTTCCCTTTAAAAGCCAGCTGCGCTTGCACCATGGCGGATTCACTATTTGCATGGTGAAATTTGCGAGCAGAAAGACTGAACGCTTCTCCAGAGAGGAATCCTTTTATTTTTTATATTTAAACATGTTTGTGTGCTGCTGTGCGCCCCTGTGTGTGTATTAAGCAGAGTATGCGCACGTTGTAAGTGCCTGCCTATAGGCGCATAATATTAACTCGCCCTTTAAATAACACAAAAAACACTGCGCAGTCGTTTTCAGTTACTCAAAATAGCAACGTGCCAACATGCGCCTGAACACACATCGTTTTCAGACCAGCACACCCATGGGCATTGATAACTGCGTTGAGCTGAAACTAGCAATAAATACTTGCGTCGTGCCTGCCGTCGCACTGCGTCGGGTGTATGATAGGGGGTTCCTGATGGTTTCACACCTAATTCTTCACCTTAATTCCTTTTTTTTTTTTTTTGCAGTTAGCGTGTAACGTTTGCAGTTAAACGTCTTTTCTTCTGAACCAATGAGCATTTTGTTGTCCATTGGTCACGCCTTGATTTTGCAGTGTATTGTATTGCATTAGTATTGCATCCTTCTCATAAGGATTTAATAATTTTTTACTTTTCAGTGTAAGTTAAATCAGTTTTTTGGCCCATTTTACATGTAATCGAAAACATGCTTAATAATTATGCACATTTTTCACTTCCAGCCTCCCTTAACAATTATATATCACTTATAAATGATTATATACAAAATTAATAGTAGTTGTTAAGATTAATTTGGTTTGGAATTGGTAAAATGTGCTTGAAATAAAAAATAAAATAAATCATCATTTTAGAGCTTTCATCCACTACAAAATTAATCAAAGAATCCTTCAAACTATATATGTTTTTATTTTTTCAATGATAATGGTGGCTAAAGTCAGCACAGTTTCTATGGTAACTATAGAATGTTGGTGGATGCTGTGGTTCTAAAGTTTGGAAGTTTAGGGTGGGTCGCTGACAGTTTTGTTACTTTCAGACAGTTCTCGGTGCTTCCGTATGACTTTGTGCAAACTTGCTGGCTGGTGTAATGTGACAATTCTCCACAGAAAACGACTTTGCTGTTGCTTTCCGCTAGTTATCTTCTGAGCTCCGCAGTAGCCGAGACGGGAGACTTGGCTTTGATTCCTTGTTTGTCTACAGCGTACCTGGCTGCTGGCTAACTCAGCACTGTTACTATGAGCTCTACGGCTTCCTATGCCAATATCCACGGGGACAGGAGGCTCTGGTTTTTCCTCGATTGTCTAAAGGCTGTCTAGCTGTCGGTTCACCATCTGTTACAATATAAGGCACTCAGAATCCTTTGCTGATCTTTATGGGAAAAGGTGACTCAGCCTAGCAAAGAAACTAGTGGTTAGCTTCATCTCTGTGATCAGTTCAACCGCCACTGCTGCACTATCAGTACTTGCATACGTATAAAAAATAGCTTTATTCACAACGTTTCAGTCCCACGACCTTCATGCAAATTTGTAATTATTTGTAAAATTTACTAGTAATTTCAAAGTAAAACTGTAAACTGTCACAACCACAATGTCCTATAAATATAGATATAAAGTGTTCCCAGGACAGTCTTGCAGCTATAATGCCATCTATCTCATTTGCACATCAACAAATGCTCGTGTGTCTTACCGCTGTATATTATTATCAATCAAACCTGCTTTGAGTTTTGGATTTACAACTTTGCCAAATTATTATGCATGAGATGGGAATTACAGGTTGGGTATTACATCCTGAACCTTGTGCTTCTTCATCCAAAAGTTTTGTATGAATCTTTAAAGATGACGACAGAGCAATTCTTCTTGGATAAATGTGCTACAGTGGCCACACTTAAGCCACATTTAAAAATGTCTGAATGTCTTTGCGTGAGATACCACTAGAAAAGTAGCATGCATTGCAAGCAAAACAAATGATAAAACAGCAGATCTAGTTTTGAAAACGAAGACAGTATTGTGTGACATTGTGTTTGTCATTAGTGTTTCAAGTTAAAGTCAAAGGCACAATCTCCCCTGTGCTTCAGTCTTACTCTAGGGACATTTATAAGGTATGCATTTTTATATTTTCATTAAAAAAAAAATTCTGTATGACTCATAAGCTTGTTTCCTCATGGGGACCTCAATTTATGTCCCCACAGTGACACAAGTCCCCATGAGTCAGTATGCATTCAGGTTGAAGGAGCACCGGAATAGAAAAAAAACATGTACACACATCACACACACACGTTTTCATGTTTTATGGGGAATTTCCATAGACATAATGATTTTTATACTGTATATTCTAAACCTGCCCATCACACAAAACTTTTTGTATTTTTACATTTTCAAAAAAACATCACTTCAGCTGATTTCCTTGTGGGGAGATTTTTAGCCCCATGAGGAAAAGTGATGTTTTTTAAACGTAAAATGCAAAATAAAAAAATAAAAACCTTTTGGGATTTTTGTTGTGATATTTTTGGGCCCTATTTTAACAATCTAACATTTTAGATTTACATACAAAATAATATGTACATATACATATACATATATATATATATATATATATATATATATATATATATATATATATATATATATATATATATATATATATATATATATATATATATATTTTAATCTTTTAATTTTACATATTTAAAGATGTTTTTATTGTGTGCTGTTGCATGTCCCTGTGTGTAATAAGCAGAGTGTATTACACATTGTGCACCTGCCTATAGGCGCATATTACTAACGCAACCTTTAAATAACACAAAAAATACTTTTTAGACCAGGTTTTTGTTGGTCAATGGCGCAGTCATTTTCAGTTCCTCAAAATAGCAATGTGCCAACAATGCACCTGAACACACCTAGTTTTCAGACCAGCACGCCCATGGGTGAACAGATGGGCGCGAGTGCATTTGCAACTTAAATAACGTAGGGCTGGACGTGAAAATGATAACTGCGTCGAGCTGAAATTAGCAAAATACACTTGTGTCACACCTGGCGCCACATTGCACCGAGTGTGTGGTAGGACCCATAGCCCTCATAAAGTAGGGTTTATTAGGACACATGCACATGCACACACACACACACACACACACAGTAGGCTATACTGTATGTGTATGTGTGTGTCTGTGTGTGTGTGACTTGACAAACTATTAACAATCACCAGTTGATTCAAAGACACTGAGACTTCAAAAATGATCAAGAAATGTGACATTCAGCTTCACTAGACACAGATTATGCAATGAAACTGTAATTCACAGGTTCTTGCCTCATTTGAATAGTGTACATATGCAGGTGCATGTATGTAACCATGTGGTTTTGCCTTTGGAGCTTTTGCATTGCATTGCCCAACAGTTCTCCTCTTCATATTAGATTACTGCAGTATTCTTATTTGCTCTCGCTGTTTACATCTCACTCTTAAATATTTAAATCCAAATGCCACAAAATCCTGAATCATACATGAAGCTTTGGAGAGGACCACTATGAAATATTACACGTCCCTAAATCACTCAGACACAGCACCAACAGCAAGCTCACATCTGATCTCTCTATCTCTAATTGACTGCCTTCAGTTGAACTGATATTAACCATGAAGACAAATCACACGTAATTATTTTTTTCAGTGTCAAAGGGTGCTGAATATGCAACTTCGCTCCAGTTTCCACTGCCGCTGCTGTGTGTGTTTTATGCTTTGAAGATTTATACTAAGCGGAACACTTGAAATGGGTTTTTTGGAGCGGGATTATGGATCCATTTTAAAGGGTTAACCCTGGCGTAAAGTATGACGACAGTTTGATTACATGGAATCTGGCTTTGATCGAGCGCCCACGCGGCTGGGAAGCAAATAAGTAAACATACACACGCATTTATCAGACGAAGGAGGAAAACACCAATGGTATTGTAGGTCGCACATATCATCGCTATTGCCATTGCATGCTTTGATTAGTACGTAATGACACTCCGCAAAACTGAGCAAAGATTACACAGACCGTTTAGCCCATAGCAGATGTCTAATGGATGATTTCTGAATGACTGTCGAGTAGCTTTAATAAGTCTGCGGGATATATTAGTGATACGCCGACGTGCGTGCACATAAAATATAACCGTGCCCTTAACAAGCTCAAGACTTGATGGGAAAAGAGCGTCAGAATAATCGATGACTCTTTTCCTCTGTGAAAACAAATTACCCTACGCTGTTTCTTTGGCTGATTAAACACTATCCTGAATGTCATCTTTCTTCTTTCGTTCCCTCTCCAGTGGTCATAAATAGAGTTTATAAGAGATTTCTCTCATCCCACGCAGGAAACAAGAGGCTGCCGTGTGTTTCCAGGTGCTCTTTCCCCCATAAAAGCGACGACAAACACTCAAATCTCGACCGGTAACCTGCGGGCAGCACTCAGTGTCATTAAGACCTGACCTTTGAGGGTGAACAACAAACATAAAACATGAGTTAGAGAGCATGTCACATCTTTAATCATATCTTAAATGAATTTCAGCTTGGGATTTATGTGGCAGGGGCTTTATGGGGTTTTAAATTCATTTTAAGAGGACACTTCTGAATTTGTAAAAGCAGGATTTGTCAAGGGCTTTACAAACTCATAAAGAAAGCTTAAAAATGCTGTAAGTGGTAAAAATTTGGACGTTAACCAACCCAGTGACTCTGAGGATGGGCGCTTCAGAATTTAAATGAGATTTATAATGTCTCAAACAGTTTATTAAGGTTTAGTGGGATCCTAGAGATTAGTTAAAAAGACAACAGAATTAAGATCTTAAACACAAGCTAGATTTTTGCACGTGTCAGTTAGGGAGAAAGTAAGCCCCAACTCTAACACGCCGCACAACTGGAGTTATCATTCATGCTTAACAGCTTAAATGTTGCTGGATGAATTACAGGTACATATAACCAAAGTTTATTCAAATCATTAACCCAAATAGGAGCAATAGTAATAAAGATACTACATGGGGGTATTATTGTTCACTAAAACTGAAACGATTAAAAACATGTTAATTGAAATAAAGCTGAAATCAAACATAAATATTAGATGAAAATCTTTAAGCAAAAATGTAAAATGTTGTCTTAATAAATTAAAGCTAAATAGTAATATTAAAAATCAATCAATCAACCAACAAATCAACAAAAAATCAATCAATCAATCAATCAATCAATCAATCAATCAATCAATCAATCAATCAATCAATCAATCAATCAATCAATCAATCAATCAATCAAAATAGGTTATAAGGAGACATTTCTTAATCTTAAAGGGAAGCTGTAATATAAGTCTCAGGTGTCCCCAGAATGTGTCTGTGAAGTTTCAGCTCAAAGTACATCACAGATAATTTATTATACCATGTTGTAAATGCCCATTTGTGAGAGAAAAAGAAAAATCATGCTGTTTTCATGCATGTACCTTTAAATGCAAATGAGCTGCGGCTGTACAGCTTGTCACTCATATACTCTGCCATTAATTAATTATCTGTTTGGTTTTGATTTATCATCTCTATCGCGGTCACGCTCATGTGACATTGCAGTTCATCATCATGAAGTTTATTATCTACATGCATTTTAAAGCCATATCAGATGGTTTTCTTAGCACACGCATTCGAAACGCACACAGAAAACTGGATATCTGATGGTGCGTCCCATGAGTATTAAAGATAAGTTCCCTTTCATGTCTTATTGTGCTTAAACTACTTGAAAACTGCTGTTAAATGCTCTGGCAAGGAGATAAACATGGTGGACTGTGTACAGTTCACTGAGGGGCGGAGTCTATGCTAATAGGGTGGAGTCCGTCAGCAGTCGTGGGCAGGGCCTGTGTAATTTGACATCACGCTGCATAGAAACTACAAACTGCTTATTCTGAGACACTGCTTATGATTTATGAGGATTAAAAAAGGTATTTTTACCATTATAGGGTGGTTGAGTATATGTTCAAACACCATGTTAAAGTGAATTTTACCTAATAGGTCCCCTTTAAATACAGTTTTTTTACTACTGAAGAAGTATGTTTACTAGATGTTTAATTAAAATTAAAAATTATTTAAAACAAGATTAATTAAATTAAAACTAAATCCAAAAAATTATCCCATAATGGATCCCTAAAAGGTTCAATAAACAGTATGAAGCCCATGACGGAACCCTTTAAGGATCTATATAGAACCTTTTCTTCTAAGAGTGAGATAAAAATAATACTTAATGTACTACATGAATTAAAAGAACATCATCAAGCCTGGCTGGCATCCCAAAAATATAATCCTAAAAAACTTTCATCAAAGTGCTTCTTGATCTGAATTAATCTCACTGGAATCAGATATAAGTCCTAACATAATATAAAATGAATGAATTCTTATAAAAGGAAAAATAATGAATACGTACTGTATGTAAATCATTACTGGAACAAGGACTATATGAGCCACCCACATCTCCACAGTGGCATTTGATTCATATTTACATGATATTTACTGATGGATTACATTAATTCTCTGATTATAAACAGTCATACAGTGGTCCACGTTTCATTTCCATACGCATTAACTGCTGAGTCTCATCTGACTAAATTACAGAATTTAAAAGCGCTTCAACACTTTCCAGGTCTATAACCAGTCTAATAACGCTCTTAAACAGCTAATGCATTAACCCAATCATGCCCCAGAAAGGCAAAGAGGCAGAAAAATCATCACATCTAGACCCAGCCACAGAAAAGAAAGGGTGAAGATGTTATTTGCGTAATATGAGGCGTCTGTTTGCCCTTGCCACGGGTCTGCTTCATGGGACACGGGAAATAATCTAACAGTCTGAAATCACACACAAAGCCGTCCAAATGAAGGAGGAGGTGAAATTGATTGTGTGCTCGGGGCATCTCCCTCTGGATGACAGAGCAGAGCTGCTTTTTTCCAGCCAGCCTGAGAAACAGAGCTCAGGAACACACCAATTCCATGATAATAATAGTGGAGTGCCAAGTTTTGCATGGAAATACAAGTAATTCTGGTTACAAAAACACTGTTGTGTTACATATACAATGGCAAAGACAAGGTAATACTATGGTATGAGTGAAATGCATTATAGTGCCGTGAATAACAGTAATCTATAAGTGGCATAAAGGTTCACAGGGAGGTAAAGGTTGACAGGGAAATATCCTGCATTATCACCAAAAGAGTTCCTATAAGACTTCAAATGGTTTCAGCTGTATACTACAAATGAATGGCCAAACTTTAATATAAATGTTATATATTTTGGATATTACCTATTATAGATAATTCAAGTTATGTACAATGCAAATTAGTAAGGAAATATATATGTAATACATATGATTCATTGGAATGCATGAATTGGGGACTTAAAACTATTGATAGAATAAATGATCATTCACATATTTTCATTTAGCAGATACCTTTTGTGTGTGCTTTTATGTCTGTAAGTGACTTACAAGTGAAGAACATTACAAGCAATGCCCACCATAGGAAATATGAAGTTAAAGTCTGAAGTTAAAGATTTTTCTTTTTACTTTTGTATAGTCATCCATGCACTTTTAGCATTGCCCAAACTAGATGTTTAAGATTAAATGTTTTCTCCATAATCAGAACTAAAACTGATGTAATACCTAGGCATATTAAAGTAAAAAACAAAACAAAAAAAAACAACCTCACACCATAATCCCCCATCCACCAAACTTTACACTTGGCACAATGCAGTCAGGCAACCGGCAAACACAGACTCATCCATTGGATTGCCAGATAGAGAAGCGTGATTGGTCACTCCAGAGAACAAGTCTCCACTGCTCTAGAGTCCAGTGGCAGCATGCTTTACACCACTGTATCCCACACTTTGTATTGCAGTTGGTGATGTAAGGCTTGGATGAGCTGCTCGGCCATGGAAACCCATTCCATGAAGCTCTCTACACACTGTTCTTGAGCTAATCTAAAGGCCACACAAAGTTTGGAGGTCTGTAGCTATTGACTCTGCAAAAAGTTGGTGACTTCTGTGCACTGTGTGCCATAGCATGCGCTGACCCCGCTCTGTGATTTTACATGGCCTATCACTTTGTGGCTGAGTTGCTGTTGTTCCCAATTACTTCCACTTTGTTATAATCCCACTAACAGTTGACTGTGGAATATTTAGTAGTGAGGAAAATTTCACAAAGGGACTTATTGCACAGGTGGCAACCTATCACGGCACCACGCTTGAATTCACTGAGCTCCTGAGAGCGACCCATTCTTTCACAAATGTTTGTAGAAGCGTCTGCATGTCTAGTGCTTGATCTTATACACCTGTGGCCATGGAAGTGATTGGAACACCTGAATGCAATGATTTGGAGGGGTGTCCCAATACTTTTGGAAATATTGTGTGTCTATATATATTAATGTTATGTTATGTTATGTTATGTTATGTTATATTTCTCATTTGTAAATGACCTTTGATAAATGTGTCTGCTAAATTAATAAATGTATATATATATACTGATCATGTGAGCGATTTGCTTTCATCCCTAGTTTTTAATGGTAAAATATTATCTGAATTGGAGTTTTAATACCGCCTTTTCCCACATATGTTTGTCAAAAAGGCTTTACCATCTGTTGTCCATATATCTAATTCCATATAAGAACTGTTAAATATGTTCATGCTCAGATTTATTAAGAAAGTAAACAGCAAGCTGTCATTTAACAGATGCTTTTAAACAAAGCCATGCATTTATAGTAAACATATTAAAGTGACAGTCCCATTGGAATGACCAGAGGTTAGGCTTGCTCACACACACACGTACACGCACACGCACAGAATCATAATTTGCATTTTCCAATTATTATAGGGACTTTTTGGCCTCCTGCACCATGCAAGCAGAGGCTCATGTGGGTTTAGCGGATGCAAACACAGTGTGTGGTGTTGCAGGCCCTTATACTCCAAGACCACTGTGTGACTGAGCGGCGATGTCTTTGGCCACATTTCTCACAGTTTGCAAACATTTCTACGGCCATGCATGGTGACCCCCTGGATGTGGTGGTGCCCTTGGGCATGTGCCCAAATGCCCATATGGTAAGCTGTTTTCAACAATGTATGAAAGCCTGATTCAAACAAACACTCACACAACACAGCTGAATTATCATTAAAATGTGTTTTCACTGACAAAACAAGCTGTTTGTATAAAGCATTTACATCTAATTTTATCCAACACAGTGTTATTTTAGTTTCAGTGAGATACTATTATGGATTGGATTCATATTTTAAATTATTATTTTTTTTTTATATTTTAAGTTTAATAGAATTTTTTTCTAAAGCTACTTTTTGTAATGTCTATTTGATGCTTTTCTCATTTTACACAATAATGACTTAAGTATAATAAAAAGTTTTTATTGCCATATGTTTACATTTGAATGTTACTTGTAAATGTTGCAGTATATGTGTGTGTGTGTGTGTGTGTGTGTCAACTTTTGAATGGTATATGTGGAATGCAATATACAATGAAGAATATACATCTAATACTATCCAACATATGCATTCAACATATGGATGAGGGTAAAATATAGATTAGCTTGTAACATGTACAAACACGTTTCTAGATGCTTTGAGAGTAAATGTGAGAAAAATCCAACTAATTAGCAGACAATTCAATAGCAACAAGTATGATTTTATGCTTCAAGTATGATTTCATGAAAACATACCCTTCAGATAAACATCATTTCAATAATTCTCACCCAAACACAGATGAGGATGAGCTACAAAACGATCAATGTCTAGAACAAACCGCAAACACACAGCACAGAAAAAAAACAAATCAACAACAGCACTTAACCTGGGGGACTTGTTAATAAATGACAGTCGATGGCGAGATAGAGAAAAAAGGCTGAAAAATTCATCAAAACCAGCCACGGCAGGAGAATCCCGCAGGCGCTGGTTCTACACCATGTTAAAGCCGTTTCTATCAGAGGTGAGGGATGGGACGTCTTCAGTGAGGATCAGCTTTGCCAGAAGCTCTCTTAGGACCATCTACTTCGCTCTATCACCAGACATACGCAGTTCTCCCTTGGAGCCAAAATTGATTACGAGGCCTTAGCTACAGACAGCTTATTGTGCATTGTTCTCCATCACTCTCAACACGATAGATCTGGGTAACATCGCTGGATTAGGCGGTTATCACTATGGTTTTCCTCTTGGTTATTTTGAGGGATGTATGTTTACACTTGGTCACCTCATGTGCTTTTTTACTGCTCGCATTAAGAATCCAAGAATTAAATGTAAAATTTTTTTATTTTTTAAGAAGTCTCTCAGGCTAACTAAGGCTGCATACAAAAACAGTAATATTATTACAATTTCAAATAACTGTTTTCTATTTGAATATGTTATTTATTCCTGTGATCAAAGCTGAATTTTCAGCATCATTCCTCCAGTCTTCAGTGTCACATGATCCTTCAGAAATCATTAATATGCTGATTTGCTGCTCAAGAAAGTTGTACTGCTTCTAGGGGTGTAACGGTAAATGTATCTGTCCCGAATCATTGTGCATACAGTCAGACAACGAATACAGTCAGTCACAGGTGATCCACACTCCAGTCCAGAAGGGTAATGCATTGCTGTATGCTAACCACAACCACAGAAAAAAAGAAGCAGAAGAAGAAGAGTGCAACTTGAGTGCTTGAAAACAAAGTCCACTAGATAGTGCACATGCGCTGAATGCGTCTTTCCTTGCTCACAGACAAAGGAGTATACGTTGAAAGGCTGTGTATGAAACATGGAAAATTAAGTATAGGAGGGTTGGGCTTAAGATTTGACTGTTTAAAATATAATTTAAAGGCACAATATGTGGCCGCTAGAGGTCGCTTCCAAAAAGCTTGATGACACCTTGATTTTGCAGAATCTTGGGAGTTGTTGTCTTCACCTCAGCTATTAAAGATTTATTAACATTACATGAAGCAAGGTGGGAGCGGGACAAGGCCGCTGGAGCAATTGCTAATGAGAGACAAGCACGGCACATGGCTCAAGAGCAGTGGAACTTTTATTATGCCGCAGACGTGCACTTCCACTTCTTCTGGTCATGCATATGTGGGCTAACACAGTGCTGTTTTATCATATTAGATACATTTGAGTGTGTTGAAAGTTATGTTATAATGCTACTCTGTGCATTTGCTCGGTGGCTACTATGAGACACGTATTCACACTGCAGTAAGGTCTCATGGTAAATCAAGAAAACGAGATTTAAACAATAAGACTAAAGCTGATGATACACGGGGCAACTTTTTGAGCAATGTTGCTGAAAGATGTTGCTGTGGGCTTTTTCCCATTGAGAATGGGCAACACATTTCTCTTTGGATATCCAGATAGAAATGTGTTGCCCATTCTCAATGGTAAAGTGCCCAAGCAACATCTTTCAGCAACATTGCTCAAAAAGTTGCCCTGTGTATCATCAGCTTAACTGTGCTGAGCTATATAACAGTGATTAGTTTTCTGTTGATGAATGTATCCAAACTGTTGCTCACCTGTCTAATAAAACACATAATACATTAAAGCACTTTTCTGGTGTTTCCATGGTTTCTACTAAATGAAACCGGAAATTGAGGGTAACACGGGTATGATGTCACTGATAGGCAACACGGTCCGACGGTCCGTGTCCTGGTTAAAATCACTTATTTCCCTGGATTTAATCATTCTTGGAAACTATTTGGGATAATGTAAGTACACAAGTCAACAAAATATATAACATTGTTCTAGTGTTGTTGGATATTTTAATCCAAAATCTTACATATTGTGCCTTTAAATGGAGCAAATTGTAACACTCCTAATGCACAAGTTTTATTTTTCATGATTCTATTTATTTTGCACTTTTTTAACACAAGATGCTTTTCAGTTTTGGCTGATTATGATCAAATACCGTTTTTTTGGGGGGTATGGGGGTTTATCAGCCCTGCAAAAGATCTATGCAAAAGTGCATTTTGTTTGCTGCTTTATATTACACTAAAGGAGTCTGTACTGTAACTACCTCAGGGGGAATACATGCCACTAGGTGGGACAGTGTAATTTGCACTACTGTCTGTTCAAAATAAATGAAAAGAAAAGCGTTGGGGATTTTTTGTTTTTTCTGGTAACACTTTAGTTTAGGGTCCAATTCTCACTCTTAACTAGTTGCTTATTAGCATGCATATTACTAGGTTATTGGGTGTTTATTAGTACTTATAAAGCACGTATTAATGCATAATTCTGCATGACCTTATTCTACATCCCTCAATCCTACCCAATACCTAAACTTAACAACTACCTTACCAATTATTAATAAGCAGTAATTAGGGGTTTATTGAGGAAAAGTCATAGTTAATAGTGAGAATTGGACCCTAAATTAAAAGTGTGATTGTTGTTTCTGCTGTTGTACCGAACCGTAACCGTAACTGTGTACCGTACCGTTACAGCCCTAAATGCTAGAAACCATTTTTTTCAGGATACTTTGATGAATAGACATTTCAAAAGAATAGCATTTATTTGAAATAGTAAAAAAAAAAAAAAAAAAAAAAAAGAAAGTGTGTGTGTCAAAAGAAAACTGTCACTTTTTAATGAATGCATCATTGCTGAATATAAGTATTTATGCTGAAAAAAGAAAATGTTTTGAACGGTAGTGTAATTTTGAGGGCGTGTAAATACCTTATTTTGGTCTTTGTAAATGGATTTCCATGTAAATGCTGTATTCCTTGGCCCATGTCCACCTACTAGCATTTACAGCTATGGTAAGCAGATTGATAGCCGGGTGTGGGGTTTATTTATCATTGTGCAGGGGTCCTACAGTGCATTTGATTAATGTGTCCTCCATACTATCAATCTCAGGGATTGATCCCTCAAATAGAAGCACCACGGGCACTGGTTTCCAATCACTTGTGATTTTCGGGACGCTGTTTATGAATCTGTGAAGGTAGAAGAACAGCACTGCAGAATACTGACAGTGTAATTTTAAAGGCACGAGTTACTGCGGAACTGGAAATCAGCCTTAAAATCTCATTCCAGACAGAGAAAAATGGTTTGAGAAGACGCCTCTTGTCATAATTAGCACTGACAGCTCTTAAGCAGATACGGAAGAAAAATGTCATACTCAAGACATCACTCTATGTTATTTGATGGGGGAAAAAAATTTCATTTACTTACACTTCCAACTGTCCCAAATTTAAAAGAGCTCTTACAGAATTAAAGCTACTGGATGGTCCTAAAATAACAGTGCTATTGTGAAGCGGTTGGGATCTGGTTGTGGGGTTGGGGTTATATACAGTATACATAATATAACATTAACAAGTATAACGAGCACAATATCACACAAGTGTTGTTTTTGTCCTGAATAGCATGTGTGCAAATGTGATACTGATTTTATACAACAGTTAAATGCAATATAATGTAGTACTGTAATATAGTGTTATCAATTTAATCACCATATTGTCAGCTTTGGAGCAACATTTGCAAAATCAACGGATGAACCAATGATTCATAAAAGAGCCATTTACTTAATTCCTGAATGAATCAGCAATTTGAACGAATCAAATTAATGAATGACTCACTGACTTACTCATTTACCGCCACCTACTGGCAGTGTTAGTTTCTTATTTCGAGTGTAATTTCATTTAAATCAAATTCATTTAAATTATTTTATATTTCCATAATAATGAAAACCTGTTAAAGGTATAATTCACCATTTACCAAAAAAAAAAAAATCTTGTGACCGTTGAAGCCTAAAAGTTTATGTAATAAACTCTATGTTCAATCAAAAAATAAATAAGTCTGGAAACCAAATATATATATACATTTTTTTCTAAAGCTACTTTTTGTAATGCCTTTTGATGCTTTTCTCATTTTACACAATAATGACTTTAAATTTGAATTACCAATCGTCAATCCCCTATGTATACACACACACACACACACACACACCTATCATTATGAGGACATTCCATAGGCGTAATGGTTTTTATACTGTACAAACCGTATTTTCTATCCCCCTACACTGCCCCTACCTCTAAACCTACCCATCACAGGAAACATTCTGCATTTTTACATTTTTAATAGGTTTAGTATGTTTTTAAAGCTATTTGAAATATGAGGATGTAAAATGTATATATACACACTACCCGTCAAAAGTTTGAGAACTGTAAGATTTTTTTAAATGATTTTAAAGAAGTCTCTTCTGCTCACCAAGGCATTTGTTTGATCCAAAGTACAGCAAAAACAGCATTATTGTAAAATATTTTTACAATTTAAAATAACTTTTTTTCAATTTGAATATATTTTAAAGTGTAATTTATTCCTGTGGTCAAAGCTGAATGTTCAGCATCATTACTCCAGTCTTCAATGTCACCTCCTTCACAAATCATTCTGATATGAGGATTTGCTGCTCAAGAAACATTTATGATTATTATCAGTGTTGAAAACTGTTGTGTACTTATTTATTTATTCATTTTTTCAGGATTATTTAATGAATAGAAATTTCAAAAGAACAGCATTTATCTGAAATATAAAGCCTTTGCAACATTATAAATGTCTATACTGTTACTTGATCAATTTAACGCATCCTTGCTGAATAAAGTTCTTTAAGCTCTTTCCCCAAAGAAATAAAAAAATATATTACCGACCCAAAACCTTTGAAAGGTAGTACAATGTTACAAAAGCTTTCTATTATAAATGCTGTTCTTTTAAACGTTCTATTCATCGAATCCTAAAAAATGTTTTACACAACTTCTTTCAACATTGATAATAATCATAAATGTTTCTTGAGCAGCAAATCCTGATATCAGAATGATTTCTGAAGGATCATGTGACACTGAAGACTGGAGGAATGATGCTGAACATTCAGATCACAGGAATAAATGACATTTGAAAATATATTCAAATTGAAAACAGTTATTTTAATAATATTTCACAATATTACAGGTTTTTTTTTTTTTTTTTTTGTATTTTCAATAACATGAATGCAGCCTTGGTAAGCAAAAGAGACTTCTTTAAAAACATTTAAAAAATCTTACTGTTATATTACCGTATATATACACTCACCTAAAGGATTATTAGGAACACCTGTTCAATTTCTCATTAATGCAATTATCTACTCAACCAATCACATGGCAGTTGCTTCAATGCATTTAGGGGTGTGGTCCTGATCAAGACAATCTCCTGAACTCCAAACTGAATGTCAGAATGGGAAAGAAAGGTGATTTAAGCAATTTTGAGCGTGGCATGGTTGTTGGTGCCAGACGGGCCGGTCTGAGTATTTCACAATCTGCTCAATTACTGGGATTTTCACGCACAACCATTTCTAGGGTTTACAAAGAATGGTGTGAAAAGGGAAAAACATCCAGTTTGCGGCAGTCCTGTGGGCGAAAATGCCTTGTTGATGCTAGAGGTCAGAGGAGTATGGGCCGACTGATTCAAGCTGATAGAAGAGCAACTTTGACTGAAATAACCACTCATTACAACCGAGGTATGCAGCAAAGCATTTGTGAAGCCACAACACGCACAACCTTGAGGCGGACGGGCTACAACAGCAGAAGACCCCACCGGGTACCACTCATCTCCACTACAAATAGGAAAAAGAGGCTACAATTTGCACGAGCTCACCAAAATTGGACAGTTGAAGACTGGAAAAATGTTGCCTGGTCTGATGAGTCTCGATTTCTGTTGAGACATTCAGATGGTAGAGTCAGAATTTGGCGTAAACAGAATGAGAACATGGATCCATCATGCCTTGTTACCATTGTGCAGGCTGGTGGTGGTGGTGTAATGGTGTGGGGGATGTTTTCTTGGCACACTTTAGGCCCCTTAGTGCCAATTGGGCATCGTTTAAATGCCACGGCCTACCTGAGCATTGTTTCTGACCATGTCCATCCCTTTATGACCACCATGTACCCATTCTCTGATGGCTACTTCCAGCAGGATAATGCACCATGTCACAAAGCTCGAATCATTTCAAATTGGTTTCTTGAACATGACAATGAGTTCACTGTACTAAAATGGCCCCCACAGTCACCAGATCTCAACCCAATAGAGCATCTTTGGGATGTGGTGGAACGGGAGCTTCGTGCCCTGGATGTGCATCCCACAAATCTCCATCAACTACAAGATGCTATCCTATCAATATGGGCCAACATTTCTAAAGAATGCTTTCAGCACCTTGTTGAATCAATGCCACGTAGAATTAAGGCAGTTCTGAAGGCTAAAGGGGGTCAAACACAGTATTAGTATGGTGTGCCTAATAATCCTTTAGGTGAGTGTATATATATATATATATATATATATATATATATATATATATATATATATATATATATATATATATATATATATATATATATATATATATATATATATATATATATATATATATATATATATATGTAAAAACACACTGCATATAATGCTGTAAATTGATGAAAAAAAACTAAATCACACATTTTTTCCTGTAAATAATCGTGATTAATCTCCAAATTAATGTAGAAACAACATAAAGACAGTATATGTAATATATTTGATCTAACTGGTAGGTAATATACAGAAATTAAATAAAGTATTCAAACATGTCACAGTCTTCACTGCATAATTTATAAATGAAATATAGATTAATCCTTATTAAAGCTACACAAGTTCAGTCAAGAGCAGTGAGTGAGTTTCTCTTTGTCTTTTGTTCTGTGATTTACATTAATCACAGACATCACAGCAGCGGTTTATTAGGCTAGTGTCACTTTAAGACCTGAAGCACATGACGTGGATCTGACACGCATCCGATGTCCTCAGAACTCTCTGTGTTCATTTAACACTTTTTAACTCATTTACGACTGTGCTTACGAGGATACTCGACAAAGCGGACATTTTGGCATACTTTCGTGTGTTTTTGTCCATTCAAGCGTGAAAGACAAGAGATTGACACACAGCGCACCAGTACAGATTCAAGTTGGTTTTTTTTCCGTCTTATCGCACTTCAGTGGTTTAATAGCATGTGAATGAGTGATAGTGTGATCATATAGTGTAGCGCAGCCAAAGGATGACAGAAAAAAACTGATTTTTGCTGTGTTAATCGTGTTAATAATTTTTACCATGGTAAGCTAAAAAAAAAAAAATAAATTACATTTGTTAACATGCTAATATTGACAACCCTAATATATATTTTACTCTTAAAGATTAGAAAAAACAGCCCAATTTGAGGAATACCTGCACAAACTGTATGAGCAATAATAATAGTGATGTTGAGCAAGTGGCACTAACAAGCCATGAGAAGCTGTGCATTACAGCATTGACTATGCTTAAAGGGTGTTTTTAGGTAAATCAACACAACACAGCGAGAGCATGATGTTTAGAAGCAAACAGTAAAGTGATTATTCCCCTTTAACATAACTAGGCTATTTATGAGGTCTTTGACCTGCAGGTAATGTTCCAGCATTCACTTAGGTAAAACATTGATTCATTGATGCGACTATGACTTAAGGGGCGCAGAAGCGGCTGTCTGTTGACAGTCAATCAATGATATGCCTCGGCTCTCATAAAGAATCACGGTGCCAGGATATGCACGCCAGCACTTCCTCAGGAAACTCATTATAAAACGAGAAACGTGAAAAGAAAGAAAGCTCTGTGGTGATCTATGCCGAGCTGAGAATACATTTTGTTGTCTGGCGTGAAAACAAATGATGGGATCCTAAATGGAAGTTTTGCTTAAGATTGGTAACACGTTTTTGAGAAAAGTGACTTTTTAACGCTTCAGTCATAAAGTTATCATCAGGAAGCACTTCATTTACTTGATCCTTTTTACTGATTAACATTTATTGTGTTAGTCAAGGCTTTGTGCACCACATACACTACAGCCATTGATGGTTCCATGAAGAACCTTTCCATTGCACAAAGGTTCTTTAGAATATTAAAATATTAATCTACCAAAAACATGGTTATTTTAAGAGCTGTTCACTGAAAGTTCCATAGAAGAACCAGGCATGGTTTTTCTGTGGTATTGCTGAGAACCCCCTTTTGGAACCATTATTTTTGGTGTAAATTTAGTTTATTGAGACCTTTCAACCTTCTCAGCCATAGTATTAAACAGGCTTTTAGCTACAGTATCTTTAAGACATACAGTACACGTTACAATAAGGTTGCATTTGTTAACAAATTAACATGGAAATGTAATTCTAAAGCATTTATTAATCATAGTTAATGCTAATTTATCTTTATTAAAACCATGCATCTATTATTTAATGGATCTCCTAACGTGAACTAATAATGAACAATTGTATTTCTACATTCAAAAAATTGAACTTATGATGCTGTTCACTTAAAGTAATTCATCTTGATTTAACACCATTATATCAGGTTTCTGGTTCAAATGTAATTGATTCATGTTAAACTGACTTAAAACCGTTACTCTTTGACATGATGCTTTTATTTTGAAATAACATGTTTCAATCAAGTAACCCAATCAAACAGGACTTTCACTTCCCATCATGCTTTGCAAAGGGGCTGAATTCGAGAGTACATTTTTAAATAAAGTGCTGTTTTATGCATTTCTAACAAGATGAGAAAATGGAGAGACTTTTTAATGTTTAATGTTTTGTTATGTTGGTATTTAAAAGTTTGTGTTATGTTAGTGTTTTTGGAGGTTACCATTGTGAAGTGTAGAGGATGTGCTTGGGGTAAGGATCTGCTGATAACAATTAAAGTTCTTTTAATAAAAATAAATTAATTAATTAAAAACAACTATTATGGGCATGTTATGGATGTAACAAAACCATCTTTCTGGCTAGCCAATAAGATCTTGTAAAAGGTTTTGTAAATGTTGTAAACAATAGTATTTCACTAAATAAAAATAATCAGTTATCAGTAATTTGTTTGGTTTTTTTATATTAATTTTAGAGTAATTAAACTGAATAGTTTTGAACAAAATTAAGAATGTTAACCTTTATGTTAAAAAAATAAAAAAATACATTTACTGAATATAGTAAACAATGTTAATTAAATTCAGCATAACCTAATTACGTGGAACCTGTTGACATAAAAAGAAGTAAATCCAACGTATAATTTTTTTGAGTGTATAAGGGCTTTCAAATGATTATAATTTATATTATATATAAATATTTTATATATAAATATAGTAAATGTTTTTTTAAATATATGCATGGATGTCATGTGTGTATATTTATATATACAAAAAATTAAACAGTATATTATGTAAACACATAATCACACTTGATTTTGGATGTGATTAATCATTTGACAGCACTAATTTCTTTTAATAAATGTTAAAACATATTAATAAATAGCGTAAGAAATAGTTAGTTAATGCATAAACTAATGTACAATGGGACCATATATGGACATACAAATATAACCATGCATATAATGTCACCATGTAAAAAAGTAAATAAATAAATAAGCATAGTGAATATTGACATTTCAAAAGAGCATGAAAAGTCTTGTTTTATGAGGTAAGGCCACAGACGTCTTTAGTCTCTAGCTGCTACTTGTTGTTGGAGATCTCAAGGTTATTTTGTCTTGTGTTTTCTTCAGCTGAAGTGCTGAGTTTTTCACTGTGGAGGTAATGGGGCATTTGTTGGGGAAATGCAAAGACAGTGAAATGGAAAAGCCAGTGAAAAGGCACAAAATAAATAAGAGCAAAAGTGGACAATGAATGACAAGTATTGCATTTTCTCATGCTATTATGCCTGATTTACAATTCAGTGAGCATTTCTTTAGTTAGAGATTATTGAGATTAACTGGAACAAATACGCTTACTCCTCGCACATGCAACAATCAATATGTAAATAGACACCTGATCACATGTGTGTATGAATTGTTTTATTTAACATTCTAGTCAATTCCTAGATGCTGTTAATTGTATGAATTTTGAGACAAGAAGTCAATGTGAAGGATATTGATAAGATTTGTGCCACAGACTCAGTCATACGTCAGTATAATCTAAAGTGAGCCGTTTATTGCTGCAGCACTGAATAACACTGATAAAGTTTGGGCTTGACTGTTGAAATGTCTTTTTTGTCTATCAGTGGAGGTCTCAGTGAGATTCTCTCTCTGTCTGTCTCCATCCTCCACTGTCTTTAGACACAGGCAGGCATTAGTATTCCAGTGTGCGCTCCTCGCAGCAGTAGCCGGTGCCAGCCACTTAATTTGTCATTTATTGCTCTACGACAACTGGAGTAATTGAACCTTTTGCCCACGGAACGTCACTGGCAACCTGGTGGCCATTTCTCCCAGCCAGCCTCACGGTGGCCACATTTCAGGGACCTTGGGTGGAAAATGGAGGGCAGGGATCTCATTTATAGAAAAGCCGAGATGGTTAGCAAGTATCCTCACCTCTCACCCTCCACTAGACCTACCCGAGCACCTCAGATGCCTAGCGGTGCTGATAGAAACAGACAGGGATAGAGGAAGGTTGTGACACTTCAGATAGCCTAAAGACAAGGTGATATGTTTCTGAAGAAATTCTAAAGCGCTGCATACTGCATATGTATTGGGCTCATCTCACAATAACTGTCCAGTTCATATTTTGATGCAAAATCAAAAGAAAAAATTGAATTTAAAGAAAACAAAGCACTTTTCATGACAATTAAACAATAATGATATGATTGTAATTATATATATATATATATATATATATATATATATATATATATATATATATATATATATATATATATATATATATGTATATATATATATATGTATATATATATATATATATATATATATATATATATATATATATATATATATATATATATATATATATATATATATATATATATATATATATATATATATATGTATATGTATATATATATATGTATATATATATATATATATATATATATATATATATATATATATATATATATATATATATATATATATATATATATATATATATATGTATATATATATATATATATATATATATATATATATATATATATATATATATATATATATATATATATATATGTATATATATATATATATATATATATATATATATATATATATATATATATATATATATATATATATATATATATATATATATATATATATATATATATATATATATATATATATATATGTATATATATATATATATATATATATATATATATATATATATATATATATATATATATATATATATATATATATATATATATATATATATATATATATATGCTGATTTAAAATTAAATAAATATTAATAATAATCGTAAAAATAAAATAAAATTATATATATATATATATATATATATATATATATATATATATATATATATATATATATATATATATATATATATATATATATATATATATATATATATATATAAATAATATTATGTATGTATTAATTATTTAGATATAAAATGAGATAATATTATATCATTAAATATTATTACAATTTAGCGGGAAAAAACAAACAAAACAAATATGCTATTTATGCTGAATAAATAAATTACAATTTAAAATTAAATAAATAATAATAATAATAATAATCATTACAAATTGTAATGATTTTTAAATTAAAATAAATTATAAATGGAAAGAATAAATAATTTAATATAATATCTTTTTATATATTTTTATTATCATTTAGATGTAAAATGAGATAATATGTAACATTAAATATGAAAATGTTTGTAACTTTATATCAGTCTGTCCTAATAATCTAGTCTAGAAAGATAAAGGGGATGGTAACACTCACAGTGGATATTGTTGAGAGTTCATTAAGTACATTGGAAATTAAATTTCAAGTTGAGCACATTGCATTATGGGACACAGTGTTCCACACTAAATGCTCTTGTATAGTGTGCATTGTGGCAAATGTAGCAGTTTATACAAATATTGTATGCCAACAGAAAATGTGCATAACTGAAAAGAAAATGCAAATCGTATTTTGCATAGCATTTGCATAATGTGCACAGTACTGCAAAAACAGCAGAAGAATACTGTAGTAGTATGCTATCCTAAACCTAGCCCGGGGTTCTAGAGCGTGCTTCATTCGGTTAGGTGCTGCCGTTCTGGCTTCAGCACTACTGGTAAAACCATCTATCAAAGCCGTGAAGGTAATTTACGTAAGCTGATGTAATGGACTGAAAACCTATATGTATGTAGGTGACTGTGACTTCAGAAGATGATCCCTTTAAAGGGTTCAAAAGCTCCGTGGAGCTCATATGTTCTTTTATTAACGGAAATTCACAAAGCTTCAGCAGGCTTTCGCCAGGTTTCAAATCAATCAGCCGTCAGAACTCGATACGAGAACACAGATCAAAATCCTTTCAAATGTCTAAAAAGAAAACATGATTTATAAATACAATTGACCTGAAGCTTTCTCACTCAGATCCTGTATATGATTCTATGGTGTGTTCAGACTTATCTGATCATGGAAAATGCATGCACATCTACAGATGATGAATGCGCTTCGAGGACAATCAATGCAAAGCAAAGGAATATCAATGCAAACACTCTCTCTGCTGCATTTCCTCTAAAACTTTGACTCCAAAAAAAATCAATTCTTGCTAATTATTGCATTGCATTTATGAAGCATTTACTGCATATATTGAAATTGCACAAAGCGCTGGATTGAAGTCCTTTGTAAATCCAAATGCGTTTACACAAACATTCTTCTCAAATTAAAGATGCTACACATTGCATGTGATCCTCTTGTGTCACATAAATGCTCACAGGTTTTGTTTTCATGTCACGTCATGGTGTCACATGCATGTTGGGACCAGGACTGAGCACATAATGCATACTTGAAAGGTGTAGTAAATACTTAATGTAAGATGTCAGTGATCTCTAGCGCTCCTCAATCGATTTTTATGCAAAGCAGACATGAGCATGATCCTACACTACGTTCAAATAAATTACAGGAGACACGTCATAACTTTGCAAATAACTCCCTGTGGCAAACAATAAGAAATAGTATGCTACATCAAGAATATCAATAACAAACCTATATATCCTCTCGTGCAGGTAGAGAGACAGTCTGTCACCACCAGGACGGAGAGCGGATCTTATTCTTTTTCTTTTTACCTGGAAAGATGGCAGCCGTCCTCATGTCTAATTCAGGAGGTGCATCTATGGCACGTCTCTCTCTCTCTTTTTCATCAGCATGCACCATGCACCCTCTACGCTGCACGCTGCTTTTTGCCCACACAGCACTTATTTGATTTGATTCGTTCCCAAGAAATTGATGGATGCAGCATCATTGTAAAAATAACTCATAGAAAGAGCCTATCACCTCTCCACCCCTGAAAATGTCAGAGGGCCCGCTACGCCGGCTCTTTATCACTGAGGATGAAGGTCTCGTCTCTGGATTTTACAGGGGAACTCTGTGCGAAAGATCAACATGCAGTTTTGGCTAATGTCCATTGTTCTTCACATTGTAATTGTGTTTAAAGAGAACTTCAGGTGTAGGTTAAACATACACCAATATATATATATATATATATATATATATATATATATATATATATATATATATATGTCAGAATGATAGAAAAATAGAACGACAGACAGACAGACAGACAGAGATAGCTAGATAGCTAGATAGCTAGATAGATAGATAGATAGATAGACAAAACGTGAGACAGACAGAAATAATGACAAAACGAGAGACAGACAGACAGACAGACAGACAGACAGACAGACAGACAGACAGACAGACAGACAGACAGACAGACAGACAGATAGATAGATAGATAGATAGATAGATAGATAGATAGATAGATAGATAGATAGATAGATAGATAGATAGATAGATAGATAGATAGATAGATAGATAGATAGATAGATGGGCAGACGGACGGACTGACAGACGCACAGACGGACAGACGTACAGACGGACAGATGGACAGACAGACAGACAGACAGACAGACAGACAGACAGACAGACAGACAGACAGACATTATTCCTCAGGAGAATACCAGGAGAATTAAGGAGAATCCTCCATCTGCCCTTGATTCAATCTTAATGCGGTTTAGGAAATACAATTGACATATTAAAGAGATCTCATTTGTGATTTTCTTTTTCTACCGGTTGGGTTTCAGCATGACAGACATCAGACTGTGGCTGCATATCTGCCATCCTGCCTTTCTAAAGAAGGCTGCCTGTAGATCAAGTCTTGGCTGACAGCTCAGCATGAACACAGAGGTCCATTTTATGTGCTGATGCTCAGGATGTGCCTGCTGGGAGGACGGAGGAGCAGGAACAGGATGTAGATTATATTTCTGCCATTTAAACCTCGAAACTTGTACGGCTTTTCTCAATTATTTAAACGTATTCATTAGTCTGGTGGTCAACGACATGACACGTATTCCATTTTTTTGAGAGGGCTCTATGAATATTCAAAAGCATATTAAAAATGAAATTCACACAGACAATGATTTCTAAGAGGAACATACTGCCAATTTCACATTAAAATTAATTTGGATATTTTTTGTGTGAATTATTGTACAATGAATTATTGTGCATATCTTCATTATAAAAGTGGAGAAGACGTTTTGTTTTTAAAAAAAAAAATACTATTTGAATAACTTTAAATCAAATCAGTACGAAGCCAACATGAATACTAAAATCACATTTCTGTAACATATGTTTTAAACTAGATATGTTTCAACCTGTCACATATGTTTTAAACTAGATCATTTTTCATGCTTTACATTTCACAGTGTGAGCTGTAGTTGTCAGTATAGATTTATTATGCTATAGAGAAAGTGTCGACCACAAAGCAGGGTTGTCTCCAGGGTTAAAAATGGCGGCTTTGAGTATTTATGGAGCTCATGTAAATCCTCCGCTACCTTGACAGATATAAAGCTGCTGTGACCGAGGAACGTTGGAAAGCTTCTCCGATTCCGTATGGGAAACATCGCTTCCTTCTGGTCTAAACTGACTTGAAACAGAATGAAAAGGTAGATAATGCCTTGAGGGGAGAAAATGAAGTATACAATGATAAAGACTGAGCATATTTGCTGTGCTGAGGCGCTGAATGCTGGTAAACCCATCTATTTTGGGACGAGGCCAACTTTGCATTTCAGAGAGGCTGTCCATTTGCACTTCTGAGCTCAAATATGTTTACGGCATTTCTCTCCGCCGGTCCCCAAACTAATTGCTATTGCTTATGCTCGGCTGCGGAGCACTTGGAAGAGAAATATGAGGAATCAGAAAATGTCAGTCCACTTCTAAATCTCAGCTCCCAGCCGTGCGCTAAAATACCATGGAAACACATAAAGCCCTTCCACTCGGGAAGATTCACTCCGGGTTTGCTTAAGCATCCAAGGTTATGCAGCGTAAGAGCACACGGGTTTATCCGTAAACAAAGACTCAGCGCTGAAACGCATCTTGTGATAAACAACAGGCAGAGATGCACTCAACATGCAGAATGTTTGCCTGAAAACACACAGGATATTGGCAGTTATCAAGCGAAAAGTGTGAAGTTGAGAACCACAGTCTAATAACATCCAAGGAGAGCGATGTAGCCACACACTGCAAAACATGATTTTCTTACTCTTTGTTTCTCTGGTTGTAAACAAAGTCACTTAATTATTATAAGTGATTATGTAAGGGATAATCCTCGGATAGCTGTGCATTAAATGATTTTAATGCACGACATGGAGGAAAGCACAGCTAGCTGTGGATTATCCTGTTTATACCATGGTCATTTGCAAGTTTGAACCAGACACAGAGATAAAGTAGTGTGTAAGATTTCATTTATTGGAATGAATGGTATTTATTGAAATGAATTATCGAGAGAGATCAAAGATGCATACCTGTATCTGTTCAGCGTTTCTCCATTAACAATGAATCTGTGAGTTTAATTACTTCAAAATAACGATGTAACCCCCTCGTTGCTGAGAAATGTAGTGATTCAGTAGTGACGTTATTTTATCACTAAAAGTCGCGGGTAGCGTTGATACGTTTCTGTGCTCTCCAATGTTTCTGTGTGTGTGCAGCGCAATATCCGATCTCTGTGTGTGAATAATGTGTGTGTGTGTGTGCTCTTCAATGAAAACAGTGCATTGATATAGAATGGTGATTAAACTGACTTGGAACTACCTGTGCATTAAATGGTGTAATTGCACACCTTCCAGCCAATCAGAATCGAGTACTCAGATAGACCATGGCATATATATATATATATATATATATATATATATATATATATATATATATATATATATATATATATATATATATATATATATATATATATATATATATATATATATATATATATATAAAAAATTGTGGCCAGCCTAAGGCACACCTGTGCAGTAATCATGCTGTTTAATCAGCATCTTGATATGCCACCCCCTGTGAGGTGGATGGATTATCTCAGCAAAGGAGAAGTGCTCACTAACACAGATTTAGACTGATTTGTGAACACTATTTTAGAGAAATAGGCCTTTTGTGTACATAGAGATAGTCTTAGATCTTTGAGTTCAGCTAATGAAAAATGGGGGCAAAAACAAAAGAGAGAATATATATAACTAAATGCAGTAGCAATTTCAACTATATATTTTATTTGTGAACTAATGTTCAGCTTTCCTTTTTAATCTTATTTTAAGCAGTCATCAAGCTTGTACACACTGGTCACAGACATGAAGATGTACCTTTAATTTCCCCAAGCTGATTGCTCACTAAAAAATACCAACAGTCGTCATGATTTCAGCCCATTTCAAGTTTGATTTTGACGTGACAAAGCGGTGATATCTAAGTGGCTGTGTTGTTTACTTACTTTTTAATTAGTCTTCCCATTAATGCCATAATTTTGTTAATTCAGGCTGATTCGAGAACACATACAAAAATAAAAGGCGGGATTTATCGCACGAACCAATCATATCCAATTATAACCGATCATATCCAATGCATTGCCTCATCTCACGTGATTTTCCCCAGTTCATTCTTAGTTACCCTCCACTAAACTCAGCACACGCTTTAGGGGGTCTGTTAAAAGTCAATGGGCTCAGGGGAGGCAAGAGAGACGTGGACTCTCACTGTAACTTCACCTGTGGGTGTTGCTGTTGGACAGTGTTACTTTAGAAAAAGAGTGAATTTTACACTTTTTAGTGTCACATTTTGTAATATTTGCGTCGTTTTATTTTTGTAATATATATATATTTGTAATATATTCATTCTTCTCATGTAAAAGTATTTATCATGGAACGCAAGACATGCATAGTAAGCAAGACATTTTTTTTTTTTTTTTTGCTGTGCTCAAACTGGATTTGAACATTTTCTGAAAAAGTGAGATCCTTGCCTGTGCAAAACTTGGTGTTCTGTTCCTGAAGTTGAGAGAATGTAGGCATTCATTTTAAGTAGCTTTAGATAAATGTGTCTGTCAATTGAATAAATGCAAATATACTGATGAAAGGCATTTCACCTCAACCTCGAGTCAACAATATCACATCCCATCAGAAAGACACACAGAGGCTACCCTTATACTACAACAACACTCATTCTGAAGACAAATGAAAATCCTCTGCAGACATGATCAGGTTATGTGGATTAAAGGATTTTGACATGTTCTCATGTCTGTGGGGGATGTGGGCCTTTCCTTTGTCCTTTAGAAGAAAGAAAGACCAGAATAAATCAAATAAATATTTGAATCTGTATGACAAAATGTTCTTTATGATTGTTAAGCATTATTTGATTTTATTAATACAAATACTTTCTGATTTCTGACTCTTAAGTCTGATTGGATAAGCAATTCTAGTCACCTTAATTGTAGTAAAATCACTTATTGCTTTGTTAAATACATAATTAAAGATATTTTATGTGATTCCATAAGGAAGAATATATATACACTACTGTTCAGTTTTTTTTTTTTTTTTTTTTTTTTTTTTTTTTTATTGAATCTTAGAATGATTTCAGAAGGATCATGTGAGACTGAAAGACTGAAAATTCAGCTTTGCCATCACAGGAATACATTACATTCTAAAATATATCACAATAGAAAATTATTATTTTAATTTAATATGACCATTTTTGCTAGCTTTACAAGCCAGACCCACATCAAGATGTTGGGTCTGGGAACACACCATTGGCAGGGCTCAATCCGAGGGGCGGGATAAACGGTTGTCTTTCAGACTTCCTCTGCACGCAATAGGATAGCGCTACAACCAACCAGAGCAACGAGGAAGGTGAAGCCGAGCTAGTTGATAGACTAAACTTTTGCCGTATATGGTTGGCAAAAGTACGAACCACTCCGAACACATCTTCCTTTTTTAAGAATGACTTCAGTGCCGTTCTTTGTTCTTTTCTCAAAGAAAAGCTTAACTCCAAGACTTCCAGAGTCGAGGCCACAGCCGATTCGAAAGACCGCTGTTCGCCAGCTTTGTTTTCAAGTAGCACAAGGAACCGTTGCAACTCTGCCGTCATTATGTTAAGCCTACCCACCGACTCTATACACGATGTGATTGGCCTGACTAGAATTTGCTTTTCCAGCTTGCAAGCCAACGGAGAGTTTCTGAGAGCCCTGGCTGCAAATTATATTTGCTGCCGCTAGGGTGAGTCTAGATTTCTAGGCTACATTTTTGCTGTATTTTTTTATCAAATAAATGCAGTGTGAGTATCTCCTATACTCAGTACTTCTTGGTGAGTATACACCGATCAGGCATAACATTATGACCGGTGAAGTGAATAACACTGATCATCTCTTCATCACGGCACCTGTTAGTGGGTGGGATATATTAGGCAGCAAGTGAACATTTTGTCCTCAGTTGATGTGTTAGAAGCAGGAAAAATGGGAAAGCGTAAGGATTTGATCGAGTTTGACAAGGGCCAAATTGTGATGGCTAGACGACTGTGTCAGAGCATCTCCAAAACTGCAGCTCTTGTGGGGTGTTCCCGGTCTGCAGTGGTCAGTATCTATGAAAAATGCTCCAAGGAAGGAACAGTGGTGAACCGGCCACAGGATCATGGGCGGCCAAGGCTCATTGATGCACATGGGAAGCGAAGGCTGGACTGTGTGGTCCGATCAACAGACGAGCTACTGGAGCTCAGATTGCTCAAGAAGTTAATGCTGGTTCTGATAGAAAGGCCCCACCTCACAACTTAAAGGACTTAGAGGATCTGCCGCTAACATCTTGGTGCCAGATACCACAGCAAACCTTCAGGGGTTTAGTGGAGTCCATGCATCAACAGGTCAGGTCAGTAGTGTACAGTATGTGTGCATATAGATTATTCCCAATTTTATGAATGCTATTTTATTGCTGACACATTAATATAAAGTGACTAACATAAAGAAACAAGAAACAAGGACCAGACACCAGCATAAAGCTGAGATCTATTTCACATCCGTGCTCTCCAGGCCAATCCACACGAGGGCTCGGTCCAGTGTGTGTCATGTTTACGGTGGAGCGTTGTGTGATGGGAGCTGGTCCGGCAAGCTGCCGTTACAGCACAGAGCTGCTCTATAGTGTCGCCATCATCGCTCAGCAAACTTCAAGTGCTGATTCACTGGGCCTGACCTTCAAAGCGACTGGGCCAAAACCAGTGTCTGTGTCCCATGATTAATGAGGGAGGCCGAGTCCAGACAGAATGAAGGCGGAGGACAAGGAAGAGTTTATGTGTGTGGTAAAGAGTGAGAGAGAGACAGAAAAAGCAAAACAGAGAGTTATAACTCAACTGCTCTCTCCTGGTGAGGTTTCTAAATTACTAGTACACATAGACAGATAGTCAATTCTCAAAGCAGACCCCGGATCTCAGTAAGAGTGCACTGCTTTCATTAGGGTCCAATATCAGCGCTGGCCCTTAAATCTTGTCTTCATATATTTATTTTTTTTACCCATATTTGCGCTTCTCTCATTTAATGCTGAACTCCCTATACGGAAACACACAGAACATCACAAACAGCCTCATATGAAATAAAATCCTACAGAGCCTCTAAAGGGACATGGTGATGAAAAAAATATGAGATGGGAGGGGGAAGAAAAAAATATTTCAATGCTTCTATGTTTTCCCGTAAAAGTTTTGCGGTCCCTTGAGAAACTTTGCGTTCGCTTGCAAAAGAATGTGCATTCCCCCCACAAAAATACACAAAATACATTTAAGGGTTTTCTTTTCTTTTCTATTTTATTTTATTTTATTTATATTTATTTCATTTTGTATTTTTATTTTATTTTATTTCACTTTTTTATTATTAGTTAAATAATATTTTTATTATAACATTTAACTAAAATGTTTTTAGGATTTTAGTTTTTTTAACTGGAACCATTGATGCTTTTAACGCAAAACAGGTTGTTTCATGACCCTTTAAAATGATATATAAAAGTTACAAACTTCCAAAGAATAGTCTGATTTATGAAAAGTACTGCAGGCATACTATATATATATATATATATATATATATATATATATATATATATATATATATATATATATATATATATATATATATATATATGAATAAAGACAATCATCTGAGAAAAATACCCATTTTGATGCCACAAAGACTCGTGTTTCCTAATATACAGTACCTGTTAGTCATGCCACAAAGGAATTATCTGATTCCTTGGATTTAGCGCAGGTACTCCAGGCTATTCAATTAAGTTCAGTTAGTTAGATTAATTTCACACATTTTTTCATTGCTTTTGAGCCTCAGTGGACCCTCTCCCTCCATAATTTATTAAACAAACACAGGAACATTTGTTCTTCTATTTCTAATGAGGAATACGAGCCAGTTTATTCTTTCTCTCCTGGCAAAAGACTTCATAAGTTCCTGCGGCTTTTCGCGTTAATGCCTTTATTCGGCCACTCAGTGAAAACACTGGAAAGCTGTGCGCGACAGATGTGCAGAGGTCTGAATCGCAGCCCAGAGTGCAGTTTTCCCCTACTAGATCACAGCAGTAAAGTGGAAAAAAGGCTGCACATCTAGCAAATTCTTGTATCGCAACTTTACAACCCTCCACATTTAATTCTATTTTTATTGTATGTGTTTTTTTTAAACTACTGTTTATTTTTTAAATGTGATTATTGCCATGAAACAGATTTAACTCAGCTGTCAAACCTTTCAACTTACTGTATTAAAGGGGTACTTCACTGTTGGCATAATGGGCTCTTAATAAAACTTGTCTATACAGTAGAAATACATTTTTTTTTTTTTTTTTTTTTTTTTTTTTATCGGCCTAATTAGAGAAAACAGAGGAATTGGTTTGGAAAATAATGCACTGGGCATGTTGCCAACCAAGGCCACTCCCACCAGTCTGCTATGGTTACACTTGACCAGAGTCAAATACAGCCTTGCTTTAGTAGGAAATACTTCTTAACAAACTTTTAGTCATAATGGTGTTGACTTGTATTGTTCCTGGAAACATGATTTCAAAGAATAAATGTTTAGCGGGAGTTACTTTTTCCAGTTGAAGGATCCAGTGCATTGTACAGCGACGATAAATCTGAAAAACCCTTCATGTTTGTAGCTAACATTTCAAACTGGATGACCATGAACGGTGTTGCAGGCCAAACAGAGGGGAAAAACTGAACGAAACTGCCGTTCCTACTGGGAATTTGTTACTTGGATGTTTGGCAATACTACTTCTCTTTTAAGCACTAGTGTAATCTTGGTTGTAAAAAATCTTATTATTTCTATTTAGACAGAAAAGTTAAGCGACAGGACCACAATTCATTTAGATTTTATGTCTGTCAATGGCACATATGCTTCAGTGCCACTTTCCCTCCGCTGCGGTCTGCGAACCGCTGGGTTAACACGGATAACAAAGATGAGTTTTCCAATAATTCAGAGGGGGACTTGAATGACAGCTGCTACAGGAAGCTATGCCAGGAAATATGGGGTGGCAACTGCAGCTCAAGGTCCCCCCTCGTTTTTTTGGAGGGAAAGTCAATGGCGAAGCAACTTAACCGAGCAGACTTGAGCCCCACCTGAGGGTTTTCTGATTAAAGCGTGTTCTGAGCGGCCACCTGTCTCCCCACGATGAAATCAATCCAGCCCGCCGAGAGCCCCCGTGCCTAAATCGAAAGTTCTCTCTTTGCCATCAATCAGCAAAGGGGTATCTGACAGCCCTTTGAGTGGCATCTGGTGTCTCTGCACATTTTTATGAGCATCAAGGCCATTATTTGCCTGTTTGTGGGTCCTTGCCTGCACTCGGCTCACCTTGGGCTCTGCTAATTTGGCATTGCCGAGCAACGTTGACATCAATCACTTGAGAACAACCAATTAGCCTCTTAGCCTTGGCTCTCCCTTGCTCCCATTACGTCTCGGTGGAGAAGCGCCGTGCCAATCAGCAACAACAGATTTCAATCAAATGTGCTCAAGAGTTACCCAAACAAGATTTGGGAATATATTGACAAAAAAATCTGCCCCCTACCAGCATGAGGAACGTCCAATAACCGAGTGAATTTTACTACAGCCATACAGTCAACTACCTCCATCACACGATTTCATAAGAATCTACACATTTATCATCAGGGTCATGCACCGAGGCACACTTATTTCCAAGTCGAGATAAGACAAGTCTGTATCAAATATCTGCTCAAATGTCTTCCACCCTCCCTTTGAAACACAAAATGAGTTATCAAAATGGTTTAATAAATAAAAAAAAAACAACATAAACTATGAATATATATATACACACACACTCACCTAAAGGATTATTAGGAACACCATACTAATACTGTTTGACCCCCTTTCGCCTTCAGAACTGCCTTAATTCTACGTGGCATTGATTCAACAAGGTGCTGAAAGCATTCTTTAGAAATGTTGGCCCATATTGATAGGATAGCATCTTGCAGATGGAGATTTGTGGGATGCACATCCAGGGCACGAAGCTCCCGTTCCACCACATCCCAAAGATGCTCTATTGGGTTGAGATCTGGTGACTGTGGGGGCCATTTTAGTACAGTGAACTCATTGTCATGTTCAAGAAACCAATTTGAAATGATTCGAGCTTTGTGACATGGTGCATTATCCTGCTGGAAGTAGCCATCAGAGAATGGGTACGTGGTGGTCATAAAGGGATGGACATGGTCAGAAACAATGCTCAGGTAGGCCGTGTCATTTAAACAATGCCCAATTGGCACTAAAGGGCCTAAAGTGTGCCAAGAAAACATCCCCCACACCATTACACCACCACCACCAGCCTGCACAATGGTAACAAGGCATGATGGATCCATGTTCTCATTCTGTTAACGCCAAATTCTAACTCTACCATCTGAATGTCTCAACAGAAATCGAGACTCATCAGACCAGGCAACATTTTTCCAGTCTTCAACTGTCCAATTTTGGTGAGCTTGTGCAAATTGTAGCCTCTTTTTCCTATTTGTAGTGGAGATGAGTGGTCCCCGGTGGGGTCTTCTGCTGTTGTAGCCCATCCGCCTCAAGGTTGTGCGTGTTGTGGCTTCACAAATGCTTTGCTGCATACCTCGGTTGTGGTTATTTCAGTCAAAGTTGCTCTTCTATCAGCTTGAACCAGTCGGCCCATTCTCCTCTGACCTCTAGCATCAACAAGGCATTTTCGCCCACAGGACTGCCGCACACTGGATGTTTTTCCCTTTTCACAGCATTCTTTGTAAACCCTAGAAATGGTTGTGTGTGAAAATCTGCTCAGTTACTGGGATTGTGAAATATTCAGACCGGCCCGTCTGGCACCAACAACCATGCCACGCTCAAAATTGCTTAAATCACCTTTCTTTCCCATTCTGACATTCAGTTTGGAGTTCAGGAGATTGTCTTGACCAGGACCACACCCCTAAATGCATTGAAGCAACTGCCATGTGATTGGTTGATTAGATAATTGCATTAATGAGAAATTGAACAGGTGTTCCTAATAATCCTTTAGGTGAATGTATGTATATATATATATATATATATATATATATATATATATATATATATATATATATATATATATATATATATATATATAAAAATTCTAATTAATGAATTAATGATTTTTATTATGCATTTTTGTTATATGAAAAAAGGAAATTACTTTTAACTCTTTTGTGTTTCAAAGTGTTTCAAATAAAATGAGGATGGTAAATTGAGTCAGTTCTCAGACACCACCTGTGGTAGGTCATGTGACTGACATATTTGTTTTCTTGAGTAAAACATTTAAAATCCTTCGTTCAAAAACTTTGAGCGGGGGCTTTTTTTCAATCCCTGTTGATTTACTCAAGACAATTCAATTAACTGTTTATCGCCTCATAATTTATGCTGTCACTTTAATGTTTACACAGTTGGATGAGTGTCTATCATTGTCATACAAATCTTCATCTTGGTGGCTCTCGCGGGGATACGGAGGTTCCTGCCAAAAATAAACAAAACACCACTGAAGCTCACCGCTAAAATGATTCTTTGATCAAATGCGTGTACACGGTGTGAATTCAGTATAGACACGCCAAACCATGTGTATTGAGCTGTTTTTGGCAGAACATAACAGCTCAGATCACAGCACTGTTTGATGTCTTGATTAGAAGCAGCTCTCTTTAAGGCCCTGTCCACACGAACATAGGTGTTTTCGAAACCGCATCTTTTTTTATGCGGTTTGGCCATTCGTCCACACGCAAACGCAGTATCTGGACACTGAAACCAAACTTTTTTGAAAACTCCTGCCAGGGGAAACATTTTTAGAAACTCCGGTTGCAGTGGTGTCGTGTGGACAGTGAAACCAGAGATTTTGGCTTGTTGTGTCAGAACCAGAACCATCAATAACCTCTTTTCAAGGCTTCTGATTGGCCAACATGGCTTTACGGTTAGGGTTATATTGCCACCTGTTGGTTTGGAATGCTCTTGACAGCGCTTCATGGCGTGTTTTGCGTTTTCATGTGGATGCGGTTTTGGACTAGGCCTAAGACATCCCCAATCACACAAACATTTCTTTGAATTTCTAGTATCAGATCAATACTGACATGATCATAAATGTCTGAAAGGGATATTTCCCCCAAAAAATGTAAATTCTGTCATCATTTATTCACCCTCATGTTGCTCCAAACCCATATGCATTTTTTATGGAACACAAAAGATGATATTTTGAAGAACTCTGGGGTCTAAACAACATTAACTTTCATTGTTCATCTTTCAAAAGTTCTTTTTTCAGTTCCACAGAAGAAACTGAGTCATACAGGGTGAGTAAATGATGACATAGTTTTCATTTTTGGGGGAACTGTCCCTTTAAATTCACTCTTCTATTATAATACAATTACGGTTCCTTTCTCATTTCATATCGAAAGACGATAGCCAATCATAACAGAGCTAATTTACATTATCTGTTCCTAAAGGGATAGGTCACATTAAAATAATAAATTGTCATAAATTAGTGACCCTCAAGTCAGTCCTGATCCATAACATTCTTCTTCAATATTTATTTTTTTTTTTTTTTTTTTACTTTTTCATAAAATTTCATCATGTTAGTTTTACTCTGACAAAAACGTCATCTAATATTAGTCTACAAAAATATAAACCAACTGTTCAAATATGATCTATATCTTAACATGTTTCAACATTTAAAACAAACCAGATTATTATTGTAAACTAAAATTAAAACTATTAAACACATTTATGTTAACTGAAATAAAGCCAAAATAAAATATAAATATTAGTTGAAAAAACTTAAACTAAATGAAACTGACAAATGTTGCCTTGACAATAAACTGAAATAAGTTTTAGTTGAATAACTAAAAGTATTAACTGGAAATAAATAAAAACTAAATTCAACTAAAACTAAAACTGAAATAAAAATAAATTAAACCTAAATAGCAATATAAAATATTAAGCTAAATAAAAATATTAATAAAACTAAAATAACTAAAATAACACTGACAAAAAAAAATGTCCTTATTTTGAATACCCCAAATAACATATAATGATTACACGACTGAAATTCAATGTTGTGCATTCTTCATGATTTAGTTATTCTATGTCTATATTTTAGAAATCTTTCAGTGCATTGTTACAGAGCCACTAATATACATTATAAGTAGACAACTGCAAGTACCTTAGACAAATTCTTAAATGCATAAATGCTTCAATGCATAAATAAATAAATAGAAGTACAGAATGAGGCACCTTTGAGAAATGTCGGACTTGACATTGCCCTTTCCAATATCCATGGAGATCTCAGGGATGAGTCAGGCACATCTCAGTGGACTAAAGCACAGCAGTGGCCGTCGCCTGCATGCGAACATACCTGCCAATGGACAGGCACTTACCGCTCACTCTTCCCATGATCAGAATAAATGTTGGTGAAAATGCTGTCCACAAGCCCTTTATTGACTAGAGACCATGAGGCTCTTGATAGGGATTAGGACAGTAGAAGAGTGGAGACAGAGCTTCGAATATCAAAAACGCACGCCTCTCGAGAGTCCAGGAATAAAAGATGTGGAATCACAGCCCGGGGTGCCACCGCAGGAACTGTGATTTCCAGCCGGCCAGCTAATGACCTTCCACAAAGAGAAACCCTCCTATGCTGTTCTTTGGGATGATGGCTTTCAATCTCCCATCACAGAAAAGCACTGCAAAGACAACTGCCGCGCCTCAACAGGTCCAGATAAGACAACCATTGGAGAGAAGGGGGGAGGGGGGATAGATGGATGAGATGGAACAAGTATACGAGTCAAATCAGCTACCTCTGCTGATGGCCTTGGATCATAATAGACTTTTGGGAGGTTTGACGTGGCTCCTAATACGACCAGCGGTTATTTATAGCTTTCAGAGCTGCGCCTCAGCAAGAAATATTAGAGTTCGCTGCGATTTATCAGGAGCCTCATTAGACATCGGCCCGGCAGGGGCAAACAGCACAGATGACATTAGTTAAGGCTTTGCGTTCAAAGTAAATACGTTTACATGCACCCAAATAATCCAATAGTAATTGGATTGACGACTCATTCAGATTTAAATGGCATCATGTAAACACCTCAATCGATCCGATTTAGTGAAATCTGAATGAAATTTTGATTGGACTGAAAGGGGTGGTTACAATCAATAGGAACAAATAAGCATGTAAACGGTGTCAGTCGGATCCAAAAATACATAAATGTCAACTTTCTTTTTAGATGCCACAGTGCAACAAAACTGTTCATATCTAGCTTCTAAAACTCACTCAATTTCACAAAATTTACCACTGAAGTAAATTGGTGCATTTTGCTGCAGAATATAGAATAATAGCAGAAATCTACAGAGCCCTGACACGTTATGCAGAGAAAAAATATGTATATTATGGCCACCAATTGGTTCCCACGACTTACTAATACATCAGCACGTTTAACTAATTTGCTCACGTTTTAAGTAAATCGTGCACTTAATATAATAATCCGTTCCCTCGATTTACTAAATAGTGGCCACGTTGTCCTAACCCTAACCCTAAATCAAAATGAGGGAACAAATTAATAAATCATGGGAACGAATTCAAGAACGAATCAATTCGAGTTCAGTACAACAGGAAAAAGCATCAAATCCCCAATGCTAGGTTTCTTTTCATTTATTTTGAACAGACAGTAGTGCAAAATACAGTGTTTCACCTAGCGACATTTAGTCCCCCCTGAGGTAGTTACAGTACAGACTCCTTTAGTGTAATATTAGGCAGCAAACAGAATGCACTCTTGCATAGATCTTTTTTTTTTTTTTTTGCAGGGCTGATAAAAAAAATTAAGTATTTGGTCACAATCAGCTACAAGATGGAAAAGTGCAAGATAAATAGAATAATGAAAAATAAAACTGAGATTAGTTTTCTTTGTGTATGAGAGTTCATTAACTTTCATTAAAAGTTGCCAGCGGTTTGGACCATTTTCACAAAAATGTAATGGCCCCCAGAGTATTTTATTCTATGAATATCTGAACATGCAATATAATGAAAAAGAAAGAACAGAGCCAAAAAAATAAAAAAATAAATCAACACTAAGTTTAATAAAAAAGCAACATATTGAGCAAAAAGCTGAGAAAATCACATTTTTATCAAAGACTATGTCCAGATTGGATTTAGAATGATGATCAAAACACAGATGGAGTAGATGGAGTCCATCAACACTCCCGAAGCTTCAAAGTCCTATCGCTCATCCTGGGTTGACATTTCATTCAGTAACATTAGGCAGTTTCGATTTATATGCTGTTTAATGTTCATGTTCTGCATCTTCTTCACATGTGTTTTGATCAGAAGATTCTGTACTCTTTCAGAAGAAGTGTCATAGAGCCTCCTACCATATAACAGTGAAAAAGCTGGAAAATTCCATCAATGGTGGGGGAAAGAGTTCCAATTCGGTGACAATGGCGGATGCACAAAGTTCAATAATACGCTTTTTCAAGAAATCATGGAAAGATAAGCGAGTAAAAGAAAAAGTGCCATCTACATCTGAGCCTACTTCATCTTTCCATGAGGAGACAGCGAGTGAAGCGGCACCTGCGGCTTCCCATTTCCAGGACACGCATATTTCATCACTGGTCTGTAGTGAGACTTCCATGACACAAATCGGCACAATGCCAAATCCTTTTGACTCACTATAACAGAGGAAACAACTTAAAATACTCCGTCAATTATGGCCATACAGGTAAGACACATTCAAAACATTAAGGGGTCTCCTTTTATTTGAGGACACTCACAATAAAAAAACCTTGTGCTTTTGTAAAATAAAGAAAACAAACAGAATGCCGCTTTCTGCCATCCTGGTTTCCTTTCCGTGAAGTTTGTGGAGCGTGTCACAAAAATGAATTGAAACTCAGCGTATAGGCTACTAGCAAGCTCTTGCGTTCCATCTGAACTCTTTGCTGCGTACCAATTCCCTACTTATACTATGCCCTAAAAGTATGTAGTTGTGAAGAAAGCGCAGCAAAAGAGTATACTAGCTTTGGGACATAGTATCACGTCATACAGTAGTGTCTTTAAAAGGATAGGTCACCCATCCTAGGTGTGTGTGACATTCTTCTTTCAGACGAATACTATCAGAGTTATAGTTAAAAATGTCCTGGCTCCTCCAAGCATTGTAATAGCTGTGACTTGATGGGTCGTTTTTGAAGTCTATAAAAGTGCATCAATCCATCATAAAAGTGCATCTATCCATCATATAACTGCTTCACACGGCTCTAGGGGGTTGATAAAAGCCTAAAGCGAAGTGGTACGTTTGTGTAAGAAAAATATCCATATTTAAAACTTTATAGAGTAAAATAACTAGCTCCCGGCGGTCAACGGTACGCAAGTCGACTTACGGTGAAAGAGTAACCCTTGACCCTTGAACCCTTGACGCATCAGGACCCTAGAATAGAGAAAATCAAAACACAGGTCATAAATTAGAAGTCTAAAATGAGAATTTTTAACAAGAAATGGCAGAGAATTTCGATATAAGAGAAGAGGGACATGAGTTTGTTGCTCAGTCCTATCCACGAGACACGTCAAAGTTTGTGATGCTCCTGTACATCGCGTCAGGGGTTACTCTTTTAGTTGACCTGCGTACCGCTGACAGCCGAAAGCCAGTTATTTTACTCTATAAAGTTTTAAATATGGATATTTTTCTAACACAAACGTGCCACTTCTCTTCAGAAGGCCTTTATTAATCCCGGAGCCATGTGGAGCCATGTGGAGCCATGTGGAGCCATGTGGAGCCATGTGGAGCCATGTGGAGGATGTGGAGGTAGTTATATGATGGACAGATGCACTTTTATGGACTTCAGAAATGACCCATCAAGTCAATGCCATTATAAAGCTTTGAAGAGCCAGGACATTTTTAATATAACTCTGATTGTATTTGTCTGAAATAAGAATGGCATATACACCTAGGATGACTTGAGGGTGAGTAAATCATGGGCTCATTTTTATTTTTGGGTGAACTATCCCTTTAATGGTTGCTCTGTGTTGCATCCTGTTACCGTAAACTGGCCTGTCAATCATCTTGTCTCAGTTAAAATCCTCCACATCTCATTTAATTTCCTACCGTACCGGAGAGAAATCCAGTAGTACGTTGCTCTGCAGTCACTGGTCTTTTATGCAGAGACTCCCCTCATATTAACGCATAATGCATTTAAAAGTTAATGGCCAACAGATCTTAAATAAATATTTTTTAAGAACATTAAACATTAAATACATATTTTTATCCGGTTAAACTTTGATTATTAGTCATCCAAACCTTTAACTAAACATCTCACCGTCACTCGCACATATCCGCCATGTTTTGTAGTTTTTAACACACATTTTACTGTGTTTGTAGTTCTGAACCAAATCCTCCTCCAAAGTGCAATGGGTTGTGGGCAATATTAACCTTTATAGTGTGCACGAATCCACACATCGAAAATCTACCGGAAATAGTAGCCCATGCGAGGACTTTTGACATACTCTTTTCAACATACTATGCTTTGGGACACACTTATTCTAATCTCATATACTATTTAGGATGGATAGTATGGACATTGGGATGAAGGGTTGTTGGCGGTTAGCAAACAGCATTGCATTATCGTGTGTGCCCCTTTCTGGGTTTGAGTGTGGATCGCTTGTGACTGACTGTATTTATTGTGACGGTTCGGGACGAATACATGTACTGTTACACCTCCAATAGCCACAATTTAACTAAGTCAAGTGAATGAGGTGACTCTGCATGCGCTACAGTTTTGTTCAGAATACATGTAAATGATTATGTGAATCGAATTGCAAAATGTAGGGTTCATTGAAACATAACTTTCAGAATCTGAAATCAGATTGAAATGAATTCGGACTGACAAAAATGAGTGCATGCAAACATACCTAATGGGTCTTTTTTCATAGAAAGTGAGTCAGTTATTATTCACATCTTATTTTCCCGGGCTTCTTATCTGCAAAGTTTGAATTAGGCCGATTCAGTACCATTCATCAAAGAGCCGGTTCCTTGAAAGACTGTCATTGTTTGCCAGCCACTTGAAAGCAGCACTCCAAGTTTGCGGTTATGCAGATGTTTGCTCCACTGGCTGGTTAAAAATGCAACAGAGTTACTATCTTTTCACAAGCAAAGAGAATATGGAGCCCTTGGGTCCCCTTTTCCGTAAATTGGAATATCTAGCAGGAAGGAATATCTTGAAAACGGTACTCTAGGCAAACAATGAAAAGCACAGCGCCTCGTGAGACACCCCAGAACATGGTGGATCTGGGACTCGATTCCATAAAATAAGCCTCTGTGCACCAACAATAAGCAAAAGTGAGAGGAAATGGTGTATTTTAAAACAATCATAAAACACCAGAGGTTTCACGGGTCTCTTTGCGAGGCGCCACGGCTGTTGTTGCGCGTGTGTGTGTCTGTATTTATGCCAAGGGAAAGGCAGGCGATATATAAGTGAGTTTGAAAATGAAACAGTCACTGCTGCAGAATTGGAATTTGAAACGCCACATTAAAAGATGTCAGACACATACGTTTCCTATCCTCTGGCCTTATGGAAGGGCTTGTGTTCAATATTCAATTTAGACTATGTCAGTAGCTTCCTTTACTCTCACATTCACTCTCTTCTCTTGTCCAGTAATTATGCTGCAGTGTTCAAAGAATCCTATAGAAAAGAAAAGTTTAGTAGACTCTAAAACACATAAATACTAGAAAGGAGGTCTATAATAGCAGGAGACATTTACCATGCATCCTAATGGCAGTACACAATCTGAACTTTGCAATCTTAGCCAATGGGCCATCAGTCTAGTTATGGATTCGGCTTCTGAGCCAATCACCTAACTCGTAAATGCCATTTGACTAATTACTCTGTAGCTGCAGAAAAATGATGTCATGACAACACTGATTGGCTGATAGTATCACAACACACACAGGCCCAAACAATTTACTAATGACCATCCAGAGCTGTGATGTCAAAGACAGCAGGCATGAGAAAAATATCAAAAGCCTAAATCATAACTAAAAATATGCACTGCATTTCTATGCATTTCTAATTTAATGATTTTGTCTTGTTTCTAGTCTAAATATCAAAATATTCTTAAATCAAGATACATTTACTAGATTAGTAAAATGGCATAAGATATTATTTTCTTTGTTTTCTGGAAAATAAAATCAAATGCTTAAAACAAGCAAAATTACCTGTTTGAAATCTTGTTTCTGTTTGAAATCTTGTTTCTGTCCCAAACAGAAACAAGATTATTTTTCTTACCCGTTAGCAAATAATTTAGCTTGTTTAATTTCAAAACTCACTTCATTTACAATTTTTTCCCCAGAAAACTTATCTAGTAAATGCATCTTGATTTAAGAATTTGTTTACATTTGGACTGGAAGCAAGACAAAAATACTAAGTAAGAAAAGCATTTTTTGCAGTGTGACTGGTAAAATATCCAATATATTATAATAAAATATTGGTAGCACTTTATTTTACAGTCATGTTGCCCATGTACATACTGTGTACTTATTATAGTAATTAAAATAACTGGTTAAAAACACCAACCCTGAACCTAACTATAACTCATGCAGCTACCTTATATTAACGGCACATGTTTGCATACTGTAAGTTAGTTGAGTTAGTTGACATGTAGCAAAGTTACTTGTAGCTAGTAGAATACCTAAAGTGGACTATCAAAATAAAAGTGTAACCAATATTTGTTTAATATAATGAAGTATGAATGGTTTAATAAAATAAATAAATGAATAAATAAATAATATGTTTTGCTTCATTATATTAAACAAAATATTTAATTATATCATAAATATAATGAATATATGATTTATATATTGCTTGCAAAAATGTTCACTTTATCACAATAAACAGCTACTTTTGAATAGCCATCAATGGAAAAAGATGGGGTTTTTTTGGGAGAACGGTGAAGTTACAGCATCTACCAGCAGAGGAGTAACCAACAAAACATTGATTTGCACAGTTAGTACAGTTAGTAATCTCAGGTTGCCAAAAAATAAAATGAAAAACATTTCACAAAATGTCAATAGTTTTAAACTGCCACTGAAGTAATTCAGTGCTTTTTGCTGCAGAATGTGGTGTAATATTGGAAATCAGAAAAAAAATTAAAATAAAAATGCATTGTTCCCAACATATAAAAAGCTGTCATGCTTGCTATATTATAAAATATATAAATGTACGTAAATACACACAGACTGTGCAGTGTGGCTTATATGCATTACTACTTTAGATTTACTGTCATACACTCACCTAAAGGATTATTAGGAACACCTGTTCAATTTCTCATTAATGCAATTATCTACTCAACCACATGACAGTTGCTTCAATGCATTTAGGGGTGTGGTCCTGGTCAAGACAATCTCCTGAACTCCAAACTGAATGTCAGAATGGGAAAGAAAGGTGATTTAAGCAATTTTGAGCATGGCATGGTTGTTGGTGCCAGACGGGCCGGTCTGAGTATTTCACAATCTGCTCAGTTACTGGGATTTTCACACACAACCATTTCTAGGGTTTACAAAGAATGCTGTGAAAAGGGAAAAACATCCAGTTTGCGGCAGTCCTGTGGGCGAAAATGCCTTGTTGATGCTAGAGGTCAGAGGAGAATGGGCCGACGGATTCAAGCTGATAGAAGAGCAACTTTGACTGAAATAACCACTCGTTACAACCGAGGTATGCAGCAAAGCATTTGTGAAGCCACAACACGCACAACCTTGAGGCGGATAGGGTTCTACAACAGCAGAAGACCCCACCGGCTACCACTCATCTCCACTACAAACATGAAAAAGAGGCTACAATTTGCACAAGCTCACCAAAATTGGACAGTTGAAGACTGGAAAAATGTTGCCTGGTCTGATGAGTCCCGATTTCTGTTGAGACATTCAGATGGTAGAGTTAGAATTTGGCGTTAACAGAATGAGAACATGGATCCATCATGCCTTGTTACCATTGTGCAGGCTGGTGGTGGTGGTGTAATGGTGTGGGGGATGTTTTCTTGGCACACTTTAGGCCCCTTAGTGCCAATTGGGCATTGTTTAAATGCCACGGCCTACCTGAGCATTGTTTCTGACCATGTCCATCCCTTTATGACCACCATGTACCCATTATCTGATGGCTACTTCCAGCAGGATAATGCACCATGTCACAAAGCTCGAATCATTTCAAATTGGTTTCTTGAACATGACAATGAGTTCACTGTACTAAAATGGCCCCCACAGTCACCAGATCTCAACCCAATAGAGCATCTTTGGGATGTGGTGGAACGGGAGCTTCATGCCCTGGATGTGCGTCCCACACATCTCCATCAACTGCAAGATGCTATCCTATCAATATGGGCCAACATTTCTAAAGAATACTTTCAGCACCTTGTTGAATCAATGCCACGTAGAATTAAGGCAGTTCTGAAGGCGAAAGAGGGTCAAACACAGTATTAGTATGGTGTTCCTAATAATCCTTTAGGTGAGTGTATATCATGTATAACTGATTTCCTCTGGTGCGATGCGATGCCAGGCACGACGCAAGTGTTTTTTTGCTAGTTTCAGCCCAATGCAGTTATAATTTTCACGTCCAGCTCCACGTTGTTTAAATAGCAAATGCACTCACGCCATCTGTTCACCCATGGGTTCACCAACCGTGCTGGTCTGAAAACCAGGTGTGTTCAGGAGCATTGTTGGCGTGTTGCTTTTTTGAGGAACTGAAAACGACTGTGCCATTGACCAACAAAAACCTGGTCTAAAGTCAATAGAGCAGTATTTTTTGTGTTGTTTAAATATGAGCATGTTAGTAATATGCACCTATAGGCAGTGCACAATGCGCATACACTCTGTTTATTACACACACAGGTATGCGTAGCAGCACACAAACATTTTTAAATATTAAAAATAAAAGGATTCCTCTCTAGAGAAGCGTTCAGTTTTTCCGCTTGCATATTCCGCCATGGTGCAAGCACAACTGGCTTTTAAAGGGAATGGGAGATGAGACTCTTGGTTTATTGCACGTTACGCCCAAAACACACCCATGACTCATTAAGAGAATAGGGACAACCCTTTTGGACCATGAGCCTGGCGCACTGACCGATTTTGCCGTTGTTAAACTAGCAAAAGTGGATTCTGCCACACCCTAAGTGCACCTGCGTTGTGCGCTTCAGACCATGAGCTCAGATCGTTAAAATAGGCCCTATATTTTGGCTAGAAATCACACCCAAAAAACTGCATAAATTTAATACATTGCAAAAAAATAAATAATATAAATCAATATATCAATAAATATACTGCACTCTGATATGCTTAAAGTAATGGAAATGCAAACCAAAGGGAAGGCGTAAACATTTATGTTTCAATCAAAGTTTGCATTGACAATGGGCTGTTATTCAATCATCACTCCTGTTGTGCCTAATAGTGACAGGATGTTGTGCATTGACTTGGTCTTGACCCTGACTACACTGTCACTACTCTGACTAGTGGACAAATCTGACATGACAGGCGTGCAATGTGATCTGAGCGTCAAGTAAACTGCTTCGGACAGAGATGTCCACCTATGTCGTAATTAGGACTGGCAGTTTGAACTGTCACAGCTTTCAGCATAAATATAACCTCAGCCGGGCATTATATACAATGCAGGTTTGAAAGCATTGATCATTTAATCAAAATGAACGACAATTGGCCGCTCAGCGTAAAAGGTCATTGTTAAATCTTTGATGTGGACATTTAGTCTTGTGCATCTGCTTAAACAATCCTTAATCAAAACCTGATTGGCAAAAGGCTTGGCGGCTTCAAATGCCATTGGCAGAAAATAACTAAATCATTCGGCTCTCCTTCAATCTCTTATTTAACGCATTTTCAATCAGCTGAGCGGGATGCAGGGAACCCTAAATGGATTGCATGAGGCAGAGAGACGCAGCCAGTGTCAAACTTGCGGCACAGCCGTGGAGATCAATACCAGCTCCTGATCTGCAATTGATGAAAAGCTTCTGCTCTCTGCTCTTGGTATAATCTCAGATCCTGATTTATCTGTGTAGGGAATGTTTTACCGAACATGCCATATCGATTCACCGTCCCATCAGCCTGTGTCTCTCATCCCTCGTATTTTTTCCCCTCTCATATCTATTACTCTTCTTTGGTCTTCTTGTCTTTCTCGGTCCATCTCTCAGTTTCATTCTTTTTTCTATTCCTTCGTTTTGCATTTGCATTTTCCATTATGCTGTAGGATCTATAATGACAAGAAAAAGCCGTTAGCATTCGCATTCCTCTCAATGGAGGTTGTTTAGCTGACGATGCCAAAGTTAAGAAGTATATGAACACAAACTCTCACTCTTAACTTTCAAGTTTCAATTACAACCAACAAGGACTTTACAGCCTTTCTCAATCTTTAAAGGGACACAAATGGGTGAATCAAAGAACCGCTGAAGAACCTTTATTTTTAAGAGTGGCAGAGTTAAAATGTTGCCACCTGCCACTCTTTAGATCATTTTTATATGTTTTAAGCAGGTTTCTCCACAAAGTGCTCTTACTGTTCTTCTAGATATTCAAGAAGGAAGAAAAGGGTCAAAATTCAAAGGCTTGTATAAGACTCTCTATTTACACAGCAGCTGCTGGCAGATGGGCTGTAAGTATGTCCTATCCCTTACTAAATTGCTTTTACCGTGATATAGCACTTCTGGGTATCATTTTCACAAGTCTTTGAAGTCTTTTAACTTTTTCACTTGGCAGCAACCTGTTCCACTTCTTCTTGCACCATGGCCTCAAATCAAGTGTTATCAGCAGAGAATATTTTCAGTTAAATTCAGCACTTTAAATCTACCCAAAGCTTCTTTTATATGCTACTATTTATTTATATTGCAGAATGCCTTTGCAGGAGCATTCAAAGCCTTAATGTACCATATTACAAAACCTTTAAATTCAGTTTTCTGTAATATTTTAGAGGATTTATTTGGTTATTCCACAAACCTTCCAATGTAGAACAAACAATATTATAAAAAAAAAAAATAATGAAATAAAATGAATATATATTTATTTATTATAACGCCATATTTATTTTCCAAAGTAAATATTTGAAGTACTGCAGCTTTTTATTTTAATGCAGGATTATTTGTGAAAAAAGCAAAAATGAATATCACTTATTATAAAAAGTTTTTTGCATAAGCTAATTTAAGATAAAAAACAACAGCCTTAACGAGAACTCAACTTGTTAATAATTACTACAACTACAGTAGCATGTTTTCAAGATTAAAACTCTAGACAAAAATGTCATAATTAGGTGGTAAAAAATCAGGGACAGCTGGATAACCTAATACAATTAAAATAAGTAAAATAAAAACATTAATGAGGAAATCGGTACAACAATAGCCAAGCCTTAAAGGGACATGGTGCTGTAAAAAATAAAATAAAAATGAGATGGGAGGAAAAACTAATAAGTCAATGATGTTGCGTTTGTTCGCAAAACCTTGCATTGGGAACAAGAATTGACAAATATTTTTTTCCTCCATTTCAGATTTTTTTTCCTTCACCATGTCCCTTCAGGGGCTCCGTAGTCAGGGAGTGTATGCATCAAAACAACCTTATTCTTGGTTGTCCCTCAAAACTCACAGAGAAAAAAAAAAAAAAAAGCACTGGCGAGAAGCTTCAGAGAGGCCAAGGATGACTTTGAAGGAGCTACAGAGTCCAGTAACTGTAAACGGATGAAGTTGGACCAGTCAACCATATACAGTACAGAGTTCTGCATAATACTGCTCTATATGAGGGACACAAAAGAAGCCATTACTCAAAAGGAATGGTGTGAAAGCACCTCTAGAGTTTACCCAGAAGAGTAACAGTGACCCTGCTGCAGTGTGGGAAAAGATTCTCTGGTCAGATGAGACCAAGATAGAGCTTATTTTAGCCACAAATAAAAAGCTATATGTGCAGTGCAACTGCAGTTCTGCCCACACCTCAGAAAAAACAGCATACGCACAGTGAAGTATGGAGCTGTTAGCATCCTGCTGTGGGGCGGCTTTTCATCAGCAGGGACTGGACATCTTGTTAAAGTGGAAGGAAGAATGGATGGTGCAAACTTTATGGAGCTATTGCACGAGAATCAATGTCAGTCTGCTAAGAAATATAAAACAACTCTTTCAGTGGGATACACATGAGGCTAAATTAACATTGGAGTTGCAATAGCCTATAGTCTTCTCAGTCCACTTGAGAACATGTAGAACTGTTTAGAATTCACAGTGTGCACATTTGCAACGTGAAGCAAATCTCCCTGGAAGTATGTCAAAATGGCACCTGTATAGTATGCAAATGTAGTACATACTCTTTACACACCCCGAAAACTGCCAGTACTGTGTAACGGTTGTGGTAAGAGCTGTGTGTGTAATCCCATGCCAGAGATCCTGGTTCGAATCCCACTCGAAGCAGGTCGAATAGGACTGGTTACATTTGATGCCGTGACCCGGATGGGAGTGAGGTTTAGGGGGGGTAAGTGTAATGTAGGCCAGTAAGAGCTACGTGTGTAAACCTCACTCCCCTGGCCTCAAGAGGCACGCTAGCAGCTGACCCTAAGAGACACCACTTCAAATACTGCTTGAAGCAGGTCGAATAGGACCAGTTACATTTGGTGCCGTGACCCGGATGGGAGTGAGGTTTAGGGGGGTGAGTGTAACGGACATAGGCCAGTAAGAGCTGTACATGTAAACCTCACTCCCCTGGCCCCAAGAGGCATGCTAGCGGCTGACACTAGAGGCTGCAGTCTTTAGCATCTTTGTTAGCGCACTCACTGCCCTGGTTGGAATCTCACTTTGAGTAGGACCGGTTACAGCTGCAAAACCCAACTATTAAAAGACAACTATTCAGGACTAGCGTTTACACTGAGTCTCAAATAACGTAAATGAAAAACACATGGTGTAGTGGATCATACAACCAGAAGAAAATGTAAAGCCCATAACTGAAAAAAGGTATAGGATTTACTTTTTCCACTCATAAATTGCTAGTAAATTTCACAAATAATTACAAAGAACATTAAATTAAATGTGAAATTTAAATTAAGAAAGACAAATAGTATTTTATTGTAAAGCATTCTCCAATAATCTTTGTTTTATTTACAGCTTAACCACTTCAGCTATGCAGCATATTTTGAATGATTATGATGATGCAATATTGGACCGGGTGGGGGCAGAATTATTGTTATACTGCATCTGTTAAACACTACTAGTACTATCAGTATTTTCTGTAATGTAAGTGCCCTATAAGAAGACAATTCTTAAAACATTAGCATGTCAACATTTGACTGTACATCCATAATAATATCACATAACACATTTTTTTCATTTTTTCATTGTTTTATATTATTTCATATATATATATATATATATATATATATATATATATATATATATATATATATATATATATATATACACACTCACCTAAAGGATTATTAGGAACACCTTTTCAATTTCTCATTAATGCAATTATCTAATCAACCAATCACATGGCAGTTGCTTCAATGCATTTAGGGTGTGGTCCTGGTCAATACAATCTCCTGAACTCCAAACTGAATGTCAGAATGGGAAAGAAAGGTGATTTAAGCAATTTTGAGCATGGCATGATTGTTGGTGCCAGACAGGCCGGTCTGAGTATTTCACAATCTGCTCAGTTACTGGGATTTTCACGCACAACCATTTCTAGGGTTTACAAAGAATGGTGTGAAAAGGGAAAGACATCCATTATGCGGCAGTCCTGTGGGCGAAAATGCCTTGTTGATGCTAGAGGTCAGAGGAGAATGGGCCGACTGATTCAAGCTGATAGAAGAGCAACTTTGACTGAAATAACCACTCGTTACAACCAAGGTATGCAGCAAAGCATTTGTGAAGCCACAACACGCACAACCTTGAGGCGGATGGGCTACAACAGCAGAAGACCCCACCAGGTACCACTCATCTCCACTACAAATAGGAAAAAGAGGCTACAATTTCCACAAGCTCACCAAAATTGGACAGTTGAAGATGGGTCTGATGAGTCTCGATTCTGTTGAGACATTCAGATGGTAGAGTCAGAATCTGGCGTAAACAGAATGAGAACATGGATCCATCATGCCTTGTTACCGCTGTGCAGGCTGCTGGTGGTGGTGTAATGGTGTGGGGGATGTTTTCTTGGCACACTTTAGGCTCCTTAGTGCCAATTGGGCATCGTTTAAATGTCACAGCCTACCTGAGCATTGTTTCTGACCATGTCCATCCCTTTATGACCACCATGTACCCATTCTCTGACGGCTACTTCCAGCAGGATAATGCACCATGTCACAAAGCTCAAATCATTTCAAATTGGTTTCTTGAACATGACAATGAGTTCACTGTACTAAAATGGCCCCCACAGTCACCAGATCTCAACCCAATAGAGCATCTTTGGGATGTGGTGGAACGGGAGCTTCGTGCCCTGGATGTGCATCCCACAAATCTCCATCAACTGCAAGATGCTATCCTATCAATATGGGCCAACATTTCTAAAGAATGCTTTCAGCACCTTGTTGAATCAATGCCACGTAGAATTAAGGCAGTTCTGAAGGCGAAAGGGGGTCAAACACAGTATTAGTATGGTGTTCCTAATAATCCTTTAGGTGAGTGTATATATATATATATATATATATATATATATATATATATATATATATATATATATATATATATATATATATATATATATATATATATATATATATATATTGAATACATATATACATATCATTAAATATACAATGGCCTCAAGTATTTGGACACATAAGAAACTAATTTATTTTAATAGCTGTGCATTATTAAAAATAAATAAATAAATAAATATTAAGCTGATTGTCATACATTTTCAAATAATACAGCCCAAACACACTTTACAGCAAGTAATTTCAGTAAAAGAGGTTTGTTGGATTATATAACCATACAGATGTATAATTGAAAGTGAAAACATTTTGACAATCAACCTTACAATGTTTGGAGAGAAATATTTTGGCACCATTTTGTTAGCAGATGCCATTTGTTTATATATATTTTTAAGCATGACTTGAGGGTACAAATACTTTTTAGGGCTCCTGTATATAAAAGCTTATGAATTTAATATGAATGTACAGTATATGAGCCTGAAGATGTGTAAAATATTCACTGTTTTATATTCTATTCATTGGCTTGGTTTTGAGTTTTTCTTCATTCAAATTCAAATTCATATTTATCATGCAGGCTGTCAGGCAATCTCACAAATGATATGCCGACATGTAGGAATTCTCTCTGCTGACATGTCCCTCTCATGAACCGACACACTCATTCTTAAATACACCCTCTGGCTGAGGGAATCTGGTAACCACAGTAACTGATCGAGCTCCCGCTATCTCCACGGCAGCACTTGATGATCTGTACGGCATTGTCTGCGCTGGCACTGATGTTCTCCCAGCTGCCAAGAGGAATCAGTTTAGTGAGAAGCCAGCCAGACAGTGTCCCTTAAAGCCGGCCTGTCATGAAAACTTTGAATCCTCCCCAATTGGAAGAACAAAAGCTTTAAAAATCTTCTAAAATGATGCCTGTGGTGTAAATCCAACAATTTAAGAGATACCCTGCACTGCTTCCTCTTTGGTGTGTGTACGTGATTTTAAACATTGAGTACAAGGATTGAAAATAATGGACTTCTTAGTGCGTCTTTGGAAACGGTGAGCAAATAAGCTGATGTTTTTGGGGTCATTGGCTGTGTTCAGACTGGAATACTAGATGAATTAAAACATTATGATGCTAAACATTCCAAACATTGCTGTTACATGACCTCAACTATATAATGAGTCAAATAAGAGATGTTAAAAATTGTGACATATTACTTATGGTTCATTTGTGCCACTTAAAATGGCTCTTTTGTTTACAACACATTTTTTAAATGTAATAAATGAGCCAAGCCTACAGAAAATGTGCATACTATGTTACATACTACACTCACCTAAAGGATTATTAGGAACACCTGTTCAATTTCTCATTAATGCAATTATCTAATCAACCAATCACATGGCAGTTGCTTCAATGCATTTAGGGGTGTGGTCCTGGTCAAGACAATCTCCTGAACTCCAAACTGAATTTTTTTATTTTATTTCATGGCATCAACACATCTCAAAAAAGTTGGGACAAGGCCATGTTTCCCACTGTGTGGCATCCCCTCTTCTTTTTCTAACAGTCTGCAAACGTCTGGGGACTGAGGAGACAAGTTGCTCAAGTTTAGGAATAGGAATGTTGTCCCATTCTTGTCTAATACAGGCTTCTAGTTGCTCAACTGTCTTAGGTCTTCTTTGTGGCATCTTCCTCTTTATGATGTGCCAAATGTTTTCTATGGGTGAAAGATCTGGACTGCAGGCTGGCCATTTCAGTCCCCGGATCCTTCTTCTATGCAGCCATGATGTTGTAATTGATGCAGTATGTGGTCTGGCATTGTCATGTTGGAAAATGCAAAGTCTTCCCTGAAAGAGACGACGTCTGGATGGGAGCATATGTTGTTCTAGAACTTGGATATACCTTTCAGCATTGATGGTGCCTTTCCAGATGTGTAAGCTGCCCATGACACACGCACTCATGCAACCCCATCCCATGTCCTTGTCCTCTTTAGTCCGGATGACACGGCGTCCCAGTTTTCCAAAAAGAACTTCAAATTTTGATTGGTCTGACCACAGAACAGTGTTCCACTTTGCCACAGTCCATTTTAAATGAGCCTTGGCCCAGAGAAAATGCCTGCGCTTCTGGATCATGTTTAGATATGGCTTCTTTTTTGACCTCTGGAGTTTTAGCCAGCAACGGCGAATGGCACGGTGGATTGTGTTCACGACAATGTTTTCTGGAGGTATTCCTGAGCCCATGTTGTGATTTCCATTACAGTAGCATTCCTGTATGTGATGCAGTGCCGTCTAAGGGCCGAAGATCACGGGCATCCAGTATGGTTTTCCGGCCTTGACCCTTACGCACAGAGATTGTTCCAGATTCTCTGAATCTTTGGATGATATTATGCACTGTAGATGATGAGAACTTCAAACTCTTTGCAGTTTTTCTCTGAGAAACTCCTTTCTGATATTGCTCCAGTATTTTTGGCCACAGCATTGGGGGAATTGGTGATCCTCTGCCCATCTTGACTTCTGAGAGACACTGCCACTCTGAGAGGCTCTTTTTATACCCAATCATGTTGCCAATTGACCTAATAAGTTGCAAATTGGTCCTCCAGCTGTTCCTTATATGTACATTTAACTTTTCCGGCCTCTTATTGCTACCTGTCCCAACTTTTTTGGAATGTGTAGCTCTCATGAAATCCAAAATGAGCCAATATTTGACATGACATTTCAAAATGTCTCACTTTCAACAACTAATATGTTATCTATATTATATTGTGAATAAAATATAAGTTTATGAGATTTGTAAAATATTGCATTCTTTTTTAGTCACAATTTGTACAGTGTCCCAACATTTTTGGAATCGGGTTTATATATATATATATATATATATATATATATATATATATATATATATATATATATATATATATATATATATATATAGATAGTGCATAATAATTTTTACTTGTATCAGCTTATATGGTATATTATATCAACTTGTATGCTATATTTCACTTATTTCAAACATTTCAGAAATGTATTTCAGTCAAGCATAATGGCATTCACATAAGTGACGCTGAGCAAATTTACAATGAAAGCCAAGAGTTTCAGGTGCTTTTGCTTTGTTTGTTTTCACAGAGCACAGAAGGCTCTCAGCTGTGCCGAGTGGTTTAAATGTTGATGGCCAAATCTCACTGTAATGAAGAGGTTTGCCTCTTGTCTCCACTTTCAGGCACTCGTGATATCCGGTGCGTTGCTGCTCCACGCCAAGAAGCGGCACAATGAGAGCTTGTGAAGTATCCACGCAGGCTCCCTCACCTCTGGAGAGGCACAAAGATGAAGTGGAGCAGACGTCGAATTGTTTTGTCAGAATGGTTGGCAGCGCTTAAAATAAGTGAAGCGTTTACAGCATGCAAAATGCTCACAGAGCACTGAGAAGGAACATAGGTTTGAGCAAAGTAGGCCAGGTAATTACTCTTTTGAGCTTCAGGCTTAAAGCGAGCGTCAGGCGCTTCATCAGATTTTTGCTTTGTGTCTCGGACAGATCTAATTAAAGCAAAAGGAAAGGGAGAATATTTTTGTCTGTGAAAAACAAAACACCAGAATTGGGGCCGTTCATCCAAATTCTGTTAGCTTTCTTTGAAAAATGAGTTGACGCTATCTTAAAGTCCAAACTTTAGTTGTGTTTTTTGAAGATAAGTTTTCTGGGGGATATCATTATAAATATTAAGTGTACAAGTGTATACGTGTGAGCCTGAATGCAAGTTTGCACTTGCTTCTTTATAAAATCTATCTTTATTTACTATTACTGCCATAACCTTTATAAAATTAACATCAACCAGCATTAAATTATTGTGCTAAACAATGGATCACTCTACAAGGTAATTTCAGGCAAAAAGTAAAATCGTTACATTATGAGGAAATTTGTATAGAATAGGACAACAAAAATATTATTTAAAAAGCAATAATAATAATAATAATAATAATAATAATAAAACATAATAATAATAAAAAATAAAATAAAATAAAAATGTCCAGATATGTTCAGGGTTACACTTTATTTTAAGCTGTCATTGCTACAGTGTAATTATATATTTAAGTACTGAGTAATATTAAATAACAGCGTATTTAATTTAGGGTAAAAGTTAAGATTAGGGTTTGGTTAAGGGGTTAGTTGCATGTAATTATGCATAATTTACTGTTATTACTATGGTAAGTAAATGTAACATGTAACAAGGACACTGTAAAAAAATTTTAATGTAATTTTTTTACCATATTCTCATGGAAGATAACGTTTAAGGTCACCCATATTCGGCAGAAACAGTGGTACTATCCCATTTGTGCCCAGATCTGGTTGAAATACATAAATTCCTAAAGGAAAGTGGATAAAAACATAAAAAGCTGAACTAGTTAAATAATTTAAAGACAAATCTACAGTTATGAATCACTCACTGACTGAGGAGGAAGACGGACAGAAATGGAAGAAAGGGAACAGGAGACTGACCTAAAAAAACAAGGAGAGGCAGAGAAAGAAATAAAAGGCAGAAGGGACTCTTGCAGCGCGTCTAGCTGCCCTGCTTCAGGTCGCATCATTAAATGTGCTCGGGTGCAAAGTGACTCATCACTCGTTGACATTCCACAGCGGTTCCAAGACACAGGGTGTAGGTTTTTACAGCTAGAAGACGTGGGAGGGAGCAGGAGCGGGTGGGCCAGAGAAAGTGGAAAGGTGGGACGCAGAAGATGTCACTCCACAAATGCATAAAGTGCTGTTAAAACTTTAATCGTCTCATTTCAGGGGTGAAAAAAATTGCAAATGCTTCCATGTTAGGGCCAGACCGATGAGAGTTGCTTCTAGCACGCAGGACAAAAAAGATCTTATTAGGTGTTAACGGCCCCTTAAGGAGCCACAAGGCCTTTGGATCACAGAAAAGGGAAAAGGTGTGGAGATATTAGTTATTCTAGCCATAGGAAACATGATTAGGGTCTTGTTCATTGGTCCCATGCGGCATTTCCAAATAAAAGCCCAGATTGATAGACAGGCATTCTCTTCTGGAAAAACTCAACATGTTGCATTTGTTTAATGATTGCATTGCTGCCTAGATGTTAAACAATTTGGGATATTGCTGAGAAACATCTTTATCACATTTGTGCTGGTTTATACATTGGCATGAAAGTGCGCTTGATGGTTCATGATATAATCACGTGCCTCTGAAGTCACTGAGAGAGCGCAATGAAATAATACTCAATGCATGAATAAATAATATTGACATCAAGTTGTCTTCATCACACATACATATTCTCTTTCAAAACTAGCTAATGGATTCAATCTAATAGACACGGCACAGCCAGAGAAAATACATGTCAAGACTTGTGAGGGGTGGTTAACGGTTGACTTACTTTGGTCAGAACTGGATCAACTGGGGGTTTGGGCCCTAAATTAAAATGAAATCACCTTCCTGTCAATCAACCCAGTGGACCTCGGCAGAGAAGCGAATGCAGTGCTGACAGACGAGAGAAAATGACATGTGAGAGCATTTGAGCAAAGAGTCCAAGAAAGATGTCATGTGTGAAGAGATCCAGGACTTCATTTGTACAAGCCAGATCCAGCACCTCATATGTTTGAAAGAAATGTATGCTATAATCTGTACATATGTTTTATGAAAAATAGTGTATAATAATAATAGTTCAGGGGAGCGTTTCCCAAAAGCATCGTTAGCCAACAATAGTCGCAAGTTCCGTCATTATCAGCATAGTTCAACGAGTCAGTGTTTCCCGAAACCATAGTTTCAACGAACATTCACAAACAGCATCGCAAACTTGTGTGGTCTGATTGACAGCTCTCGGCCTGTGGTTAGAAGTGTCGTTTCTTGTTTGCATGACGTGGACTTCATAACTCCTTATCTTGAGCAAAATAAGCAAGCTGACATTCAGTACAATCTATATATTTTATTTAGAATACATACAAATGTCATTCACGTCTTCTAGTTTGTCAAGAGATTTAAAGCACCTTTTTTGAAGAGTGTGCATGTGCGTACGTGCTCTAGTACGTGAAAACAAGCCTACGATTGAATCTGGAAATAAAGCAAAATAACTGAGAAAAATAAGAATTAGTCCTCAGACGCCATGTCCGTAATTTATAGCAAAAAATATAGCATGAATTTGCTCTCAAACAAATTCATTAAAAGCAGTTATTACTCCACCACCTGCCTGACATCATTAACCAACACAGTTGAGCGACAAATTTGCGACAATATCGTGACTAGCTAGTTGATTTCTAGTTGATAGTTGATTTCTTCAACAATGCGTCATACTTGTCCGTGCCAGGACAACTGTCTCTCTCTGAATGTTGGCAAGACCAAAGAAATGATTGTGGACTTCAGGAAGAGACAGCAACGGACATACTCCCCCCTCATGATCAGCGGGTCACCAGTAGAGAGAGTGAGCAGCTTCAAGTACCTGGGTGTAAACATCTCCGAGGACCTGACCTGGACTGCTCATATTCAGACACAGGTGAAAAAAGCCAGGCAAAGACTGTACCACCTGCGCCAGCTGAGGAAATTCAGGGTTTCACCAGCTATCCTGAAAACTTTCTATTTAGGGGCGATAGAAAGTGTTTTAACTCAGTGCATCACAGCGTGGTATGGGAACAGCACCAGTCATGACTGCAAAGCCCTGCAAAGAGTCGTGTGCGCTTATCCGAGCGCATCTCAGGTCAGCTCTCCGTCTCTGCAGGACGCTCTACACCAAACGCTGCAAAGGCAGAGCTACTAAGATCATCAAGGACTCTAATCACCCTGGAAACCCTCATTTCACGCTGCTGCCATCTGCAGCGCTTCCGAAGCCTGATGGCCAAAACTGAGAGACTCAGGAGGAGCTTCTTCCCAGGCCATCAGACTCCTGAACTCAGTCACTTAACATCACGTGACCATCGATACACTACATTGCACTGCACTTTCTGTTCTCGTTGTTACTGTGTAACAACCTGTTATAAACCTGTTTGCACATTATACTCTTTGTACATTTCTGTTAACCGCATATTTATACGTCTACAGTTTACTCACTGCACAGTTTACTTCACTTATTTTATTCCACTTCTTTATTTATTTATTTTTTCTACTTGATTTATTTATAATTCTACAGATATATATATAGGAAACACACCCCAGGTTGATAAGTAATATGTTCTCCAATATCTTGTAACCTAACATCAAGACCTCAAAACCAGTACTATATAGACCATATCTGTTTTGAGAACTGCAGAAAAGGTGAATCTGTGAATAAGGACTTCAGTTTAAATCTATGTATAGCTCTGGTTATATAATGTAACATCAATTCAAATATTTTCTTAAGACTACAGTAGACTACTGTATATCAATAACACTTTACAGTACGGTTCTATACATTAACTTTAGAAAATGAAATAGCTAACAAGAACTAATTTAATGTTACTTTCTACATGCACAACCATTCAAAGGTTTGGGGTCGGTAAGATTTTTTAATGTTTCTGAAAAAAGTCTCTTATGTTCACCAAGGCTGTATTTTGTTTTAATCAAAAATACATTAAAATTAGTAATATTGTGAAATATTATTACAGTTCAAAATAGCCGTTTTCTATTTGTAATATATTTGAACATGTAATTTATCCCTGTGATCAAAGCTGAATTTTCAGCATCATTCCTTCAGTCTTCAGTGTCACATGATCCTTCACAAATCATTCTGATATGAGGATTTATTGCTCAAAAAAACTAAGATGAACAAATACATTATCAAATGTATTGCTCATGGGTAGCTCGTGTTAATTCATACATTAACTAATGTTAACTAATGAAACCTTATTGTAAAGTGTTACTAGTATATATTTCTAAAATAACATTAACTCTACATTAATATATATATATATATATATATATATATATATATATATATATATATATATATATATATATATATATATATATATATATATATATATATATATATATATATATATATATATATATATATATATATATATATATATAATATATAATGGGTTAATGTTATATTTATATATATATATATATATATATATATATATATATATATATATATATATATATATATATATATATATATATATATATATAATAATTGTGTGCATAGTTAGGTCATGACATTTAATGCAACTAATGTTAACAAATTGTGCAAATTGTGAGTGAATCTTGCACAACAGTGGATTCGTCCATGAACTGGCTAATTTACAAATGAAGCACTAAAGAGAACAGACCTTGCCAATTGACCTTGCCAAATGCAAAAGCGTGGATCAATTGACAATTTCTATGTTGCACTTGAAGCGTAGTTAGGAGATTAGTGCTGAATAGTTTGTCTCTAATCAGAATATACTTAACTAGTTTCCAATAAGCTGTGCTAAAAAACAAATCTGTTCCAGAAAAGGTGCTCTTGAGTTCCTTTACACATGCAGCTGCGGGGCTGGACTCAATCCCACGCTCAATAAAGGCACCTGAGCCGTGTGGCCAGCCAAAACAAAGCTTTTACACTCAACTGCAACAATGAAGGCGATGCCCTCCTCACAGCTGCGTGACTCTCTGCCAGGCAATGGGAGCACAGACAAGGGTGCATCTCCACCACACTGTCTGCCACGATGTATGTGTGTGTGTGTGTGTCTCGCACTGTTTATCACACTCCAAAAACACTGCCAAAACCAGGGCGGCCGCGGGAGAGAAGAGACAGAGATTGGAGGGGGATGTATTTACCTTCTTTTCCCATCCCTTGTGCATTAACAGGGGTCTTTAAAGGGGGTCATATAATGGAAAATGAGGATTCACTTGCTATTTTTTTTTTACACTGAATATTCTCTTCCACTCAGAAATGGAAGTAAAATTAATTAAAATCATTCAAATAATTTCATGTTTATTTAGACTTATTTAATACTACAAAAAAAAAAAAAAAAATACCAAAAAACACATAATTCACCCTTTGTTTGATTGACAGGCAATCTGACCAATCATAACCTGCCGAATCCGCCATTTTGTCTGACAAAGCGGTCAGAAGAGTATGTGGATTAACGTCAGTGGACTTGAATTTGAAAAATGGTGTGTACTGATGTCTTTCCACGGTTGAAACAACATATGATGTTCATTCATGTTTATTTGATGCTATAAATTAACTAGAAAGAGATGATTCAGTTCACGAGCAGCTTTAACTGAGGCGCTACAGCAATCTGTCACGACACATTTAAGAGCCACAAAATAGTATTTATTGTTTACATTTCTTTAAAAAAAAAAAGACAAAATGACAAAGTTGAGACTTCGTTTCCTGTCTGTCCTCTTTGCGCCGCGATGTGTTTTTCACTGCGTGAGAACATGATGTGTGGCGTGAGAGTGCCATGGCTTGCTGGACATAGCAACAGTAACTAAAGAGGGCAGGTCTTTGCGAATGATCAACTGCACAAAAGATTTGAAGAAAAGTGAAGAGAAATGATCCTGCAACATTTTTGACAGTTTGTGTAATGCAATGAAATTTAGGAAATTTTAAGACTGACAAAAGTGTCCAAACAACACTAATTAGATCTGAATCATTTTCGGATTATGAGATTCAGAGGAGATAATTATGTTTTAAATCACTTATGTAGTAAAAAGGAAAACAAACTACAAGAGAACAGAAGGGTTTCATTTCATTAGGCACATCTGCAGAGTTTGCTGAATCAAATGAATGATGAAATCTCCTATGGACTCGCCTAGAATCAATATCACAAGTGCTTTCATCCTGGTTCAACCATCTTTCTGACAGTATCAGCAGCTGTTCCAGTCATCTGGGGTCAAGACTTAGGACAACCATCTGAATAATACCTTTGTCTTGAACGCTTGCCTGAATGGAACTGTATAATTGAATTTCATTATCAATTCATTAATTCACAAGAGGTCTGCCTTTGCCTGAGAGCTACTGCTAAAGCTTAGGCTTTAAACACCCATCAGTGACTTTTATTTTATCTGGCCTGACAGGTCAGTGCTATAAAATGCTCTGTTTCCTTAATTTTTAAAACTATAGAAAGAGAAAAGAAAAAAAGGAAGTGAAACACTAAAGCTGTTCTAGTCAAGAGCTGTTATACACCAAACGTTACTAAAATATTATTATATATATATATATATATATATATATATATATATATATATATGTATATGTATATGTATATATATATGTATGTATGTATGTATGTATGTATGTATGTATATGTATATATATATATATATATATATATATATATATATATATATATATATATATATATATATATATATATATATATAATAATAAATGTTCCTGGTCTTAATGTACATGATTCATCAGTATGCTATTCTTAAAATACAGTAAAAATAAAATAAATAAATTAATTTAATTAAATAAGTTGTGTTAAAATTAATTGATGCAACCAAGGCCACACAGGAATAACATGAAGATATAATATCACAACCTACTTTTCACAATCCAATCAAATCCCGGAAGATAAAATTATGTCCCACCCTACATTACAACAACTTGACTAGCAGTAACATCAGTAAAGACACATTCAGCCTGAGGACACATTATGACTTGTACCCTGCATTGCTTTTACAATCAAGGTCAGTGGCTAAGTCCTAAATTATTCTGCTTTCGATTCCATGGCAATGTTTGTCCAATCCACAGGAAAGCCTTTAGCATCCTTCACTGGCAAGTTTCATTAAACAACCCAAGCTGCATTGCCTCCAGGTTATATTTTGTTACCTTGAGGCCTAGTTTTGTACATTTAAAGTTTGTGAAATTAAAGACATCTGTTTAGATGTTTCCTTCTAACTTTTCTACTGCGGCAGTATCGCTATCACTTGTTCATAAAGGACTGTTTGTAGCTGACATATGTTCATTTAGCGCAGCATTCCAGATGCCAAATGAGCAAACATACTCTTTATGCATTCAAATGCCATCCCTTTCCTTGAGAATTTCACTTTTATTATAAATATACACCAGCTCTGCTCCAAAACCTTGTGAGCTGTCCTGCTGTCTGCCGTCTACTCAGGCAGATGCCTAACTAAAGTGGAACCTGATAAATGTCTGATTTGAAACATTGTACAACAATGAAATTGTACACGTGAAATGCACAGAACACTCAACTCAGAGTTGAGAATTGTTGCATGTTGCTAATCTATCACGCATAGCAGTGTAGTCTAGTAAAATAGATTTTTAGATGACATTATTTAATTATTAATAATGGTTCCAATTATTATCAATGCTTAAAACTATCTTTTGTGCTTAAAATTTTAGTGGAAACCAACCCTCTACAATGCGAGTAAATCACTCGCATATGCGACTAATTCTTCACTCTGGGCAACTAAATAATGTCTTTCATTAGCCATTGTCTAATAAATTCTTAGATTTTACTCGCCAGTGTGTGTGTGTACAGTTAGAGGCTAAGTATAAGTTTAGCATATATATATATTATATATATATATATATATATATCGCTGTTGCTTTGCAGAGAGCGCTGTGTTTCTCACACACGCGTAAATAGAGAGAGAGCGAGAGTCTTACATACCATGCAGAATCGATACGCTACATGTAAACAATATTCTTTGTATTTTCCTGTCAAAATAACAGATTTCATTTGGAAATACTCAGCTTTTAACAGGCAGAAGATATACTGGTTTCTCCGGTAGTGGGAGGAACTAATACGCAAACCACAATCTCATTGGCTGGCGCACATTTATTACCGTCCCTGTTTTGATTTCAGCAAATCAGTTTGAGCGAACGCAGACAACATCATTAATAATCATGAACCCAGCAGCTCATCAATCATTAGTGTGTTGTATATTGTTATTAGCAGTAGAATTAGTAGAAGTGTTATCACCTAAAATATACATTTATATATAATAACAATTATATATAATAAATAAAAATGTACTAGCCAAATGGCGATTCTATTCCCAAGGTGTGTGTAGAGGATTGGGAAACATTGATCATTTGCTTTTTAAGATTTATACCTCAAATAAATGCTGTTCTTTTGAACTTTCTATTCATCAATGAATCATGAAAAACAAAACTTTTGATGATAATAAGAAGAACCATTAAACAAAATTACTACAATAGACTCTTATTTTCGATAGGAATATGTCTATGATGCCTAAAAATGTAACTCACTAGGTAGGTCTTGGAACAGAGACATTATGTTGCCTGAATCTCTCTAGAGTCACATTCAGACTTAATATTCATAGCAAAAGTCCTTGAAAAAGATATGCACAACCACACCCACAAATCTCTTAAGTCCCAGTGCTGTGTTTGTATAAAACAACCAATGCAGCCCAACGGGTAAGGTCGGGTTGCCCGAGACAGTTGCCGTGAAAAAGGTGAAGCACTGCTGCTTGGGCCAGAAAACACCGGGAAGCCGTCCAGAACTCAAGGACGAAGGCTTCGCCATTTGGAGCAAAAGGAGCTGACCCAACAGAGAGCTCTGGGAGGGCCCTGTTCTGCTAAAGAGGACATTTGTAGTTTCAGGGAAGCTGTTGTTCATTTTAATACGCTGAAACAATGCTGCCAAAGCCCACTGGCTTTTTACAGTATCTCTGCTTCTGGAGAAACGCCAAAACATGGTCACAATGATTAGGCAGGGATTTCACAGTGGTGTTACATAAAGAATCGCTCATTAATACATCTGCAATAACAGATAGGAAGTTGTAAAATCAAACGATTTTTTTTTTTTTCATCCTCACATTTTTTGATCTGGCTAAAATGTTAGCTGATCTTAGTCAGTTACATATGAATCTTACATCATTACCAGAAGTGTCAAAGAGATTCACAGCATTTTTTGCATAAAACATTTAAAAAATAATTTACTCACTCTCATGTCGTATCAATTCTGTATGACTTTTTTTTCTTTCTTCCACGGAACATAAAAGGAAATGTCAGGCAGAATGTAGGTTGCTTTTTCTGCATATAGAAACCAGGGGCTGTCAAGCTACAACTGAAACATAAACCATCAATTTACAAAAGACATGAAAAACCATATTTCCAAATATTGATTCATTTTAAAATGGAACAAGAGCCTTCGTACTTCATCTGTTATGCTCTGGCCATTCAAACAGATCTATCGCTGTGGGTGTAGAAGAGATTCCTGTCGTCAATCACACAATATCATCAGCGCAACGTTCAAACTCAGTCTTATTCTACACCTCTTCTCTTCTGTGTATCTGTGCATGTGAGCAATGTCACTGACCACGGTCACAGGAGGTCACAGGTTATTACCGTTCGATAAAAATTGCTTTCTGACAGCCATAGCTTTATGTCTCTGATCTCGCTCTTTGACACTTCCAATTTTCCGAGATAGAATCACCGTCCTTCTTGCTGTAAATATGGGCAGACTGACTGCTCACAACAAGGGGCTTCAGTAATGGCCAACTGCCTGGACTTCCTGTGGTTCTGCCTTGTCAACAAAAAGCTGCCAGGGACTCATCTAAGTCAAGAAGGAGAGAAACTACACGATTAAAGAGAGAGATGGAGAGTTAGACAGACTATAAAACCTTGTAGTTGAAGATATATTCCCATAGCACAAGGATGTAACCAGATTAAGGAGGAACAAATTTACATCCCAATGTCAATGTGTCTCAAACTGTAGCCAAGTATTAAAATCATCAGTATTCAGTCAGATTCACTAAAAAGGAAAATGTTTGTGTGTCTGTCACTGTGTATAGGCCTTATTTCAAATAATAGCTAATAGAGTAATTTACTTTGGAGCTTCATAAAAGCCTATATTTCAAAGGATAAAAATAGATTAATAGTGCCATTTCACATGTTTTCTGATGTGTTTAGCATGCTACGCACCACAAAATAAGCCTCAGCACTTAAACTCTTCTTCCATCTATGATTCTGGTATGCTCTTCCAATACATTAAAATCAGTGATAGTCACTGAAAACCATACTTATCTGTATCCTAGCATTATATGGAATATAACACTGTATGGTAAATTATATGCTTTCTCTTTGGGTTCATAGCAATAGGGAAAACACATGCTTCACAAAAGGTCACATAAATCACCTAATATCATGGTATAAAATGCAGGTTTAGTTTTCATTCACGGACAAAAAAAAAATTAAAACAAAAAAACATTCTCACAATTGTCAAAAGGAACACATCAACAGGAGCAACAAAGGGGGCAAAGGACATGATGGATACTAACAACAAAAAGACCATAACGCAAATGAATCAACACAGCAACAATACACAAGTGGAAAAGCACAGCACCTTGTTTCCATTTCAGATTAAACCACTAAAATTAAATATTACCTTTTATTGGTGCAAAAGCAAAGACAATCACTATAGCACTTCCAAACAAATCACTAAGCCTCTTAGTAAAACACTTGTAAACTCCATCCATTTGTGAATTTCACTAATTCATGTAAACAGTTATTTCATCTGACCTTGTTTCAAACTCCTTGTTATTACTTCCTGTGCAAAACTGAAAGGAAACTAGCTTTATCACATTTTAGAGCCGTTGAAAGGCATCCCTTGGGCTTGCTCATTATTTACAATGGGAATTTAACTGCCATGTGAATTTACCTACAATCCACTGAATCAACAATCCAAGACGAATTGATGTCCATCCCATAAGTTAGGCACCCGACGGATCTCACCCTTGTTCTAACATTACTGGGAATGTGATGGAGACTAGATGACAAGATGAAGCCATACATAATTAGACCCTTAGACAGTGAATCTTTTTCTACCATGAAGATTGCCTTTGCTTTTGCTTTTCTGTGGCTAGAATAGAAATGTAATATGTATTGTATGTGTACTTTGACTCCCCCGAGTAGCTATTTCATATCTGGACCTGTGCCTTATCATATTTCATTGGGAGAGCCTATGACACTGTGTAAATTATGGGATCCAATTGCAAGACAAATGTCTAGCAGCCACGAGTGCCCATGTGGCGGATTACGTACAAGCATCTGTGATGTGTACCTTTAATTACACGCTGAACTGGTGATTTGTCTGACAAAGTGCATGATTAAGGAAATCATGCATGATTCTCTCCAACCCTTCAATATTCTGATCACTGCTTCCTTGAATCCAAAATGAGACAAATATTTATCTAGGAACCAGACCAATATATTAGCTCTCACATTTTCTGTCTTTTTTCTGTCTCTTTCCTATAAACAAGCAGGCCGACACTATTCATTTGACAGCTATTTGCCTGGGGTGTTGCATGTTGATAATAATGTAAAAACACATAGAGGATAGGAAAGGAGCAATGCACAGATACTTGACCCAGTATTTGAAACTACATTTTTTGTAGCCAATCAGTGGTGTATTTTAAAAGCAACACTCAATGTTTTGCTTTAAGCCAGTAGAGACTAAAAATTCCCCAAACCAGTGCTGCTGTTTGATATATAACAAGGTGTTTTTGGCTTGAGGATGTTTTATCTTACTATACCTGAGGTAAAACAAGCAAACAAAACTTTGATTACAAGCCTGAGAACATAGGATTCAAGTTGCCATGCACTGACCCATGTTTCCTACCCATTAGAGGGGAACAGCTAGCAGCAGAAAAGGGGGGAGACAACACAGTTTTTTCGCCTCACATCGACTGGACATTTACCTCTTGTTCCCCGCAGTGGTAATGGGTTTTAGGAGGGCGACGGATCATACCTCACATTCTCGGGAGCCGGAGATGGTGTAGGTACAGGGTCCTGTCCCATTGACCAGTACGTCCATGGTCTCAGAGTTTGTGGGTTTGTAGTCCACATAATATTCCTGAAGTGGGGAGCTGAGGGTGCGCTCTGTCTCCCGTGCCTTTTTCCGGCGTTTTCTCACCATGGAATGCTGCTGCAGTTGCTTCATGCTGCTGGGATAACGCTTCCAGGAGACATAGATCACTAGCAAGATCATGGCCACCGACAAGAAGAGGGCAACGCTGCCAGCTATTATCTTGTGGAACGAAACATGCTCAAAGTCTTGCTCAGGGTTGGGTGGGGAAGCAGCTGTCGGGGAAGGCGCAACAGGGTTTTTGCGAGTTATTTTCTCATTTACTCTGAACATGGTGGGCAGGGGTAAACGTCCAGGTTTGGATGGGGAGCTTACAGTGGAGGAGATCGGTAGGTATGTGGTGGGGATTGTCTTACAGATACCATGTGTGTCAACAGCCTCAATGACTTTCTCACCCTGAACGTCCTTTGGTCCAGCACAAATCATTGTGGTCTCCTTGTTGCCCTTGAAGTTCCTTAGCCAGGCTACAAGGGGGCATAAGCTGGGGCTGCATTCCCAAATGTTTCCTGCAAGACTGATGGTAGTAAGAGAGATCCAAGCTGATATGGCCTCTTGAGACACATTGCTTAGCTTATTAGAGTCCAGATTAAGAGTCTGCAAGTTAGGGAGACACTGGAAGATGCTTGAATCCAACACTTGCAGGTCATTCCCAGAGAGATCCAGCTTTTGCAAAGAGGTCCATGTCCACGTAATTCCCTGGGTTATTGACTTTACCCGATTCCACTGCAGATACAAAGCGCGGAGGTTATTCAGCCTTGGGAAATGAGAAAAATTGATCTTTGAGAATTGGTTGTGCTCCAAGTGTAACTCAGTCAGTTTGAGAAGTCCCGCAAATGCATTACGGGTAAGACTTCGCAGTCGATTGTAGCCCAAATCAAGGAACTCTAGGTTTCGACAATCCTGAAACACTCGCATGGGAACCGTCTTTAGGGAATTTGATCTGACATGAAGACTCAAAAGTTTGCGCAAGCCTTGGAACTGATTAGGCTGCAGGACTTGGAGTTTATTGTAGGAGAGATCCAGATTGCGCAAATTAGGGATTGAATGGAACGTGCTGTTTTCCAAATGTGTGATCTTGTTGGAGCTGAGGATCAACTCCTTTAGTCTTCGAACACCCTGAAAGGCTTGTTTGTCCACTGCATTGATGTAGTTGTGGTCTAGGTACAGCCAGACCAACTGGCCGAGGCTGGCAAACTGACCAGCCCTGAGGTTCACCAAGCTGTTGTACCGCAGAGAGAGGCCTTGGCATCCCACGGAAACATTCTTTGGCACATCACGGAAGGCATTTGACTCACAATACACTATTTTGCCATCGCAGCGGCAGCTTCGGGGACATGGTTTCTCTCGGACTCTGCCTTGGGAAGCCAATAGCCAGGCCTGCACGAGCAGGGGGATCATCAGCCAACGGGATCTCACCAGGGATCCTGCATTAAACACAAAGAGAAAGAAGGGATAAGCCATGATTCAGTCAATTCTGATACTAGTCTGGCATTTTTCATTTAGTCAAAAACTGATGATGACTTACAAGGATTAGTAAATACTTAATTAGTCCTGCTACACAGTTTGCACAAAGTAGGTTATCAAATTACATAGTCAATGTTTGCTGAATAAAATTTTGTACGTTGAAAAGGAATTTATGAAAGTATGAACTTACTTCTGTTGCTTCAAGTCAGAATTGTATTTACCTTCTCTTAATTTTACATTAATGTGATTACTATGCAAATTGTTCTTCTAGAACTGTATTTGCCATTCTTAAAAGATGCCAATGTCAATTTTCCTTGCTTAGTTCATGTACTTTAATTAAAAGTGAAAGCAAATATATACCCTTACCTTGAAGCAACCGAAAGAGCTCAATAGGCAAGAGTATATTTATTAAAAATTAAATAAGGGAGTAAAACATTCCCTTTAAGGTTTCTTCAATAACCATAATATCACATTGGCTCCAATAAACAGTCTCTGTGGTAGAGAAACCAGACTGTTTAGTTAAAGGAATACTGTTCTCAATGTTCATGGTTAACAGTATGAAATCAACACATACTATACATAAAAAGGACATGAAAAATATTCTGATAAGAAGACTACTGTGTCAAGTAAGGTAAACTGCAGATGAAAAATAGAGACACTAGTATCACAACAATACAGGAGAGAGAGAGAGAGAGAGAGAGAGAGAGAGAGAGGGAGAGGGAGAGGGAGAGAGAGAAAACTGAGTGATGCCTGCATGTCCTTGTGATTGTTTTGTTCTCTAAGGATACAATCAGAAAAATCCATTGCTACAAAATACAAACTGATCAGCTGTGCTTTATCGTGCTGTACCAACATTTTAAAAGTACTTCAGTTGGGTAAATAGCTCACCCATGCAAATCCTAAACCACACCATAAAAGTGACTTCTTGTTTATATGAGTTATAGCTTTCTGTGAGGAACAAAGTGAAACTTAAAGTCTTCACTGAAAATCCTGACTCCTTTTGTGTGTTAATAAAAGTAGTGATGTCACGATTCGTGAGTGAATCATTTTGTCAAATGAATTGTTTAATCCTGTTCCAAAATGAATGGTCTTAATAATTTGTGATTCAAACGATTTGTTCACAAATTGGACCGATGTGGTTCTCAAACTCAAATAACTGACTCAATGAGCCGGTCGCAGAGGTTAACAGCTCACTGGAGAAAAAGATAATTAGTGAATAATGATGTAAATCTAGGTCCTTTCATCACACAAAGCTATCATATGACTTCAGAAGACTTGGATTATAGTTCATAAATCAGACTACTTTTATGATACTACGTTTATAGTGCTTTTGTGTTCTTTTTGAAGCTTGAAAGCTTCAGTCTCCATTCACTGTAACTGCATGTAAAACAGCGACCAGTGTTTCCCTTTTGTATTCCCTATTAGAAATATGGGTTTCATACTGCAAATAAGAGTGACAAAATTGCTATTTAAAAAAAATCCAGGATGTAAAATATTTAAGTAAATGAAAACATCTTTTCGATCAATAAAGGACAGTGAAAATTTCCATTCCCTCGTTGGTTGGCTCAGTGTCTCTTTATGCTTTATCAGATTCTCAATTTAGGCAGGAATGAAGCTTTTTTTTCTAAGCTAAGGGTGTGCCAAAGTTGATAACAGCCCTTTCTCTGCTGTTCTTGGAGCAAAAACAGGAAATTACTGGTTTATCTTGAGTGGGCAGCACAAAGCCGTACCATCTGAACCTTTAATCATATTACAACTATTGAGTAAATATAAAAGTAATTGTATAAATGTGCAATGGTGAGCAGCAATGCATTTGAATCATCCAGCCTGACCACTGTTTACCAGCCTCCAGATCCAGATCTAATCGAAGCATTTTGTGTAGGTCAATTGAATGAAAAAGGCTAATCTAATAGTCTTGAAGACAGAGCGTAGGCTGCCTGAACAACCTGTTATCTACAGAACAATCAGTTCTGTGTGGCATTGCAAATTGCCTTTGAATTCATTTGAAATAATCAGAGAAAAACATAGTCCCCAATCTTCTTATGAAGAGTCAGCGTGTTACAGTGCAAAGTAGCCAAGGTTTATGGTATAAGAGTATAAGGGTTTATGGTTCAAGGCATATTTCCCAGTGAATTTATTCAAGAGTAAAAAGTTTTCCTAGTAAAAGTCCATGTTACCACTGCTTGTAAATGACAATATATAGAGCAACATACAGTTCAGCAAAGCTTGCTTTCACTTCATAAGCTCTATAAGCATATGACTCTATAAGCTTTACCTTCACATTGTGAGGCAGTGAAGGTTATTTGCTCACATGAAAAATAAAAAGTTAGCCCTAGCACAATGAACTCGATTCGTTTGCTGTAGGTGGTTGCAGGCATTTTTATGTAGTTGCTAGGGTGTTCTAGGTGGGTTTGCACATGTGAAAAATCCAATAGACCACCCAGAACACACTTTTAAGCTATTATAAAGCATTCTAGCCCTTAAAATTGTCCACATGTCGCTTGGGAGGGCAAGAACAGCCTAATTAGAAAAAGAGAGACAGGCAAATCAATTTAGTCTCTGCAATATTACCAGCTACACAGAACACCTTGGGCAAGATCACATGAAGTTATGCAAAGGTACGCAAGGACACAAGGAGCAACTGTACAACCCAATAGGGTTTGCATGCAAATTCTCGAAGTTTTAATTAACTCTCACAGTGTAACGGCTGGAGTCACCCTCATGAGTCACGCTTTATATATGTACAGAAAGACCAAACCTGAAAACCTCCATTTAATTTGTCTTTCACTGCATATATGCATGATAGTTTAAGTGCATCTTGGCCTCTCCCACCTTCCTGCATCCAATTCATCACGATAAAGGAACGGCAGCCAAGATGCAGTCAAATAGTGCGTGTAAACCAGCCCTTGATCTTAAAACTCATTCATCATGCCACCAACATTAAAACGCATCCACATCCAGGTCTTAAAACCACAGTTTCTGCAAAGCCTTTTCTGTGGTAAAAGCAATCTCACCGACTGGATGCTAGATACCCATGGGAAAGAAAAATCTAAATGAGATCCCTTTAATATCGCAATTGTTTTTCCTACACAGCAAAGGGATGAAATGGTGCACAAAATGTATCCAGCTTCTCAGTAAATCTCACGTTTCTTTTCTCTCTCAACGCCTTAAAGGGTTAGTTCACTAGTTCACTATTAATTACTCACCATCATGTTGTTGCAAGCCCTCTTCTTGTAAGACTTTCGTTCATCTTCGAGAGCTTTCTGTTACTCCATTGACAATTGTACAGCTGATATGTTGATGGTTCATAAAGTTCATAAAATGATCATAAAACTAATTCATATGAATTAAATGGTTTAGTCCAATTTTTCTGAAAAGACTCTGGCTTTAGTTATAATTTAGGCTTTTATTCACAAATAAACATTGATCAGCAAACATAAACAGAATCTCAACCGAACCTGCTTGATGCGTGCTGTGTAACAAACGTGCTAGCGTGACAAGCCAGACCCACATCAAGATGTTGGGTCTGGGAACACACCATTGGCAGGGCTCAATCCGAGGGGCGGGATAAACGGTTGTCTTTCAAATTCCCTCTGCACGCAATAGGATAGTGCTACAACCAACCAGAGCAACGAGGAAGGTGAAGCCGAGCTAGTTGATAGATTAAACTTTCGCCGTATCTGGTCGGCAAAACTCTGAACATATCTTCCTTTCTTAAGAATGACTTCAGTGCCGTTCTTTGTTCTTTTCTCAAAGAAAAGTTTAATAACAAGACTCCCAGAGTCGCGGACAAAGCCGATTCGAAAGACCGCTGTTCGCCAGCTTTGTTTCCAAGTAGCACGCGGAACCTCGGCAACTCTGCCGTCATTATGTTAATCCTAACCACCGACTCTATACACGATGTGATTGGCCTGACCAGAGTTTGTTTTTTCCAGCTCGCAGGTCTACCGAGAGTTGCTAGACTACACTCTAGGGTGCGTCTAGATTTCTAGGCTACAAACGTGCTGCATAACACGAGAATGAACCTCATTGGTTCTCGCTGAAGCTCAAACGTGCTGCGTAACATGAGAATGAACCTCACTGGTTCTCGCTGAAGCTCAAACGTGCTGCGTAACACGAGAATGAACCTCATTAGTTTTTACAGAAGCTCAAACGTGCTGTGTAACACGAGAATGAACCTCATTGGTTCTCACTGAAGCTCAAGCATGCTGTGTAACACGAGAATGAACCTCATTGGTTCTCGCTGAAGCTCAAGCGTGCTGCGTAACACGAGAATGAACCTCATTGGTTCTCACTGAAGCTCAAGCGTGCTGCGCAACACGAGAATGAACCTCATTGGTTCTCGCTGAAGCTCAAACGTGCTGCGTAACACGAGAATGAACCTCATTGGTTCTCACTGAAGCTCAAGCGTGCTGCGCAACGCGAGAATGAACCTCATTGGTTCTCGCTGAAGCTCAAACGTGCTGCATAAAACGAGGATGAACCTCATTGGTTCTCGCTGAAGCTCAAACGTGCTGCGTAACTCGAGAATGAACCTCACTAGACAATTGTAAGATAAAGCACTGAAAAAAAGAAAATTTGGTTCTGATGGTAGACTTTCATTGAGATCTTTTGAAACTGTAGGAAACAGGGAGAGGTCTTCATCTCAGGAGAAGCATCTGTGCTCATCATGAGACTTCATCAAAAATTTTAATTTGCTTTACAATTCATGTCATTGCTGATCTTATTTTGATTTTCCTTTCTCGTATAGCATTATCTACCTAACAGGAATCCTGAGCTATGAAGCAGCAATATCTCTCCTGTTTGTAGTTGGATTTGATCTTTATGTCTTGGGTATGTACCTTCTCATGCAATCTCTTTCACTGCATACAATAAACCACAATCATAACCTAAAGTACATACAGCATCACCAGAGCCCTGCAGAAAATATCACTGTAACGGTGGCCAACTTTTCAGCGCTAATCCCATCTGTGATTTGTTTCTGTGTGAGCAGGAAAAGCATAATCCCAAAACAGCAGTGCTAATCTCACACAAAGATAATCTGACACAAAATTGAACAGCTCTGAAGTAATCCCATCACATTCAAACTCGAGCCCACATGCAACAGTCACAAAAGAGATTTTACATCTTTTTTTTTTTTTTTTTTTTTACTATTATTCCTCCTATCAAACTTAATGATATTTCCATTACCCACATTTTAATTTCCCCTGACAGCACAGGTCATAACATTTTAGGCAATCAAAACCAAGAAACTCCTATATCCTGCATCCATTTCTCATTCGCTGACATGTTTCCGTCTCTCTCTCTCTCCCCAGTTATCGGTTTTGACACCCTCTCCACTCTATTACCTGGGAAAGCTCTTAGGCATTTAATAAGGGACACTTGATGTGTCCAGATGTCTTTCAGTGTGCTGCGGTAACACGAGACAGGTAGCGAGAACGAGAGGAGGGGGATTGAGGAATTAGCTTCGGGTCTTATCCTTTATATGGCGCTGTAATATCGCACTGAGGTACTTAACAGGAATATGACAGTAAGTAGTTGTTCTTCATGCTGTGCTATTATAATATTTCTTTACAGCTTGTTTAAGCGTGCCAGCGTGGGACAATGGTATCATAACCGAGTGACAGATACCGCAACTCAACATGTTACTGACATGACAAATTCTAGTAAATATTATGGCATTAGTTTTCCTTCCACACACTGCATTCGCAGTGCAGATCCTGCCATAAAAACAAAACTGTCACACTTTCATTGTGTTTGTTTTGCATTTTCAAGGACTCTTAGGTTAAGTTTACACGGCAACTGAGAAGTTTTTCCTTTGAGTTTTCCACAGACGAGACCACTGTTAAAACGATCCCCATTCACACGGATCCGCAAAAACGGCTAAAAATGCTGTATTCTGCTGCCAGGCCAGTAGGTGGCAATGAAACACTATAGACTGAACATGTAATACGCATGTGCATCATGTCATCGTTTTTCACGGATTTGGGTTTTTGTTGTTTATACAGAGACTGTGTTTAAAAACTTTCAAAAGTTTGCATTTTTAGGCCCCCGAAAACACGGTTGTCATGTAAATGAAGAGCCAAAATGCATGAAAAGTTTTACGTTTTTAGTTGAAAAAGGTGTTGTGTAAACAGCCCCTTAGTTTGCTTATGGTTTCCTGTTTCCTTTGTTCTTATTTCCCCACCACTAGTTTGTCACCATGCATAGGCGTAAATCACGGGGGGTCAGGGGGTGGTTATATAATTACATATACTTAAAATAATTGTGTAAGTAGTAAAACAATACAAACACAAACAGGGCAAAAATGTGTTTTAAGTTTAGAAACATTTTGAGTCCCCCCTCACTTGTCTCACAGTGGTTTGGTCCAGCACACACCTCACCTACACACACAAGTCCGGTGGGAGGGAACAAAGTTATTCAGTAGTTGTGGAACTCCAGTAAGGGCTGCTAAGGCTATTTATGAGTTTGGGGCTATCCCCCCAACTGTTTGATGAAATCCATGTCACCATGGTATCTGATTTAACGATTACACCTGTTTGTATTCTGTTCATTATCACGGTGTATTTAAGTCCCTCATTTTGGTTCATTCAGCTGTCTGGTATTGTTTGTGTAACGCACTCTTGCTTTTGTTTGTACCTGTGTGGATTTAGTTTTGATTCTGAATCATCTTCATTGGAACCTATACGTTACAAAAACAAACTACAAACACATTTACAAAGATACAGGTGAATCGCACACTATCAAAAATCAAGAGAAAAAGAAAATGTGTGATTTAAAAACACATAGAATTAAATTACAGATAAAAGAGAGATGAATTATTAAATTATGTATTCAATCAATAAGGAAAATAATGAATTATTGTTTTCCTTTCATACTTACTTACACTTTTATGACCATTAAGCACTGTCAGTAGCTTGTTGTACTACAAAAAAACAAAAACACACAAAAAACAAAAACAAAAAAACAAAATCACATAACTGTAACATTTACATTTGCAGTAATAATTGTTGGATTAAATTGAAATTGCTGATTGTTAAACAGTGTCCACACAAGATGATTTTCAGTATGGTATTACAGTAATTAAAATGTTTATTTATTTATTTATGCATTACACATTAAGGTAATGAGAATTGGGTGGGGGTGTTTAATTGTTACGATGCAATCAATTTTAATGGCCTTAAAAATATGCTTCATTTCCTTTATGCAACATATATCTCTCTTCTTACCGTTTGTCTTTTTTAGGGTGACACAGAGAGTATGTTTCTTTAAGACCCATGTTTGGGGTGTCCCGAGCCCTGCATTCAGGGGGAGATTGGAAGAGGCGAAATCATGCTGCGCCATTCTTAAAAAGAAATATGGATTCATCCAGGGTCATCTGGATCATTTATAATACATGCACTATATAGGTTACAATAAGAAGTAGTCTTTTCATTGTGAGGCTCACCCAAACATTTCTGCTAAATGTGTTTTTAGCAGTCAGTGTAAGAAATGTCACCAGAATGAGGCTGAGCTGACCGAGTTGAGCGAACAGCACACCTGTGAGGCGCAGAAGTGAACATCCACCTACATCATCTGCTCAGTATCAACCATAAAGACACTACCACATCATGGCAATACTCATATTCTGAATACAAGCATCACATTTGTCTATTCACTCTTACACACTTCCCTTTTTTTGCTTTTAGCATCATTTCATTTCATTAAGTCGCACTTGAATGAATGACTCTTCCATACAGTATACAGGGCGATGACTGGAAAAGGAAGGGGGCAGGGTATTATTTATGATCTGAATCTGATTATGATTATTTATGATGGGGACAACCATCTGTGCTCTCAATAATTACAGAATGATTTTAAAAGCACTAATGGAATGATATTCATTCTTTCCTTAAATTTCAACAAATAATAAAAAGGGGGCCAGTAAAACAAGTAACAGTTACGAGACTTACAATAAGACCTGCGCTCCAAGCAACATGAATGACTGCATAAAATCAAACAGTAAATCACAGCTTTCCACTATGACAGCATCTTTTGCTCTGAAGCATCAATCAAAGTCTAGAGTGTTTTTTTGTGTTCTTCTCTCTCACTCTCCTGAAGGGTGCGAGAACTGACACAGCATTATCTATGCATAAGTGCAGATTTTAACTGCTCTTTATAAAATGAACGTAGTTATTTGAGTCCCATATAGTGAATTATTGAGTGCTATATTCCTACAATGAGTCTGATACACAAGGACACATGAGGCAGCACAGATTCTCTCCAACAGATGTGAGTTATGCATGAGAATCTATCTTTGAGCACCAGAGAATCCAATTAGGGCAGCAAAACATCAGATTTAGAGACAGCCTGTTGATCATATACAAGCACAACACCCGCGCAAAATGTAATATGCTGCATTAAATGCTGTTCGATATGATGTCTGCACAGGTATGCATGATGAAAGTTGCGTGCTATCAAGGACACACTCAAAGATGCTTCGTTCATTTGCCTTAAACACATGCAACGCACTTATAAAACCCACAGCAAAGCTATTTTAAGAAACGATCTTATGGTTTGCACCACAGGTTTTTTGATACACCTCACAGGACTGCCAACTGTATCCAAAAAGCCAGCAGATCACAGAAAACCAACCTTACAAAACGTATGGATGTATTTAGAGTCATGCAAATCAACAGAAACATACCCATCTCTGCGTAAATGTCGCGTTTTCAGCAGGTTTTACAGCCCTTCGGTGTGCGATTCCAGAGTCCGCATGGCACCGTCTTCAAACACACTCAGAAAAAAAAAGCACCTGCCCAAAGCTGCGGTGCCCGAGATGTTCGGAAAACTCCAGCAACAGCAGCGTTATTTCAATCCCGCAGTTGCGCCGCTGCGCAACATGTCCAAGTGAACAACGGAAAAATCCTAAGAGCTCTTCCCAGTGTATAAGACAAACATTGAGGTTCACTTATATGAGAACGTCCAAAAAACAAGATTTCCAGAACGTACGTGTGCGTATCCTTCACATCAAAATATCCTTCACTTGGTTGGAAAGTTTGGAGAGATTTGCGCAAAAGCGCACCATCGGGTGTTCGGCAAGGTGCGCAGCTAGGAAGAACGCCAAGCGAGGGATGCAAACATATTTCTTATGTCCTGTACAAAAGATGGAAAGCTGTGCGCAGGATGAGTGATGTATTCCAGATTTCTGCTGATCTTACGGGAGCTCAGAGATGCTGTAAGCCACATTCAGTTCGCTACTCTTTCTCCGAACATCTGTCAAAAACAGAAGAAGGTTTTTAAGAAGACTGTGTGAGTGTGATTGCACTCAGCACTGGTGCAGTCATTGCTTAACCTTCTTTTGCAAGTGCTATGCATCGGATTGCCCTCTTCTGGTGGGAAAAGGAGACATGCGTCGCCCATTCAGAGCATTTACTCGTAAAAATAGTGAGTCTTGAGAGCGTGTTTGAAATGACGGCATAAAATATTAACATGCGGTAATTGCATTTATAGGGCTACACATGATTCATTATGTCTTAGAGGCGTAAATATAAGGATTAAATGTCCTTATAACATGTATTCCGTAATGCTTCTTTTAAATACATTAATCAATATTAGATTGCACATGCCATAATTAGTAGGCTAATTGAAGGTATATATATATATATATATATATATATATATATATATATATATATATATATTTTTTTTTTTTTTTTTTTTTTCTTTAATTGCTAATGTGACCTTTGACACCACAGACTGAACAAAACATTGCTTGGTCATTGGTTGACCTAAATTAATATTATCTAATTGTGTACTTAAATTTAACACCTGACAGCTGATTGGTTGACTGTAATCCATTACATACCTTTCTATCAAAGTTATCTGACATTATCAAGATTCATTTATCCTGACACAGTTTAACTCTGAGTTCTTGTCATATTACTATAGCGAATAAACTGTGATAATGAGAGAATGTAGAAGGTGTCTGAATAAATTTAGGTTTGACTGCATGTATGTACTAAACTAAAGTCATCATTTTAAATAGTTTTCTTAGACTTATCATTTGTTCTGAAAAGTTGCACCACCTGACATTTTAGGGTGTAATGTATTCTTAAAGAATAACATATGTGTCATGAATTTATCAAATTATTTTAAAAGTAAATAACAAAAATATGCACGTGATGTCACTGACTTATATATATATATATATATATATATATATATATATATATATATATATATATATATATATATATATATATATATATATATATATATATTTGAACACAAAGTTTGACTTGAAATCACACTAAAACATGCATAAATTCCATTATGTTAGATAGCAAAAAAATAATAAAAAAATTTGAATTACAAGTTTGTTTGATTGATTTCAGATGAGATATAACATTCAGAATAAAGGCAAATAGTTAATGTGATGAATGTCAACATGAAAATCAAATTATTATAGAGATGCCACTTGCTTTGATATTTCATTACCCACTGCAAATTACATTCATACATTTTTTAAGTTTTACATGTCCATTTTTTTGGGGCTAGGGGCTACTGTAGAGCATAAGCAAGGGTGCATCCATCTGGAAGGACGAAAACTATTGCCAAGCAACACTGAGACCTTTATCCACTGTGACATCAGCTTGCAAAAGAGAGCAAGAGGTCTGTATTCAAAAACAACTGCCCAGCTGTAACATAAAAGGTATGTATCTGAAAATCATTTGATATACAAACACATTTAGAAGCTACACATTGGAAAAAGCTTTAAAGGGTTCAATGGTTTACATAAACAGTTAATTTCGGTTTGTAAGCCATTTTAACAAACATCCCACTCACCTTATGAAGCCGTTCAAGAGAATATGACCTCTTAATGTCATTCTGCGCCAGGGTCAACACCATAATTTCCAAAGTGGCTGTCTGTATCTGCCCTGTACGGTCCATCTAATTAGAGATAATGGACACTTGAGCTCATATCTGTAATATGGTGCATTTGGCTCCAGAAAATACAGCTGGGAAGTACCAGTCATGCCAAATCCGCTACTCAGCAACAAGCCGGCTGGTGAGGGAATCTGTCCATCGCTATTGAGGATACAGATGATCAAGGACAATAAGGCGACAGCAGGTTCAGGCCTCTGTGGAATAGACTGTTTGTGTTGTACGTCTGTTGTTTGTGGGATCAGACTCACAGAAGGCCGATCTCTGTTGTGATGATGAGCTCTGGACACACTGCAGTGAAGCATGGAAAGCAAATCCACATCTTGGTGGTATCCACAATAAGAGGTATTTGAGGAAAACAAGAAGGGAACTTATAGCATTGAGATATAAATTAGACTAAATAAACTAGACAAAAGAAATCCTGAATACTATCCCACAGAGTTGCACGATTAATTGATAAAAGATCACTAAATGACTATTTATAAATGACTACGATCTGGCTCTGTCTATTAAACCTTTGACGATTACAACAAACATTCAGATCTGCATTGGCACTGAGCCAGAGGGGGCAGTTGTCATGTATCAGTATGAAACAGCTTCACAAATAGTCTTTTCAACCACACAGTAGCATTATTTCTGTCTTACAATAGTTCAAATTATCACACACTCAAAAAAATGACTTTACTTAAAAAGCAGTGTCAAGTGGATCCACACAGCTGAGTAATCTTTACAAAATAACAATTTAGTTATATGAACAAAATAAATTCAAATAAAGCTGACAAAATGTCTTTGACAAATTCAAATGGTTTGTATTTACTCACTGTTACATATTTATATGTGCAGTTTACTTAATAATGTTATGTAAAATGTATAAAAGTTTATTATGTAAGGTGAACACATTTATCAATTTAAATTACCTTATAAAATTAACTATTTACTCTACAAGTGTAAGTGGAAAACTATTAAATAACAAGAATATTTTTAGAAGCAAAATGCAAAAATAACTCATTGGACAAACTCAATTTAATTGAGGGCAGGGATTCCAACCAATAAATGTGTGTATATGAGTGCCCACTTCCTAACCACAGCCACTCTTCTGCAGGTAATCACAAAATTAAAGAAACTCCTCTAAATGTCCAACTAAACATTACACACTAACATAAACTAACAACATCTTTCCCTTTACTGAAAAACACAGATGAAGGACTCCCACCTATCACAGGAATACCAAGGTACACTGGGGAGCATATTCCAGGTGGAAACATGCACCAAAAATGCCTGCCCGCAGGAAGGACTTAAGAATACCCATATGACCTGCTGAGGGCTGCATATGGAAGAACTCTAGGGAACCAACCGAAGGTGGATTTTTAACCCTAGAGTGGCATGGCTTGTCAAGGGAAAGACACCTGCTCAAGGAGGCGTACAGTGGAAATACACGTGGGGGTCGCCCAGAGGGGGAACCATGCACACAGAGGCACTTAGCCTGACACGAGGGTCTGAGCGAGTGGGCAGACTTACTGGTGTCGGTGTCGACAGTACTGGAGGAGCTCAGGGCTTCTGGAAAGCTCACCTGAGGAAAATATCACACGTATCCAGTCCGTGGAGTGGAATGGCGAGCAAGCGAAGACACCTGAGCCTAATCCATTACTGGCCACTAGTAGAGGCGAGTACAAAATCGGATACTGGCTCCACTCGGAGATTGTAGAATCTGGCGAATGTGTTAGGTATCACCCAGCCTGCAGCTCTGCAGATGTCTGTCAGCGAAGCGTCATGCGCTAAAGCCCAAGAGGAGGCCACACTCTGGGTGGAGTGTGCCCTTACCCCAAGGGGGCATGGACGCCCCTGCGTCTGGTAAGCCAAAACAATGGCGTCCATTATTCAGTGAGATGACCTTTGCTTTGAGAGAGCCTTTCCCTTCAGCTTCCCACTATAACAGACACAGAGCTGGTCTGAGGTCCTAAAACAGTGCATTCTGCCTACGTAAGCACGGAGAGCGTGTACTGGACAGAGCAGTGCCAAGGCTGGGTCTGCCTCCTCCAAAGGCAGCACTTGCAGGTTCACCTGGTCCCTGAACGGTGTGGTGGGAACCTTGGGCACATATCAAGGCCGGGGTCTCAGGATCACGTGACAGTTAGCTGGCCCGAATTCTAGGCATGCTTCATCAACCGAAAATGCCTGCAGGTCCCCTACCCTCTTGATGGAGGCCAACGCGATCAGGAGCGCTGTCTTCATTGACAAGAACTTAAGATCAACCGACTGCAATGGCTCGAAGGGATCCCTCTGCAGAGCATCTAAAACTACTGAGAGGTCCCAAGAGGATTTAGTCTCCTGGCTCCCCTCAGGAACCTGATGACCAGGTCGTGCTGACTTAACTTTTTGTTCTCCAAGAGGTCGTGGTGGGCTGATATAGCAGCCCCGTATACCTTTAGGATGGAAGGAGACAGCCTTAGTTTCAACCCTTCCTGGAGAAATGAGAGCAAGGACCCGATCAGGCATTTCCAGGGGTCTTTTTGGCGAGAAGAGCACCAGGTGATGAAGAGGTTCCACTTCAACACATAGGCATGTCTGGTAGACTCTGCCCTAGCGGAAGTGAGGGTAGCCACCACCGGAGGTGGTAGGGTACTCAAACCTGCCGCGTCCCATCCAGGAGCCACACGTGGAGGTTCCAAAGATTGGGATGCGGGTGCCTAAGGTTCCCCCTGTCTCTGAGAAAGGAGGTCCTTCCTCAGAGGAATCGGCCAGGGAGGAGCTGTCGAAGGAGTACGAGTTCTGAGAATCAGGTCCGGCTGTGCCAATACGGGGCGACAAAAAGGACCTGCTCCTTGTTCTCCCTGATCTTGCACAGAACCTGTGCGAGAAGGCTCACTGAGGGAAACACATACTTGCGTAGGGCCCGCGGCCAGCTGTGCGCCAGCGCATCCGTGCCGAGCGTGCCCTCAGTCAGGGAATAAAACAGGTGGCAGTGGGAAGAGTCGTGGGAGGCAAACAGATCTACCTGTGCGTCGCCAAACTGTTCCCAAATCAACTGGACCATCTGGGGATGGAGTCTCCATTCTCCAGGAAGTGGCTGAAGCCATGAGAGCTCATTGGCTGCACGGTTCAGGTCTCTCGGGATATGGACAGCACAAAGGGACCTTAAATGCTTCTGACTCCATATGATGAGATGGCGGGCGAGTTGAGACATACGGCGGGAGTGCAGACCACCCTGATGGTTGATGTACGCTACTGTGGCCATGTTGTCTGACCAGATTAGTATATGTTGACTCTTGAGCAACGCTCGGAAGCAGTGCAGGGCGAACTGTACTGCCAGCAACTCGAGGCAATTGACATGCAGGTGGCACTGGGGTCCAGTTCAGGAGCCCATGGCAGCATGTCCATTGCACATGGCACCCCAGCCCGTGGCAGAGGCATTTGTTGTCACAACAATATGCCTGGAAACTCATTCTAAGGGAACACCGGCCCGTAGAAAGCTGAGGTTCGACCACAGGGTGAAGGTCTGCAGGCAGGCCCGAGTCACTGGAACCCGGAGTGTGCCCGATTGCCATGCCCATCTCGGGACTCGATCGCGAACCCAGTGTCCAGTTTGTTTGTTTCACTCTGCAAAGTAAAGCTGACATTTTTAGTAGAAATAACTAATTTAAGTTCATGTAATTGCATGAGTTTTTAAGTAATGTGAACAAGGATGATTTGAGTGCAACTAACAACAGTGAAAGTTTTTTTTTTTTTTTTTGTGCAGAAGTACTGGGATAAAGGTTTAGAGTTCGAATATGAACACTGATGTCTATGGCAGCAATCAAAATAGAGTAAATCACCTTTTACTGTAAATTGACCGTTACATCAGTAGGTGGCGACATGTGACTATTAAAAATTTATCTGTCATTGAATTATTCGTTCAAATTATTGGTTTATAAATGCTGATTCATCCAGTTATGAAACAAGTGATGTCTATGAGTCATCAAATTATTAATTCAAAGCAATAAAAAAACTAATAAAAATTATTATAATCAAAGAAATTAAAATAATTCAAATCAATTAAATAATTTTAATAGACTGCAGTAATTAACATTTTGTCAGAACCTCTAAATGATGTTATTTTGTTTAGCTGTCTATTCAGAATCGTGATCTCTATTGTTAAATAAAAATGTGATTCTTAGTTAAACCAGAATCATGCAGCTCTACTATCCCAATTTGCAAAAATAATCAAAATCGATTTAGCAATGTTTCAGTACCATGACCTGATGAAGGTCCAAACCATTGTTATGGCAGGTGTACTAGTTTAATTGTTCGTTGATTATATATATATATATAATTCATAATGTGATTTATCCTCACTTTCAATTCTTTTACTTCAATGAAAGGTTAGATTTTTGTGATTTTTTTTTTTTTTTATAAAAGATAAAAAGGATAAATGATGCAGATTTATTTTTACAGCCATCTTTGATCATATTTACCAGGGGTGCCAATAATTCTCAGCACAACTGCATATATAGATTCATAAATTACATAAAAGGAATGCATAAATTGTAAAAAATAAAAATAAAAATAAAACAATCTTGAAAGCAATGGATGTTGCTTTGGAAAAAAATGTCTACCGAATGCACAAATGTAATGCGGATTACGGAAAAGGATTAAAAGTGGATGAAGAAAATCAAGCTGATAAAAGTAAATGAAAAATAAATGAAAAATAAATTAAACTAACTAAACTAAACAAATCAATCTATCAATAAATTAAATTAAATTAAAAATAGTAGATCACTTTTGCATGATCCAATCAGATCTGAATGGATACAATCCAGTCTGGACCTTCATGTCAACCTTAAAAAGGTTTTTCTGAGGAAAAACACTAAACCCTAATTTGAAGTTTAGTTCTTATAGTATATTTTTGTATTTCAGAAACCTAACCTCTAAGTTGAGCATTTACAGAATGAAAGATGAGTGTGTTTTGAGTTGACTCATACCAACTAAAAATATATTGTTAGCTGTAATCAAACTGCTAAATCCAAACATAAATAATATATTGTATGCCCTTTTAAACATTTGTTTTCAATTTACAAGACAGAATCTGAAAATGATGAAGGTGTAGATGATTCACTGCAAACCTGCCTGAACTGTCAAGTATAATGAAGCTGCCATATTCATAGAAATCTGTCTGTTTCTCAGAGTGATATCTGTATTTGAATAGATATGCCAACGACCTCAATTGCATTTATGCTTCTTCAAGCATTGCACAGCCTGATCATTGCATCTGCCTTTATTCAGCCGCATAAATCTACTTTACAAAAACATATATCAGGTGCAAATAAGGCTTCTAGTTTGTTCAAACCACCAAATGTCATAGTTTTGTATCGTGCAAACGGTTTATCTGGAAATTATGAAGAAAAAAATGTGTCCAAATTGCATGTAAAGAAGTCTTTTTTTCATGCCTGTCTGCAGAACAAAAATGGAAAATTGAAAAGACGCCCACTAACGATCACTATTTTCCTGACAGACAGATTTTTTTTTATTTTTTTTTATTACGAACATCTAGTAATTTTGAATCAGATTTATGATTATACCTTTGCACTGACTAATTCATCTGCGCTATACAGCCATCGGCGTGACACATCCACTTTGTGAGCTGCATGAAAAATCCTCCAAGGTTACAACGGAAAATGGAATTTTCAATGGCATCGCACACTAATTAACCTTATTGTACTAATAAGGATGTTGCTTGAGCTGCATCACCGGCCACCCATAAAGCCAGTGTAGGAAAGCTACCAGTCATTAAGAAAGGTGTTAAAAAGGCCAGTGGACTTATAAGATAGAAAAAAGCCACTGAAAGGTTAGGTCGGGAAAATGAGTTCCATAGCTAAAATATCTGCCATGGTCAAATATCATGAAGGCCAGTCATCCATTTCCTTTTTTAATCTCAAATAATGCTAGCATTCTTGGATGAAGAAATGAAAGGGATAGTTCACCTCAAAAAGGAAAATTCTCTCATCATTTACTCACACTCATGCCATCCCTGATGCATATGGTTTTCTTTAACACAGGTAATAAACACAGGCGAAGATTTTTAGGAAAATCTCTGTGTTGTCCATGTAATGCCACTGAACGGCTGCCGCTCGGTTGACGCTTGAAAAACCGCACAGAGTGATATAAAAATGATTGCTTCCAGTGCTGTAGTATTCGAGACAGGTGTACTCGAGACAGGTGTAAGACCGTTCTCAAGACCATTTTTTGAAGATCTTGATCTTTTCTCGGTCTCTTACTTAGAAGACTCTGGATTTTGGCTAAGACCACAACTGCTATTACTAAATTGCCGGTGCATTTTCTGATTCATTTAGTAACAGCATTAATGTGATTGGATGTAAAACTACATTTCTAATTTGTAAGAAATTTATAAGAAATGAATGATGGATTGTGTCAAAAATGTCACCAACATTAGTACAAATACTCACAAAATTCAAGATATTGTTTGAAAAAAAGTACTTGTATGAGATATACTTGTATAATATAACGTGATATACAGTATTATTAGGAACACCATACTAATACTGTGTATGACCCCCTTTCGCCTTCAGAACTGCCTTAATTCTACGTGGCATTGATTCAACAAAGGGGCTGAAAGCTTTCTTTAGAAATTTTGGCCCATATTGATAGGATAGCATCTTGCAGTTGATGGAGATTTGTGGGATGCACATCCAGGGCACGAAGCTTCCGTTCCACCACATCCCAAAGATGCTCTATTGGGTTGAGATCTGGTGACTGTGGGGGCCATTTTAGTTCAGTGAACTCATTGTCATGTTCAAGAAACCAATTTGAAATGATTCGAGCTTTGTGACATGGTGCATTATCCTGCTGGAAGTAGCCATCAGAGAATGGGTACATGGTGGTCATAAAGGGATGGACATGGTCAGAAACAATGCTCAGGTAGGCCGTGGCATTTAAACGATGCCCAATTGGCACTAAGGGGCCTAAAGTGTGGCAAGAAAACATCCCCCACACCATTACACCACCACCACCAGCCTGCACAGTGGTAACAAGGCATGATGGATCCATGTTCTCATTCTGTTAACGCCAAATTCTGACTCTACCATCTGAATGTCTCAACAGAAATCGAGACTCATCAGACCAGGCAACATTTTTCCAGTCTTCAACTGTCCAATTTTGGTGAGCTCGTGCAAATTGTAGCCTCTTTTTCCTATTTGTAGTGGAGATGAGTGGTACTCGGTGGGGTCTTCTGCTGTTGTAGCCCATCCGCCTCAAGGTTGTGCGTGTTTGTGGCTTCACAAATGCTTTGCTGCATACCTCGGTTGTAACGAGTGGTTATTTCAGTCAAAGTTGCTCTTCTATCAGCTTGAATCAGTCGGCCCATTCTCTTCTGACCTCTAGCATCAACAAGGCATTTTCGCCCACAGGACTGCCGCATACTGGATGTTTTTCCCTTTTCACACCATTCTTTGTAAAACCTAGAAATGGTTGTGCATGAAAAGCCCAGTAACCGGGCTCAGACCGGCCCGTCTGGCACCAACAACCATGCCACGCTCAAAATTGCTTAAATCACCTTTCTTTCCCATTCTGACATTCAGTTTGGAGTTCAGGAGATTGTCTTGACCAGGACCACACCCCTAAATGCATTGAAGCAACTGCCATGTGATTGGTTGATTAGATAATTGCATTCATGAGAAACTGAACAGGTGTTCCTAATAATCCTTTAGGTGAGTGTATATTAAGCAATATCACAAGAGCAAGAGAGCTGTTTTCACAAATGATATCGCTTTTACAGACATTCAATAAAAAAATTTAAAACCGTATTCTCAACATTATGCATTTGTGATTTACCAATTCAGATGCATCTTCTGTACCACCTCTGTAGTGCAAAGATGAATTTTGTTGTTAATGATTTCATTTGATTGGTAACAGCTCTATATAGGGCCAGATTTTCTAAGCAGAGCAATTTAGCGTGAGAGCACAATCCCATAAAAGCATTGATAGGAATGGAAAGCCGAGCGTGATGTACTGACGACAGCAAATTAAAGAATACAGACGTAGCCGGATCATTTCCATAATGACCAATGCAATCAATGAAGAGTAGTGCAAATTAGCATCTGTTTTAAGACGTGCTTTTTTGGGGGTGGGGGTAAATAATGGTACAAATACCAGTAAATTGACGAGCACAAACCTTAGTAAATCATCTTGCGTGATTCATTTAAATACTCTCCTCCCATAAATTTTGCATCTGAAAGGGAAACTCCTACAAGTGCATATGCAATAAGGTCTGCATATTTTCAGCGCTAATTTTTTTCAATCTATGTGAGTCCATATAATGCCATTGAATGGCTGCCGCTCGGTTGACACTTGAAAAACCACATAAAGTGATTTAAATTATTGCTTCTAGTGCTGTAGTACTCGAGACAGGTGTTGGTCTTGAGAACGGTCTTAAGACCATTTTTTGAAGGTCTTGGTCTTGTCTCGGTCTTGACCACATTTGTACAAGTCTCGTCTCTGTCTCAGACTTGGAAGACTCTGGATTTTGGTCAAGAATCCAGCGTAGCATCAGTTCTGGCAGGTCATGTTAGTCAAGCTCACATCAGCTGACTGTCAGCTGATCACGTCTACCTATAGGAATATGACGTCTATCACAGCATACATATATAAGCTCCTTCAGTGCTATCAGCTGCTATTACGTTTCTCCAGAGCTCATTTACCCTCTTCTATCCCCAGCTCCTCCTCTCATCAGTCAGGATTTGGTATTTTAATTCCCCTTGAATCAGACTAAATTCCTGAATTATTTTGTACTTTTAATATCAACATTAATGATATCTCCAATTCATTATGTTGGTTCTGTTCTGTTACCCTACGGGGGGTTTATCGCTGCTCTTCCTGGGAGTTTGCAGGGAGTTCTTGCCCAGAACAAAACCATATCGCCAATCCAAACTGTATGCTAATAGTCAATCAATCATCTTTGACGATAGTGGTCCTGACAGAACCACAACTGCAGGAATATTACTAAATTGCCGGTGCATTGTCTGATTTATTTATTAAAAGCATTAATGTGATTTAACGCCAAAAGAGGGTTTGCGTTGGTGCAAGCTATTAGTAAATCTGTCCCATAGTGTTTTATTCTAATTATATTTATTGATTAAAAATAAGTCATTTCTCAGGCGGTAATGTGTATCTTTATGAATTTAAGGAGTGTTGGTTTGGTCTTGACTCGGTCTCACCCTGCCTTTGTCCTGTTCTTGTCTTGGTCTTACATTGGTCTTGGTCTCAACTTTGCCTCGGATTAGGTGGTCTTCACTACAATGCTCACTTCCAGTCTATTGTCATATGAGTGTATATACAATAGACCATGTGATTCTCACAAAGCGTTTATCTAATGTGGTTAGGATCCATGGGACGGTTTGTATTTGGATGTGGCTCAATTTGACATTGTTTCATCGGCAGCACCTGTTACCTGTGGGGTACCCCAGGGATCTGTTATTGGCCCTATTTTATTTTAAAGTCATATGCAACGGGAATGACATTAGGGTGGTTCTTCTTTTTGGGTGAACTATCCCTTTAAGGGGGGCGGGCTGGGGGGGTGGTCTAATGCCATTTCATGCATTCTGACTTATTTACACTGTCAAAGAGTTGGATTATCATGCTAAACATGGCCAAAAAAAAAAAAAAAAAGAGTATTTCTGTGCCAAATACACTCCTTCAGGATTCAAATAAGTTTCTGAAAGTTCTTTTTTCCAAATATGGCCCTGTATGACATCATAAAGACATCGTCATATGACATAATTTCCTTGTATGGGCACTTCTCCCGGATTCACACACATCAACCAGAGCGAGAGTGGTGCCCATCAGCGCTGTCATTTTGTTTTTAGACCACGAAAATCAACAGTGTCACTAAAGAAGTGTGTTTCTGGTTGTGAGGAAAAGATAACCTTGTTCAGCTTCCCAAATAACCCAGCGTTAAGGAAACAGTGGATGCAGTTTTTTTTTTCCCGGAGTTCTGCAAGTGTATTTGTTTGTTTCCGGTCATGAGTCGAAACCACAGGCGGTGAGTGAAACTGCATCAAATGTGTGTGTTTTGTTGGTAATCGGCATGTAAGTGCATATATAATGTTAACCACACAAACATATAGTGAATCTAAAGTTATCCAGGAATAATGCCATGATGTATCGTGTGTGTGTGTGTGTGTGTGTGTGTGTGTGTGTGTGTGTGTGTGTGTGTGTGTGTGTGTGTGTGTGTCATAGGTGTGTGTGTGCTCGTGACTCTTTAGCTCCTCCCACTGCATGCCTCCACGAGTTCGTCTGTTTTTGGAAAGAATCAGTACAGCGTATCTGTCTTTTATAAATATGATAAAACTAAAGACTCTTCAGAGATATGAAGGATGCAATACTACTCCATTGGTACTCAAGATTAACATGAGACTGGCAGAAACTGTGAGTGATTCTAAAAAGTGAAAAAAAAAAGTGATTCTATAGATACAAATGGATGTTTTGAATGGCAATATAACGCATGCATGGAAAAAATATACTGTGGTAACAATGAGCGTACACCCAAATACTTTTACAGTAAACTAGACTTCTGGAATTTTGCACATTTCAGTGAGGGAACGGTTGTCTCACAATTAGCAGACAGTCATTTCATTTCAGGCCCAAGGACAGACAGGAGGAATAAAAGAACACAGATTAGGTTTTGAAAGGATGTTATGAAAGGTCTGTAAGGTCGTTTTGAGAAACCTGCTTTTAGTGAATCCTATACACAAAATTCATTCTGGACAAACAAAAACCATTGCCATTTCTGTCCAGGTGTGCGATTTGTGTTTGTATATGCCTGACAAGTAAATGCCAAAATATGGTTCTGCACAGCAGGCACCGGATCCGCCATGGCAGCCATTTAACGCTCCCTCCCTTTCCTACCAGCTGTCAGAAGGAGCCATGCGCTCTGACTCCCTCAGTCGTGAAGATACATTCAGAATAAGCGAAGTGTTTGCGCGAGGTTAAAATGAGCGCACTCTGCTGTCAGAGTGCAGGGCTCCGTGAGGGAGTTCTGGGTGAAATGCTTTGCTTTACTGTATTCCTTTCCACCGGCGCCCCAAAACGGCTCTTCCTCTTGCTGTCATTCTGCGTCCGATGGGTCTGTCGGGGGGGGTTGTGGGACTGACATCCCACAAACATAAACAAGCAAAGGATGACATTTACAATTAACAGAAAGCAGAGAGGAGGAATACAACCACTGCAAAAGCTTTTAGAGCGGAAAGTGTGGGTTTCTTCAACTACAGGTACATTTACATTTATGCTTTTGGCAGACACGTTTATCTAAAGCGACTTACTTTGCATTCAAGTTATTTAATTCATTACTTCATGCATTATTAATTCATAATTTCCAGTTCATGGGTTGATTTGTATTCAAATTAACATATTTTTCATGGTTTTTTAGAAACATTTTACCATGCCTTAAAGAATTGCTACTTTTCAAATGCATTTTATTTGTCACAGTACTGCCCCTAATAAAGTTGTTCAAGCACTTGTACGATGTCAATAACTTAATGAAATTAACTTGATATAAAGAAATATTAGACATGTTAGAATAATGAGATTGAATTTCCAATCAAAATGTACTGTAAGTTTGTCCAATTATGCAAAAGTGTGAACATATGATTTCATTGTTTTTATTTAGGATAAAATATGGCAACACTTTATTTTGATGGTCCACTTTAGACATGCGACTACATATCAACTTATTCTATTATCTAACAGTTTACTACAGTAATACTCTAATGAGAGTTAGTTGACATGCACTTGCAAATTTACTTATAGATATTAGAATGTCTAAAGTGGACTATTGAAATAAACCTTAAAAACTAGCTATGATAAAAAATACTATGAAATTAGCATTACCTACATACAATAGCTATTCAATTATCATTAGTAAGAGAAAGGAATCTAAAGCCATGGAATGAAGTGATTTTAGATGTGATGGAAATTACTTTTTTATGACATTTTAGGGAAAATATTGAAAATAGCTACTAGAAAAATGTAATATTTAATTGTATTCAGGATAAAATACTATTTTAAAATACTAAAATACATAAAATACAATGAAATTTGCCTTGGCGAATTTAAATAAATGACCTACAAACTCAAGCATCAGCAGGTGACCGATACATATGAAGTGCATTAGAGCACTTAAATGTGCTATAGCTCTTAATGTGCTTCTGATATTGTTTTTATTTTATTGGACATTTCTAATAATAATGTTTAACTTTGACTTTGAAATTAGCACGGGCTGGATCTCTGGATCAATATAACACACAATTGTTACTTAATATATTAATAATAACTTAATATTCAAGAGCCAAGCTGCATGTCACCTCATTAAAATCAGCATGTCTACGCACACACACCCAGATCCGCAGAACTTTTCAAAACAAAGTGACGCCCATGGTTTCCGGCCTTCTGCTATGCACAGGAAGCTGTCACTGGCCAAGGCTAATGGAGCGTGAGGACTGAGACGGCTCGTGGCAGACACACAGACCGGTGTGTGGGCTCACATACCGCATTGTGCAGAAAAAGAGCTAGAGAGCGAGAGAAACAGGTGCACTGCGTGGAACTCGTGTTCCAGCATGGAGATAATTGTGGAATATGATAAATGTAAGCAAACGCTGTAATCAAACCTTCTTTAAAGGTGAGATGTAGCCACACAGTAAATAAAAACATACACACTATGAACAAATATATACAAGTGAACAAATACTGGAGCTGCTGTCTGCTGAAGAAGGGGGTCCACAAAATTCAGCAGGTGGACAATTTTGTTTTTGTTGAAGAGTTTGTCTGTCTGAGATTTTCTTCTACATCTGCACAATAGAATGATGTTGCCAATAGCCTACATTGATTTCAATGGGGATGGTGCAGCACAAGGACGTTGAAGACTGGTTTCAACCAGTTTGAAATGTTGACTAAAAACACAAACAGTGTCCTCGAACAGTATTTACGATTCTTCACAGTCTTTAGCAACTTGCTTACAACACACTGGATTCTTCACTGGAAACTCAAAGTATCTCATTCCTGCTAAACTTACTCTTTGAATTCTTGCACCCGGGAACAATACAGGTTGATACCATTATGACTAAAAGTTTGCTAAGTATTTCCTACTCAGTGTTGGGGAGTAACTACAAACCCGATTCCAAAAAAGTTGGGAAAAGTTTTATTCAAATTGTGAATAAAAACAGAATGCAATGATGTGGAAGTTTCAAATTTCAATATTTTATTCAGAATACAACATAAATGACACATCAAATGTTTAAACTGAGAAAATGTATAATTTTAAGGGAAAAATAAGTTGATTTTCAATTTCATCTCAAAAAAGTTGGGACAAGGCCATGTTTCCCACTGTGTGGCATCCCCTCTTCTTTTTCTAACAGTCTGCAAACGTCTGGGGACTGAGGAGACAAGTTGCTCAAGTTTAGGAATAGGAATGTTGTCCCATTCTTGTCTAATACAGGCTTCTAGTTGCTCAACTGTCTTAGGTCTTCTTTGTGGCATCTTCCTCTTTATGATGCGCCAAATGTTTTCTATGGGTGAAAGATCTGGACTGCAGGCTGGCCATTTCAGTACCCGGATCCTTCTTCTACGCATATTTGTACAGTGTCCAAACTTTTTTGGAATCGGGTTTGTAGTTACATGTAATTAGATTACGTAATTCAAGTACAAAATAAATGTAACTAATCAGTTAAAGTTACAGAGGAAAAAATTTAATTAAATTACAGTTACTTATGAAAATATTAATGATTACAAAGGGGGTTACATCTGTTTTATTCAACATGTCAGCTGTAAAAAGCTTTGTGCACTTAAATGTGTTTGTGCTGGTAAATAGAAAAGTAATCCAAAAGTAATCAAATGTTATCAGTTACATTACTTTAATGAAGTAATTGAAAAGTTACATTACTTATTACATTTTAAATAGGATAACTAATCTGTAACCTATTACTTTTCCAAAGTAACCTTCCCAACACTGTTCCTACTAAAGAAAACGTATCCATAGCAGACTGGTGGGAGTGACCTTGGATGGCAACATGCCCAGTGCATTATGGGTGTTGAAGTTTTCCTACCTATTTGGCAAAAGGGATGACAACAGACTTTTTCTCGGTTTTCTCTAGTCAGCACTGGTTTCAACATTTTTCATCTTTCTACTGTATAGCCAGCCACATTTATTTATTTATTTATTTTTTTCTGAAAGCCCACTTTGCCTTTGAAGTACCCCTTTAAGGGATTTTAAAATAATCATCTGAGACTTTACAAGAAATTTATACTTAATGGAATTAATTCTTGAACTATGAATGAGCAACATCTGAGCAATAAAATCTGGGCAGTTTAGGAAAATCAGCTAGATATGGACTTTTTTCTTTATTCTGTCATTCTTCAAATACTGTTCTGCACTTGTTCATGCCATAAAATCAATAAACGTGACTGTAACTTTAAAATACAGCACAAGTGTGCCATGAAGATCAAGACTAATGTAAAGCATGGATGAAACACGTGCCCTCATGAACTCATTGGCTTTGTTGATTTTCCGCACAGCCCCTAAACATAGTGGGATATTTAGTGATTTCTGCATGATGTGTCTAATCAAACGACCCATCTAGTCTATTGACCTCTGGAGGGCTGCCATCTGCTCAAGGATAATTAGACCCCTCCAATCTATCACATCCTCTTAGCCCCCTTCATTCATTTATCAACTTGAACCATGACATAACAAATAATTGCATACGAGCAACTAATATTATTGATGTGTTTGAAGGTCTAGGGTATTTATTTAGAGCTTCATTTAATTAAGACTTTTAACAAAGGAATTAATTGAGCATTTGTGTGTGAGCATAAGTGTTTTTTTAATTGCTAAAGGCAACATAGTAATGAAAAAAAAAAAATGAAAAAAAGTTTTTGATTCCAAATAGAAATATGCAAATATGCCGCGATTGCCTGCACTGTAAAACAAATCTTTATTGCATCTAAACATCCATATAATACAAGATTAATATATACGAGAAAGTAAGAAATAGTCTATCGAGATCAAATAACATTTTTATTTATTTATATTTGAGAATAATTAATTAATTAATTATTATCATTATTATTATTATTATTATTATTATTATTATTATTATTATTATTATTATTATTATTATTATCTGCATAATAAATATATACAGAATTTATTCAAATAAGTATTTTTAACCTCATTGTATAGGAGTAGGAAAACTAAGATGACAATGATGAAGAAGATGAAGACAGAGTTGAAGACGACGAAGGACAAAGAAGACAAAGATGAAGACAAAGATGAAGAAGATGATAATGATGATGATGAAAATGATGAAGACAACAAAGAAGAAGAAGAAGAAGAAGAAGAAGAAGAAGAAGAAGAAGAAGAAGAAGAAGAAGAAGAAGAAGAAGAAGAAGAAGAAGAAAGAAGAAGAAGAAGAAGAGGAAGTTACACTTTGCCAGTGAGGTAAGAAAAATGAACCTAATATACAATATATTCTCACAAAAATATCTTCATATTTAACACAATTTCAAGCAAATGTATTTTGCAAAATGGTGTTTTAAAAGGCTTAGCTATTTTTAATGAAAAACAAGACAAAAATCTGCTTAAAAACACTGAATCACCATGCATGAAATATAAATACCCTATAAATAAACCTGCCTAATGATTTCTAGTCTTTATGAATTGTCATATGTTTGAGCATTCCAACACAAGCGCATCTGAAGCGAATTAGCCGGCAGTAAGGGAATTAAATCACCCCGTCGCTGCGGCGTCCTCAGCTGACTCAAACCCAAAGAAAAGCGTCAGTGTAGCAGGATAATGCAGTGTTTCTCTGCCCTCTGTGATTTCAGTGTTGTTCTAGCATGCAGGAACATCACATCCTTGATTACTGCCAGAGACAGTTTCTACGGGGACTATCAATCTCCCTGGCAACAGCACTAATGTGAGTATGTTTCTATGTTGCTCCTTGAACATTGCTTTCGCCGCACACCTCCTACAGCGGCAACAATCCCCTGACATCTCTGGCTTTCCTGAGCAATCCGTTAAACCAAAGAAAAACAATGCATGACAAAGAGAAAAGAAGTGATATAAATAATTCACTGCAAAATAATGTTTTGTTTTGATTGCTTGAGGAGGCGCTTTAAAGCATAAAGTGCTGCGTCCACTTGGACATTTTATTATAATTTAAAATATTTGTATTTTATTTTAATATATTTTCTAATAATGTAGTTTATTCCTGTGATCAAAGCTGAATTTTCAGCATCATTCCTCCAGTCTTCAGTGTCACATGATCCTTCAGAAATCATTCTAATATGATGATTTGATGCTCAATTATTGGTGCTCAATTATTAATATCGGTTATTATTATCATCAATGATTTAAAGCATAAAAAGGTCTGCTTTCCCTTAGAAATATAGTTTCTTTACAAATACAAACAATGCTCATTCTTGGTACTAAAAAATTTGACCACTATAATTAACACCTACTGCTCAAGTTGACTATCATTATGAGCAGAAACAGCTGAACAAGTGGATCACTGATCCCTGAAGAAGATGATGAAGATTAAGGAGGAGTATAAGGAGGAGGAGAAGAAAAAGACGAAGACAAAGATGAAGAAGAAGATGAGGAGGAAGACAAGATGAAGAAGGAGGAGGAGATGAAGAAGACAGAGAAGAAAGGAAATTAAGGAGGAGAAGATGCAGAAGCAGGAGGAGGAGGAGAAGGAAGAAAAAGAAGGAGAAGAATGAAACAAAGAGAAGGAAGAAGAGGAGAGGAAGAAGAAGAAAGAAGAAAAGAAGAAGAAGAGGGGAAGTAAGAGAAGAAGAAGGTGAAGAAGGGGAGACGGAAAATAAGAAAAGTAAGAAGAGGTAGAAAATGAGAAGATGAAGAAGAAGATCAAAAATGATGACGATGAAAACTGAGGAAAAAATGAGGAGGAGGACAAATGGAGGAGGGGAGGAGAAAAAGATGAAGACGACAGAAAAAGGAGGAGGATGAAATGATGAAGATGAAAACGACAAAGGAGAAGGAGGGAGAAGGAGGAGAGGTGGAGAGGAACAAAAAGAAAATGAAGATGAAGTAGAAAATGATGATGATGTAAACGAAGAAGAAGATGAAGGAGAAGACAAGAAGAAGATGAAAATTAAAATGGAGAAGAAGAAGATGATGATGGTTTTATACCTAAAACAAGAACAATTTGCCATTTGGGTAAGTAAAATAAACCTAATTCACAATATATTTTAAGGAGAGAAAAAAAGCATAAAACATGTCTGGAAAAGTGAGTGTCTGGAAAATCACTGCAGTTCTATATATATATATATATATATATATATATATATATATATATATATATATATATATATATATATATATATATATATATATATATATATATATATATATATATATGGGTTTATAACCCATCTGAAGTGGTGTGGGACGGTCTCAGCTCAAAGACGTGGTAATGTATGTAGATTTGGAGGTAGGGGCCATTCTTCATTGATGCAGTGTTCAGATGGGGCACACCTGCTCACATCAACCTAAATTATCGGTTTTGCTCTGTAGACTCATGCTAATTACACCCTGGTGATACATCAATGTGGATTGATTTAGCTTTGCTCCATAGAGCACACAAAAGCCCTTTTAATCATTTCCCCATCTACCCCAATCGGAGGGCCGCAGTCTTCAACAAGGCCACAGGAATGAGGTACAGCGGTCCCAGAGTAATTACATGGAGGCTCCTGGACTGATTAGACTTGTCCCAACAGCACTCGCTGTGTTTTCTGTCACTGCTGTCATGGTTAAGGGTTTGTTATGAAAAGCTTTCATGTTGACAGATTTGAAACTGACCTTTAAGAAGAGTGACTCAAACGAGTGTCATTTTTCCTTCATTTGCAATAAGAATTATTTGAAATTATATAAGCCTATGAGACAAAATATATATATTTTTTCTCTTGGTAGATTGAATATTCCTAAAAATCAATCCACAATTACATTTAGGACATTGGGATTTCATGATGTAGAATAATAAGAAGAAATCTACTCTACACATTACTCTCATGCAAAACAGTTTTCATATTATTCAATAATATTAATATTTTAATATTCAAACATTCACATACCAAGTGGCCACAAAAAATGACTGGGACAGTAAAAGCAGACATAAATGTATTTAATTGCATTAGATAACAAAAAGTGAATCTATATTCAAAGGCAGGCGATTTATTTAAAATAATATAAATGCCAACTGATTTAATATTTTGTTATATAATAACATTCAAATATATTTAAATGTATTTAAAAGTGCCCTATTTTTCAAATATTACCTTTGATGCAGTGTGTAATATATCTATTTGTGAAAGCAAAAGGTCTAAAGAGTTTTAAAGATCAAAGTGCACAACAAATAAAGTTATTGTTTCCCAAAAGAAAGAATCAGTTTTGAACTGCTGAAACGAGTCATCACTTCCTGTTGTAACAGTTCCAGTAAACTGTTACCTGTATTCTATGGTTATTGCAAGTTGTAATTTTACTCCTGGCCATTAGAGGGCCATAAGGAGTCATTATCTGCAAGATTTCTCTAAGAGTAAAAGGAAGAAGAAAGTATGTGTAAGGTATGCCTGTTAGCTGGGAGTGTCTGCTCTTGCCATGCTGTAGTTTGGAAAACCCTTGTTGAGGAACCTTTGTGTTCTACATCTCAATAGGTTTTTGTAACTACTTGATTTTGAGGACATCTCAACTGATTCAAGTTTGTGATTTATTATTTTCTTCAGCTGGGGATGATATCTGAAGTCCTTTATGAACTTGACACTGACACTTTTCTTCTGGATTAATCTTCGTTGGATGAACTTGAACTACATTCTTCTAACGTCTACAATGGTGTGGTTAAGGACATTGGTGGGAACTTTGGGTGGACATTTATAAGGTCTTGTTTCTGAATGTGAAAAAAATTATGACTGTGTGTCAAGTAATGTTGTCAAGAGTTTGTGATGAGTTTCTTAAATTGTATACTCTTCTGATAAGGGAAATATTATCTGGTATTAAGTGGTGATTGATCCCTCCATTTATTTATGTGATTTAACTTAGCTGTTACATAACAGGGACTTGATCACCACCCCAACAATTTTCCTAACGAATGAAATGAGAGTATGCTTTTTCTTTGCTGATAACTGCCTCATCTTTTAGTTTAAGACTTGGCTAAGGCTATTGCATGAGACAATGTTGAGTCTATTCCCAAAATGGATCCAGTCTATACTTCTGAACCTTTTACAACTTGACGTGAGGAGAGTGAGAGTGTGAAAGTGTGAGCGTGTGAGAGTAAAACGGATTCAGGCAGTGGAAACTTCTATTCAGAATAAATTTCTGCATCTTGACCGTCGCTTGATTGCTATAGAGGGGCAGATGCCAGACTTGATAAAACTAATGACCACTCAATCATCGCTCGACAATCAAAGTTTGAAGAAGGTTGAGGAAAAACTTGTTGACTTTGTAGAAGAAAAGTGTAGCAGCCTGAAGAAAACCCTAGAAAACCAACTGCAAAAATGGGTAAAGCTGTGATGATTGCATGAAAAGAAGAGATAGTCATCTTAAATCTTTGTATTGTCTTACACCTGGAGCTACCTCTACACCAACTACCACATCAACACCAGATGTACAGTTAGCTCCCATGCTACACCAACCGCCTTATAAAATGACCGTTAAAATATAATTCCCTAAATTTGGGAGCACAGTAGACGAGAATCCAATAGCTTATCTGGAGAAGTGTGCAGAATATCTAGCTGTGCAACCCATTAGTGATGCTGAAATATTAGCAACTCTGCCATCGGTACTGACACATACCACCAAGGATTGGTGGATGGCTGAAAAAGTCATTTCAAAACTGCCTTTCTGCAGAACTTTCTTCCTAACGATCATGAGGTTGAGGCAGAAAGGAGGATAAGAGAGAGAAAAAAAGGGATTGATGAGGATTTGCTTTCCAGTATCAAGCCTTATGTCTTAGACTTAAACCAACGACTGAGAAGGAGATTCTGCAGGCTGCCTTGAGAAATTGTAATCCCCGTCTTGCTAGTATTTTGAGAGGAACAGTAACTACCTTTAATGACTTGGTGTGCACAGGAGCTTCGGTAGAGCGGGTCATTGCTGAGGAAAGGGCCTTCTGGAAGCAACGTCAGGCTGAACAATCCTCCAGAAGAGGGGGCCAGGATAAGTATGGCAGAGGTAAGCCCAGAAGTCACAGCATGGCATTAGTGACAAGAGGTAATGTCAAGCTTCTAACATTGACTATAACTTTGAGTAACCACTCTTGTGAATGCAGGCAGGACTGCCGTTTCTTATGGATACAGGCAGCTCATACTCAATACAGGAGTCATTGTGGAGGAGATGGAAGGATGAGACCGAGTCTTGGCGGTACAGTAGGGGACAGACATTTACCCATGCAAATGGCCATATCCAGAGGGCGTTAGGTGAAATTTCTTGGGAGTGTACCCTGCAAGCTTCCCGGACAGAGAAGAGGAGTTTAGAGAGGTTGCTATTTAATTGGCCGACTGTAAGTATAGATACATTAGGTCAAACTTCCATCAAGCATCCGATCATAACTAATGACTCCCTCCCAGTACGGAAAAGAGCATATCCCGTTCCAGTCAATAAGAAATCTTTATTGATGAGGAAGTCAAAGCCATGCTGGGTAAAGGTATAATACGGCCATCTACATCCCCATGGGCAGCTCCATTAGTGCTAGTTCCTAAGAAGGATGGGGGAATGTGGTTCTGTGTGGATTATTGAGCACTGAATGCCAAAACCCCGCTGGATGGTTTTCCCATGCCTCAGACACAATATTACTTGGAGTCTGTCTATGGAGCAACAGTATTCAGTACACTAGATCTCAAGACTGGATACTGGCAAGTGGTGATGGACTAAAGTAGCATCCAAAAAAACTCTTTTGTTATCAAGTATAACCAGTATGTGTTTGTTCATCTACCATATGGGTTGAAAAATGCTGGAGCAACATTCCAAAGGTTGATGAACAAAGAACTACAAGATCTTACAGGCATGTTGTTTTGTGTACATAGATGACATTGTCATATACTCCAGAGACATCCAGCAACACTTCCAAGATCTGAAGAAGGTGTTTGCTGGGCTAGAATTCACTGGCCTGACACTTAACCTTAGGAAATGTAAACTGGTAAGGAAATCACTGACTTTTCTGGCACACGTCATTTCAGCGGAAGGTATCAAGACAAATGATTCCAAAGTGGATGCTGTCAAGAACTTTCCTACACCCAAAAACCTTAAAGAAGTGGAGCGATTCCTAGGTCTTGTGGCGTGGTATCATTGCTTTATTCCACATTTTTCAGAACATGCTGCTCAACTTCATGCACTTAAGAGGAAGGGTGTACCATGGAACTGGACTAAGGAGTGCTTATGCCCCCAGACTCAAGTAAATCCTTCAAAGTGCAGACTGATGCGAGCGACTGTGGACATGGGGTTGTATTGACTTAGGAGTCATAAAAAGGAGAACATGTCATCGCCTATGCATCCCGGCTGCTTCAAGGACCCGAAAAATCATATGCCGTTTAAGAGAAGGAGTGGTCTGAGCGGTTGAGAAGTGGCGACAGTACCTAGAAGGGAAACGTTTTTAAGTCTTTACTGCTCATGCCGCACTCACTTGGGTAAGTTAAAAGGGTCATAGTCTACAAGTAGTCATACCAAAAGATCTCCACCAACAATTTCTCCAGTTTGCACATGATAATCCTTTAAGTGGTCATTGTGGGCACATGAAAACATTGTGTAGACTGCTAAACTTGGTGTACTGGCCAGAAATCCAGCAAGATATATGGGATTACTGCCAACAGTGCCAAGTCTGTCAGCAATACAAGCCATGTATATCCAAACTTTCTGGAACCCTTCAATCTACTCCTGTGAAAGAGCCTGGATATATGGTGGGCATTGATCTTATGGGACCATTTCCGAGCATGAAGTTGAATGAGTACTTACTAGTTACTGTGGATTACTGTAGCAAGTTGGTCAAGGTGTTCCCTTTGCAGTCATCTAAGACACCTTTGATATCCAACATCCTTATCAAAGAGATCTTCACCCGATGGGGGGTACCTACTTATTTGGTGTCAGACCGAGGACCACAATTTACCTCACAACTTTTAAACGCTACCTGCAGACAATGGGGAGCAATTCAAAAACTCACCACAGCATACCACCCACAGACTAACCTTACAGAGAGGGTAAACAGGTCCATGATTGCATCATATGTCAAGGACAATCACCAGAATTGGGACCTAGTGGCTCCATGAGTTCAGGTTTGCAATCAATGAATCTTGGCAGGAGAGTACAAAATATACCCCAGCAGAAATAACTATTGGACGCAAGTTGAAAGGACCCCTGATCCTGACCAATCTGCTTATGAGGTTATTAAATGTCAACAGTCACTTCTAGAGAGAGTACAGGAGAATGTCACAAGAGCTCAGAGCAGACAACAGAAATACTACAACCTGAAGAGGTGGCAAGAAACCTTCCAGGAAGGGGAACTCATCTGGGTTTGTGCTCCCCGGTTGTCTCATGCAGGGGATGCATTTATGGCCAAACTAGCTCCTAAATGGCATGGACCTGCCAAAGTTTTGAAACAGTTGAATAAAGTAAATTACAGAGTTGGGGTGTCAACTGAACCCAAGCAAGTTGAAACGTACCATGTAGAAAATCTGAAAAGGTTTTTTACGGCCAGTTCAGGCCCTTTTCTGAAAGGGGGAGTGTGTAACAGTTCCAGTAAACTGTTACTTGTATTCTGATTATTGCAAGTTGTAATTTCACTCTAATGAAATCATTATGAGTCATTATCTGAAAGATTTCTCTAAGCCAGAGAGTAAAGGGACGTGTATATAAGGTATATCTGTTAGCTGGGAGTGTCTGCTCTTGCCATGCTGTAGTTTGGAAAACCCTTGTTGAGGAACCTTTGTGTTCTATAGCTCAATAGTATCTACTTGATTTTGAGGACATCTCAACTGATTCAAGTTTGTGATTTATTATTTTCTTCAACTGGGGATGATATTTGAACTTGACACTATGACACTTTTCTTCTGGATTAATCTTCATTGGATGAACTTGAACTACATTCTTCTAACATCTACAATGGTGTGATGAACCAAGGACATTGGTGGAAACTTTGGGTGGACATTCATAAGGTCTTGTTTCTGAATGTGAAAAGATTGACTCTTCAAGTAATGTTGTCAAGATTTTGCGATGTTCTTAAATTGTATACTCTTCTAATAAGGGAAATATAATATGGTATTAAGTGGTGATTGATCCCTCCTCATTTATTTATGTGACGTCGTAGCTGTTACACTGTTACATACCTATGTAACAATGTAACAAATTTGCATAATGCCAGCCTATGGTCTTCATTGGCTGCCCACGAATGCTGTAGTGAAGTTGAAACTATAGTACTGCTGTACTAAAAACTGTAGTTGTAGCCGAGACAGGAAGAGTTTAGTTCGTGTTGTGGACATGTCAAATCCACTTTGCACTTGGTTGAGGACTCGGGCTGAAATTGATAAGGAAATCAACGGCATCATTACAATTCGTATAAATGTGTATCAACCACTGAGGAAGCCTCCGGAGCTGAAATTAAGATATGGTAATGAGCGTATTGTTTCGACCAGTCACAACAGACTGGGCTATCTGACCAATCAGAGCAGAGTAGAGTAGGTTTTAGAGAAAAGGAGGGTGTTTTCACACTTGGGTCCTCTTTAAATGAACCAAACTCAGACTCCTTTAAGTGGTCCAAGAGGTGAACCAAGTGAAAAAGGACCCAGTTCTCTTTACGTTCACACTGTCCACTGTTTTTTGGTCCACTTAAGTAGGAATGTGGTCTCAGACCTCTTTGTGTTCATACTGTTGCTTTTTGGATCTAGTCCAGTTCAGTGTTTGATGGCTGACCCTATGGCCTTCAAAATGTTATCCCATTTACTTGCATTGTTTCTGTCTCAGTAACCAAGATATTTGTTTGTAAAGACTATTTTACACAAAAAAAATAAATAAATAAATAAATATAATAATATATATATATATATATATATATATATATATATATATATATATATATATATATATATATATATATATATATATATATATATTTATTATATATATATAATACTACATACACACATATTTTCTTGCAATACACTATTCTTATATAATCACACACACCACATTTGTAAATAACATTTATTTTGAATTGTTTTTATTAAATCATATTTGTGTTGCAGAAGGCAATGATAACATCAGCATACAAAAAAATAAACAATACAATAAAAAAAATAAAAGAACGATGCGGTATGACAGGCGGCTTCTGTGTATGAGCTTTAGGTGTGTGCGCTCGTAAAATCATTTAAACCGGTAAGGCGCGCAGCCACGTCTCTCTTACATAGTTCGGAAGCTGTTGAAATTGCAATAAACAAGTGTACATTGTGAATTAATAATTTGTAGAGATCTGCCAGAAGCAGCAGCCATGATGAACAGCTGATTTGTACAGTGGCATCTGATGACCAAACTACATTGGAATTCACAAAACGGAAAAAACAAGTGAGCCCAGAAGTTTATGTTCCGATTGCATGTTTTTAGAGAACCGTCCCCAGACCACCTCCCAAGATGGTCTCGGTTCAGCTCGCTATAAAGATTTCAAGATTACAAGAGTTTTATTTGTCACATACACAGTTATATACAGAATATACAACCGGCAGTGAAATGTAAACAGGTCTGCTCCATGGACAGTGCAAATTCACAGTTAAAAACACAAGGAGGAAATTATAATAGAAATAGGATAAAAAATACTAATATATATATATATATATATATTGTAGAATTATAAATAATCAAGTCAAGTAGGAGAAAAAGTAAAAAAATAAGAATAAAGAAGTGGAATAAAATAAGTGAGGTAAACTGTGCAGTGAGTAAACTGTAGACTTATAAATATGTGGTTAACAAATGTATAAGAGTATAATGTGCAAACAGGTTTATAACAGGTTGTTACACAGTAACAACGAGAACAGAAAGTGCAGTGCAATGTCAGTGTATCGATGTTTATCCTGAAGTGAAATCACGTGATGTTAAGTGACTGAGTTCAGGAGTCTGATGGCCTGGGGGAAGAAGCTCCTCCTGAGTCTCTCAGTTTTGGCCATCAGGCTTCGGAAGCGCTTACCAGATGGCAGCAGCGTGAAATGAGGGTTTGCAGGGTGATTAGAGTCCTTGATGATCTTAGTAGCTCTACCTTTGCAGCGTTTGGTGTAGACGTCCTGCAGAGACGGGAGAGCTCACCCTGAGATACGCTCGGATAAGAGCACGACTCTTTGCAGGGCTTTGCAGTCATGACTGGTGCTGTTCCCATACCACGCTGTGATGCACTGAGTTAATACACTTTCTATCGCCCCTAAATAGAAAGTTTTCAGGATAGCTGGTGAAACCCTGAATTTCCTCAGCTGGCGCAGGTGGTACAGTCTTTGCCTAGCTTTTTTCACCTGTGTCTGAATGTGAGCAGTCCAGGTCAGGTCCTCGGAGATGTTTACACCCAGGTACTTGAAGCTGCTCACTCTCTCTACTGGTGACCCACTGATCATGAGGGGGGAGTATGTCCATTGCTGTCTCTTCCTGAAGTCCACAATCATTTCTTTGGTCTTGCCAACATTCAGAGAGAGACAGTTGTCCTGGCACCATGATGTTAGTTGCTCCACCTCGTCCAAGTATGCCGTCTCGTTGTTGGAAATGAGGCCCAGGACAACAGTATCATCAGCAAATTTGATGATAGAGGTGGAGCTGTGTATGGACAAACATTCATGCGTGTAGAGAGAGTAGAGCAGGGGACTCAGGACACAGCCCTGTGGAGCTCCCACACTCAGGGTGATGGAGGTGGAGGTGGACTGGCCTACTCTCACCACCTGAGGCCTGCCAGTGAGGAAGTCCTCAATCCAGTGGCAGAGAGAAGGATTCTCCGAGACTCCACTCGGTCTTTATAACGGAGTTTTGCGGATTTAACTGCGCGCCGCAGAGCATAGCAGGACGATCTGTATTCAGTCATATTCCCCGTTAGGAGACCTGCGTTGTAGGCGGCAGTGCGTGTGTTCACTGCAGTGCGGATTGAATTGTCCACCCACGGTTTCTGATTTGAGAAGGACGTTATTGTTATTGTTTGCGTGGCTTGCTCTGTAAGCGTGTTGATGAAGCAAAGTGCCACATCTGTGAACTCGCTTACGTCAGCTGAACTCGCTCGGAACATGTCCCAGTCGACGTCATCCAGAACTGCCTGTAGCGCGGTCTCTGAATGGGGCGACCAGCGCTTAACTTCCCGCCTCACCGGGGGTTCCTGAACGAGCCTTTGTCTGTATTCAGGTGTGAGGAAAATGGCAGCATGATCCAATTTGCCAAAGGCTGGTAGTGACCGCGCTTTATAGGCGTTCTTAAACGGAGAGTAGCAATGATCCAGTGTGTTTGCTCCTCGTGTAGGACAGGAGACGTGCTGGTGAAAGTTTGGCAAGACTTTCTTTAGGTTTGGTTTGTTAAAATCGCCCACGACAATGTATGCCGCGTCGGGGTGTTTGTTTATGATGCCGCTGGCAACATCATGAAGGCCAGATAAAGCCCTGTGTCTGCCTGTGGTGGAATGTAAACAGCGGTCGCAACGACTGCAGAAACCTCCCTCGGCAAGCAGGGAGGGTTCTGAGATTGTTTGGAGTGTTCACATATGGGCCAAACTGCAAACTGCGCTCAGACCCCTGAAAAGGACCAAGTGTGAAAACACCCTGAATCTTCGAACAAACCGTTTTCAGACTCTTTGAGAAATGAGCTCATGTGCAGTATATATTATGAGAAAATGAAAGTGCTTTTTGACCTTGGATGCATGTAAACCTGTTAGGAGACATCCAAAACAAAATTAAGTGCCTTTAAAATAGCATAATAGGGGCACTTTAAGTGTCCAAATTGCTTCTGAAGCCAATGTAGTATGAAATGCAGAACTCACATATATACTGCAACACATGTTATAAAATATCAAAGCCATGAATTTGCCCACATTCTGCTCGTTGAGCTGCAGAACTGCTGTATACTTCAGCCTCACATTTATCATTAGTGGTGAAAGGTGCTCTCTTCAAAAAGAACTTCTCTAGTGGCATTTCACTGAAGTCATCATCATTGCTTTCATGATTTACCTTTCCTTAATAATTACAGTGTTCGAGGCAGTAAAATCAGGCCTCATAACTTCATGTTCTGCATCATAAAACAAAGTTAATCTTGCTGCACAGGCCCATTATTGGGCATCAAAGCTCGCGGCGAGGCATTGCCGGCTGATAATTGTATTTGTTGCATGGACTCTGTAAAGGCCGCCGAGCTGTAAGGTGCGAGAAACAGATGCCTGCTCCAGTGTGCCGAGATGTTGGAATTAGTTTTCTCCCCCGTGGCCATGATTTGTCAGCTTCTGTGTGGTTTTTAAATAAGGAGTGTGAAAGTGAAGCATCTTAGTCTGGCGAGTGTGTGGTCACTGGAGTGGAGGGGGGCAAAATGTGTTGCTCAATCTCTTTAGGGACCCGTATGCTTTTTCAAGGGCTTCCCTGGAGTTTTTTGTTTATTGTACAGCTCTCTACAGAATATAACATATATAGAGCATATATCTCTACATCATTTTCTCCATCCATTTATCTTATTACAATAATTTTCTGTTATTTCTCTAGTGAACAACAAAAAAACAAAACTATATATCACTTGAGACTTGCTGATAAAAATATTCTAATTAAACTTTATTTAGAGTACTTCTTTACTGCACAATGGACATTTCTTAATATTAAGCCTAAAATGTATTTTAATTTATTCATTTAATCATTTGCATAATGCCAGCCTATGGTCTTCACTGGATACCCATGAATGACATCTGCTTTGACCCGCCCTCAAAAACTGTTGTAGCTGCGACTGGAAGAATTGTAATTTTCAAAACGATGAAGACTCGGGCTGGAATTGAGAAGAAAAAAAAAAAACAATTTGTAGACGTGTATGAAGCACTGAGGAAAGCTGAAATTCATATGTGGTAATAGCCATTTTGCTTCCTATGCATAATGTTAGCGGTAGACCAATCAGCGCAGAGTTGGCTCTCAAAGGCGGGGTTTAGAGATTCAAGATTCAAGAGATTCAAGAGTTTTATTTGTCACATACACAGTTATATACAGAATATACAACCGGCAGTGAAATGTAAACAGGTCCGCTCCATGGACAGTGCAAATTCACAGTTAAAAACACAAGGAGGAAATTATAATAGGAATAGGATAAAAAAGTACTATATATATATCTGTAGAATTATAAATAATCAAGTCAAGTAGAAGAAAAAAAGTAAAAAATAAGAATAAGTGGAATAAAATAATTGAAGTAAACTGCAGTGAGTAAACTGTAGACTTATAAATATATGGTTAACAAGAGACTGAGTCTTTGAATTAACCGTTTTCAGACTCTGAGAAATTAGGTGATGTGTAATCAGGAATGTGCAGTTTCTCAGGGGCAGGGGCGTATATAGTCTATCACTTCCAATATAACAATTAATAGTAGGTATAGTATATTCAGTGGTGTGCAGTAGTGTTTTAAAATGAGGAGGCAAAGTCCTGGTTAAATAAACATTAGGCTACATAAAAAGAAAGACCAATTACAATTATATTTTCTATTTTTTCACTGTGTAATTCTATTTATCAAAACCAAGTAGGCTATGAATGTAATCAAGTTAGTGTTTTAATGAGCAGAATAATTAAAAAAAAAAAAAAAAAAGGCAGCAGTTAGAGTGAGCAGTCAAGCAACACGTCATGGCAACGACATCTCAGACTTTAAGAAATTGAAAGTGTATCTGTCATGTTTTGCATCTGTTCTGTTCATGTCTTTGTTTCTAGGTTAGTTTTCTAGTCTGTTAATTAGTTCAGTTCTCCTCCATTCTCTCCCTGTTTGTTCCTATGGCTACTGATTGGTTTAGTTCCGTTTAGGTGTGTTAAACTAAATTAGCCCCTCTCATTTGCTGTCTATTTTGTCCTGTTCATTGTCAGTTCTGCATCATGTTTAGTTGGTTGTTTTGTTCCAGTTTGTGAGTTTTGTGAAGTTTTGAGTTTGTTTGTGAATAAAGACTGCTGCACTTAGATCTGGTTTCATCTCTGCCACAATGGTGACAGAAGAACTGACCAATTTACAAATTGGATCTAGCTGCAGCAAGATGGATTCTGGTTATGGTGTCACCCACAATGTGATCATCTACATGGGTTACGCCCCGCCCGACTTGGCTAGCCGTGACCTGACTGACTATCTCATGAAGAACCTGACTGAGAGAGTCTGTTTCCATGAGAGAATTTCCTGAGTCTGTTCCCATGAGAGAATTTCCTCAGTCCGTTCCTGTGAGAGAAATTCACCTGTCAGTTACTGTGAGGGAAATTCCAGAGCCTGTTCCAGTCCTTGAGTCAGCTTCTGAGAATGCAGCACTGGCCATTATGTCCCAGCCCCTGACCAAAGTCCAGTGATAGCTCCAACCCCTGACCAGACTCCAGAGATTGTCCTAGCCCCTCACCAGAGTCCAATGATAGCTCCAGCCCCTGACCAGAGTCAAGGGATGGCTCCAGCCCCTGCCCAGAGTCCAGTGAGTGCTCCAGCCCCTGACCAGAGTCCAGTGACGGCTCCAGCCCCTGACCAGAGTCCAGTGACGGCTCCAGTCCCTGACCAGAGTCCAGTGACGGCTCCAGCCCCTGACCAGAGTCCAGTGACGGCTCCAGCCCCTGACCAGAGTCCAGTGACGGCTCCAGCCCCTGACCAGAGTCCAGTGACGGCTCCAGCCCCTGACCAGAGTCCAGTGACGGCTCCAGCCCCTGACCAGAGTCCAGTGACGGCTCCAGCCCCTGACCAGAGTCCAGTGACGGCTCCAACCGATGACCAGAGTCAAGTGACGGCTCCAAGCCCTGACCAGAGAGTGACCAACCGAGAGTCAAGTGACGGCTCCAGCCCCTGAACAGAGCCCAGTGACGGCTCCAGCCCCTGAACAGAGCCCAGTGACGGCTCCAGCCCCTGAACAGAGCCCAGTGACGGCTCCAGCCCCTGACCAGAGCCCAGTGACGGCTCCAACCGATGACCAGAGCCAAGTGACGGCTCCAACCGATGACCAGAGTCAAGTGACGGCTCCAACCGATGACCAGAGTCAAGTGACGGCTCCAACCGATGACCAGAGTCAAGTGACGGCTCCAACCGCTGACCAGAGTCAAGTGACGGCTCCAACCCCTGACCAGAGTCCAATGATGGCTCCAGTCCCTGACTAGAGTCTAGTGATGCCTCCAGCCCCTGACCAGAGTCCATGTTTGAGAATAAAGACTGCTGCACTTAGATCCTGTTTCATCTCTGCTGCAACCAATGGTGACAGTACCTAAAGTATACTTGCAATAGTTCCATTTTAGCACAATCAAATATACTTAAGTATATATATATATATATATTTACTTTAGTTGGACCTCAGCACTTTTTCCAGATAACTAAAGCATATTAAGTACAAAAGAGAGATTAAGTTTAGCAGAATTTAAGTATACCAATTTAGTGTACCAAAAGTGCAGTTTCAATGTATTTATATTAAGTAAATATGTAAATTTAATTGTAGTATACTGAGAATAAAATTTATTTATTTTAAATACATTTTGGTATATTTATTTGTTCAGGTTCAACTCAATTTTCTGCATCAATAATTAAATTAAAAAGGTTGAAAAGGTGCACTAAACTTATTACTGCAGGTTGTTACCTGCTTTTCACCTAATCATTTGAGGTAGCAATTAAACATTTATTGAGCCCAAATAATTTAGTGTACATTAACAAATAGTTAATGTTGCTGAAACTGCGATCCATATTTGCAAAGATTGACAAATTGGTTCATATTGTATTCCTGCTAATGCATTTCTTCTTGAAGCTGTGGCCAGACTCACCATGGGCAGTAGTGTTTTTCTTCAGGGACCTGATTAGGACCAAGTCTCCGCTCCTGTGGCATCATGGGACTGCTGTGAAAATGACTAGTGTAACATTATTTCCCAACTTTTTAGTTCAGTTACAGCACTTTTGTTCCCCACTAAGAAAACAACCCCATTTAAACCTCTTCAGACCTTTGTTAAGACCAGCTAATGGCTTTCTCCTTAATAATAATAAAAATAAAAAAAAATCCATGGTTATTGTTGTATGTGCTTTATTTGAAAAGTTGAACGAGGCCAAAAGAAATTCCAGTGATGCAACCTCAGATCAACATTTTCCTCATCTCTGTTTCTCAGTGGTATGTCGGGAGGTTTAGTTATTGGATCAACCCATAGAAGCATGATGGCCTAAATGCAACTGGACATTAATCCTGTTTTTAAGAACATTTAAACCACGAAACATAAAAAGAAAATGAAACTTGTGACATGAAACTTCAGTGTCAATATAACAGTATGTGTGCTTCAGCCCTGTTGAGAGCAAAGGCAACATCTATCTGTCTATCTGTCTATCTGTCTATCTATCTATCTATCTATCTATCTATCTATCTATCTATCTATCTATCTATCTATCTATCTATCTATCTATCTATCTATCTATCTATCTATCTATCTATCTATCTATCTATCTATCTATCTATCTATCTATCTAACTAATCATCCATCTCCGTCTGTTCTATCATCTATCTAACATCTTTTTTTTTTTTTTCCTCCTCTGTCATGCTTGAACAGTGTTCTTTCCACTCATCACATGGCATTAACAGCAGGGCTCATCTCCAATTATTAACCTTCATTTGGCCTGTTATTTCCTGCAAACGTCCCATCATGCCTTCCTGCAGAGAGCCGGGAAACCTCCTGTTGGGTGAAAGTGTGTGACCATCATCTGTCACACAATATTTTTAACAGCAAGCTCTGACCCTTATCCTCTCTTTCCTCATATGTTGTATGTTTCAATCTGATACTGATGATATCTTGACAGTTTTTTAGAATTATTATTTTATTTTTATTTTTACCTAGATGTTATTTGGAAATGTGAAATATCATTTGGCTTTGATATGCCACATCTCATAATTGGTGAGATGTCAGAATAACTGTGCCAGATGTAATTTGTGAGTTCAACTGGAAGTGACATATATTAAAATGGACTGCAAATGCTGCCAAGAACAGATTTTGAATAGAACAGTATTGCATACTACATTTTTATATTTACTAATTGGCAGTGTTGTGCAAGTTACTTCCAAACTATAACACATTATAGATTATTTGTTACTGTTAAAAAAGTAATTCTTTAGATTACAATATTACTGTCTCAGAATTGTAATGTGTTACATTACTTTTGAGTTACTTTCACCAAAATAACTACATAAGTAGAACTTAACATTCTAAAATGACAAAATGTAGGCTACTACAGAGCATTTTACATCTAGTAGAAGGCGATATGATGTAGCAGCACGATGACTGTGGGCTATCCAGGCTACTAACAATATAGGCTAGCATATAATTGGCAAAGTGAAGGCTCAAGACAATACAAGAAAGGATGACAGACAGAATCACAAACGATCCAAGTCTGTTAAAGTATGGTAGAGGTAAAGTGATAATCTGGCAATATCTTGGAATACCTTGGGTCTATTCATATAATACACATGTATGTAAACTCTAATGCCATGGCAAGATGCACATTTGTTCTTTTCTTATTGTTGCCATTATTTTATTCTCTTTGAATTCAAGAGGTTCACAACACAAAAACGTCATTGCAAGTGCAAAAAGTACAAGAGATGTTTTTTTTTTTTATTGCTAGTGCTGTTTCGCAACATCGATATTTCTTTTGGTTTTAGACACAGGTTGCATTTGACTGCATTTGCCTTTGATTATTACGTTCTTCTTGTCCTTAACTCTGACCAACTTGAAGTAATGTGCATACGTCCATCTTGTGAATGTACAGTCGTCTTCTGCCCCATTAAGCCTTGTTTATACTTTTGTTTGACTCCGCAGCGCGAGCCTCCTCTGACTGTATGTGCGCCTCATCCGTTTTGGAGAGGTGTTTATACTCGATGCGCTCGAAAAGTGTGTTGTAACGCTGAAAATGTAACGTGTAAAATATTACTGAAAATTGATTAGTAATGCCTTACACTACTGCGTTACTGCAAAAAGTAATACATTACTGTAATGCATTACTTTTGTAACATGTTACTCCCAACACTGCTGATTGGTGTTTGCCAATACAAAACTACCCACTAATATGCTATTGTGTGTCCAAACACTGGCCCAATCAATAGCATTTGTGCACCAGTGGAAGACTATTTGGTAAACATATCGGAATTTAACCATTATCACGCCTTCCCTTCAAAAGATAAAATTGTTGCATGAAATTAGATCAGAAAAAAAAGTTCTTGGTTTGTATTTACATAGTAATCTCTAAATGCACAGCTGCCCTTAAATTTCTTGCATTTTACACATTGTGGGTACACTATTTTGATAGTCCACTTTAGACATTCTACTATAAGTAACTTTGCAACTACATGTCAACTAACTAGTAGTCAGTAGAATGTCTGTTGAGACCATCAAAATTAAGAGTTAAGCAGATGGTCTACTAATACACCGATGACTGCTAGTTGACATGTAGTTGCAAAGTTACTCATAGTTAGAAGTATAGTTATGTCTACAGTGGATTATCGAAATAAGGTGTTACCCACATTCATGCAGTTAGTCACAAATTATCACATATATACACTATATTGCCAAAAGTTTTGAGACACCTGCCTTTATATGCACATGAACTTTAATAACATCCCATTCTTAATCCGTAGGGTTTAATAGGGAGTTGGCCCACCATTTGCAGCTATAACAGCTTCAACTCTTCTGGGAAATATTTCCACAAGGTTTAGGAGTGTGTTTGGGACTTTTTGACCATTATTCTAGAAGCACATTTGTGAGGTCAGGCACTGATGTTGGACGAGAACATCTGTAACGGAGGCCAACTAGTAGTTGCTGTGTATGTAAACCTCACTCCTCTGATCTCAAGAGACGCTCTGGCAACTGACGTTAGAGGTTGCAGCCTTTAACCTTCTTGTTAGAGCGTCCAACTCTCATGCCGGTGGACCCGGGTTCGAGTCCTGCTTGGAGCGGGCGGGTCGAACAGGAGGGGTTACATTGGTGCCGTCTCCTGGATGGGAGTGAGGTTTAGGGGGGTGAGTGTAACGGAGGCCAACTAGTAGTTGCTGTGTAAGTAAACCTCACTCCTCTGATCTCAAGAGACGCTCTGGCAACTGATGCTAAAGGTTGCAGCCTTTAACCTCCTTGTTAGAGCGTCCGACTCTCATGCCGGCGGACCCACGTTCAAGTCCCGCTTGGAGCGGGCGGGTCAAACAGGAGGGGTTACACATCCACAAACTTGGAAGGGGCCATCCCCAAACTGTTCTCACAAAGTTGGGGGCATTAAATTGTCCAAAATGTCTTGGTATGCTGAAGCATTAAGAGTTCCTTTCACTGGAACTAAGGGGCCACTCCAGAGAACATGTCTCCACTGCTCTAGAGTCCAGTGGTGGCATGCTTTACACCACTGCATCCCACGCTTTGCATTGCACTTGGTGATGTAAGTCTTGGATGAGCTGCTCGGCCATGGAAACCCATTCCATGAAGCTCTCTACGCACTGTTCTTGAGATAATCTGAAGGCCACACAAAGTTTGGATGTCTGTAGCTATTGACTTGCTGTGATTTTACGTGGCTTACCACTTTGCGGCTGAGTTGCTGTTGTTCCCAATTGCTTCCACTTTGTTATAATACCATTAACAGTTGAGGGTGGAATATTTAGTAGTGAGGACATTTCACGAATGGACTTATTGCACAGGTGACATCACAGTACCACGCCTGAATTCACTGAGCTCCTGAGAGCGACCCATTCTTTCACAAATGTTTGCAGAAGCGTCTGCATGCCTAGTGCTTGATCTTATACACCTGTGACCATGGAAGTGATTGGAACACCTGAATTCAATGATTTGGAGGGGTGTCCCAATACTTTTGGCAATATAGTGTATATACATGATTATTTATCTAAATAAGCTAAGGCATAATTCATAATGGAAAAGCTAATACTTCACAAATAGATATTAAGCTTGTGATTGTGTCAATCATGATTCCTTTGACTAGTTCTGTGAAAGTCTTGCAAATTCCTCCATGCATCACACATTATGGACATGCTTCAAGGTTCAGTTCTTATCACTAATGCATCATCTGTCCTTAAACTGACCTGTCCGTTACTGCAAAAAAAGTGCTTGCGTTTGAAGAAAGAAGTGACCTTCCTACTTAGTGGCAAACCCTGGATCTTCCTCTCTTGACTGCGTCGCACTGTTAAGCTTGTCATCAATTCTTATTAACTGTCAGCTGAAGGGCTCATTAGACATGCAAGGAATTATCATCTTCGTGGTGCGTTTGCCTGTTTATTTCCAAAAATCAAGGAAACACTGGAAACATGGATAAAGGTAGTTTATCTATGCCAGCAAGAGAGCCAGTGTCAAATAACTACATGTGAAGTGAAGGGTGATTTATAAGGGCCTGGACATTTCATGCTTCCTTCACATTTTTTTACATTTTTTTTTAATATTCCAAGAAAGAAACCTCTTTATTCCAAGTTACATTTAGACGATAGCCATTAAAAGCAATTACAGATGTCATGAGTCTTCATCAAAAAGCAATTTGTGTGAATTGCATCATTAGCTGTAGTTTGCAGGAACAAAGTGATTGTTTCAGGATGCAACAAACCTGATGAACATAATATCCAGCACGTGAGACGAAACTGAGAGATTTAGCAGGGTTTGGCAAATTTCACATTTAAGAGTTGAAATTTGAATTGCATTGGCCACATTCCAAAGAAATAGAATTTGAATGACACAGAAGAAATTGAAGGTAATTCTGATTAATTTTGCTTATGTATTCTCTGATATCTATAGAATCTTTTTTCTCAACTATGTTCAGTGCTATCAAAATAATTTACAGCCATCAAAGCACATTTTACTTTTGGCAAACAGTACCACAAAAACTTACTGTAACTTAATAAACAGTGACATAAAGCATTGGTTATATATTGATATTTGGCTTGCTGTGGTAAATCAGAGCCAAATATCAAAAATTACTATCATCTACATCATCTAAAAAAAAAAAAAAAAAAAACACAATAGTGTGGATTTACTTTAATACAGTTTTTACTAAATTTCTAGTACATTTCACAAATAATTACAAAGAAACGCCAAGTAACACCCTGAACTAAACATGACATCTTGAAGAAGAAAGACTGAAACAGAATTTTCTTATATTATATATATATACACACACGTCACATATGAAAATATCAGATGGGAAGGTTTGTGGCTTCTAGCAGTGACAAAACAATAAGTGATATAAACTTGTTAAAATGAGGTAACACACACAGCACATCCATGAACCTCCAGTATGACAAGACATGATTCTTTCATGATTAATGATTCTCCTTCTTCCTCTCCGTCACAGAAACATATCCTGTTAATTGAGAAAAGTGCTGCTTGCCTCTCATTTTTGACTTAAGTTTGAGTCTAACTCATCCATCCCTAAAACACAGTCGAAATGGCAACAAGTACAATTCTGCCTCAAATCAAAATCAGGACTTGAACTGGAATTGAAAAGCATTCACCAATTCAACTATGACATTGATGCACAATGTCCTTTCTGTGAGACAAACATCTTCAAAATCCACTCCCCACAATCTCTTAATTACATCACTTCCAATTACAGGCTTAAAAAGATGCAATCTGTTTGAATAAAGGAGGTTATTTACTGCTCAAACTTACTTATAGCTGTGCATGTCACATAAGCACTCCGGTTTTCATTTGAATGACCCATCATCAGAATAAAGATTATGGAGTGACTGAGCCAGATTCATGAATACAGAGACACATGTACGAATAAAGATTTGTAGGTCAAAGGAGAATCAATGAGTGACCTGGTAAGAAATAACCCACTGACCAATGAAGTGGCATTAGCAGCATGCATATAATTTCTATTCACTATCAAGAGAAATAAATCAATAAGTCAAGCTATTCCCTCCCCCGAGAAGGAGGACAAATGTTAGCTCTGTTTCTAGAGAGCTGCCTACCTAGGTTACCATTATAGGTGCACTCCTGAGACAAAAGCTGTTCCCAGAATGCATTGCAAAGGAAAATTATGGTGAATAAGTGAAGAGAAGTATTGATGATATACTTCTAATCAGGGCTTGACATTAACGCCCACCAACCTGCCAAATGCTGGTGTATTTCAGCAATGTTGTATAACGCAGTCATTCCTATACCACTTTGGCAGGCTGAGTTTCATATATAATGCTTTTGTCAGTTGTAATCTTTTAATAAGGCATCTGAAAAAATTAATTAAGTGCAATGTAGTGTTGTCAAATATACTGAAATATCTGAAACGCTTCCAATACTTATTTTTTGCAGAATAGACACACGATACCAGCTGCTCTTTCTCTTGCTCTCATCTCTCAGACAGCGAGTGACACACAAACCCGCCTCTCCTCACTCACTCACTTCATTTGCACTGGATGATTATTGTTGCTGTTACAGGGCTTGAATTTCAGCATGAGATTGCACGTATTGCGCATAATTTTACTCATTCCCGCAGATATTTTGTGCTCACACCCAAAGTGCACGCAAAATAAATATCAACTAAATATCAAAATACTGATCTTGGCGAGCATTCACATAAACACAGTCAGTTCTGTTTTAAGTGAAGGTAAACAGTTGAGAAAGAAAGTGATGGATCTGTGCGCCAGGTCTTAAAATGACAACAGCCTAATATACCTGCTGCCAAATTATGAGATAATATTATAAATATCTATATGTCAGTTTTTCCTCATGGTATCGATGTCAAAATCATGGCCAGTGAAAATGCTTAGTGGCTAGTAACTTTGGAAAACCACAAGCCACAGTGGCTGGTGAGCAAAAAAAGTTCTACTTCTAATGTATTTAATACTCAAAAGTATTGATACAATTTTCAAATCTAATAAAAAAAAAAAAACTAAAGTTAAATACAAATTATCTTTAAAACATGCTAACATCAAACTCCATTGCAAGGCAGTTTGCATTTGCCATTTTACACAGTTCATGTTGAGTTTAGAAGATGAAAAGTTTTATTTATATAGAAAAACCTGCCATTTGAAGGGGACCTATTATGCCCTTTTTCAAAGTCCTGATTTTTTTGAGGTCTACTAGAATTAGTTTTCATGCTGAATGTTCAAAAGACTTTATTTTCCCATAATCTCCATTGTTGCAGCTCCTCTCTTCCCAGTCTGTCAGTAATGCTCTGTTTAGTTCCTGTCTGTATGAAGCCCCTCCTTCCGAAAAGCACAATGTGCTCCGATTGGTTGGCTGGACCAGTGTTGTGACTGGTCAACCGTTTCGATTGTGTTTGGGAAATGTCCCGCCCCTTACCATAACCGGCAGTTTCAACAACTAAAACAACTCAACCAGGCCTCGCCCCTTTTATTGTTTGTATGTGCTGTAGGCGGGAATTATTTAAATGAGGAATATTGTAAATAAAATTCAAGACTACAATGGAGGCGCTTCAGGGAGTTCAGAAACAATGACACTGATAAAGAGAATAACTCACTTTGGACTGACTTTGCTTTTTAACTTTGCAGCTTTTTCATGCTTAAACATCAACATTACACACTAAATCAAGTTGAACATGTAAAAAAAGGCATTTAAATGATTTTTAACTACTGATAAGTTTATTTTTTCTTTGAAAACAACTCTTACTCTTGTAAGTACACCCAACAGAAGCTTATATAAAGACGCCAAAGGGGAAACTGCTAAAAGATTGGCATCGGCATCTAGGGACACTGGATTATATTTGCAAGAACCATTTCATTTCTAAGCAAATGCCCTGATGTGGTATTGAAGAGATTACTCCATTCTAATCTTAATGGGAACAAACAACAAAAATATTTAATTATACCATGTAAAGACATGTAAACACCAGGAAATGTGTGTTTTGTTTTTTACAGGGCCCGCTTGACCTTCTCTCAGCTGGAAAAGAGGTTTGTGTATTATAAGCTATAAGCAGTCGTGATTATTTCTATACTCTCCCTAAGGTGCCCGAGGCTGTCGTTTGTCTTTAAAGGTGAAGTGTGTCATTTTTGTCTCACCAAACAGAATTGCAAGAATAATGACTGTTTGCAAATAAAAGTTTCATACAAACTCCCCACATTCTTCCATGTGTAGTTCGGCCAATTCTGTTTCTCTTTAAATAAATAGTTAGATTATACAGTAAAGCGATTCAAAACTGCACAAATTGAGAATCAGAATCAATGCAAATGCTTCTCGCTGACACTGAAAAGAGAAAAGCATAATCGCATGCATGAACTCTTCTACTGTGACCTGAATAAATGAATGTAAATGCATTACCCTTAAGTTATTAACATTTATCTGGGAGCAAATGTAGGTGATCTTACTGGTTTTAACTGGAATTGAGGGGTGACAGAGTTTATTTCACTGTCTGAACTTACACTTCAACTTATCTGAAAGAAATTATATATATATATATATATATATATATATATATATATCCTTTCATTGGTATCCATTCTGTGCTCAAGCAATACATTTTTGCATAATATCTGTACAATTCACTGCCCAAACACACATCAGAAAGACTCAAAACTCAATTAAATGCCAACCTGATTTATATATATAAAAAAGGGGAAAAAAAGAAAGCTCCCAGTTTTAAGGCAATCTCCTGAGAAATGATTTGTTTTAGGCCGGTTATTTGACCTCAGCTCTGACAGGGCAGTAATATCTTATTCTGCAGAGGGAATGAAAGCAGCTCAGATGTTAATAAAACTCTGTGAGTACAAACAGAGTTCATCCGGGGGCCAAATCATCCGCCCTCACGGCACATTACTACCAGCCCTTTATTCCACATACTGCTTATTTAATAATGTTCAGCCTAGATGTCTTAATTACAGGCACAAGCTCATATTCTGGATGTGGTCCAGTCCTGCTGTGTCCTAACATAAGATGACAGTGACTTATTTGATTGACACTGAATTTGCATAACTAAAGCATGTCCTTGAAACACAGGCTCACAGCAGTTTATACTTTTCTGAAAAACATGCAAAACTAGCCACCACAATTCTAGAGTGTTCTGTGGTTTCTCACTGGTCCAAGTCAAGTTTTATACTTTCTGCTTTTGATATAATTTTAGTTCATGTTTTAGTAATTCTAGTAATTTTTTGAATCTGTCTACAGTTTAAAAAAAAAAAAAAAAAAATTCAGTATTTATTTAGCATTTATTTACTGTTTTACAGTAAAAAAAAAAAAAAAAAAAAATTCAAAGTTTTCAATAAAAAAAAAAATTCAGTCAGTCTTTCTACATTTCACATTTAATTTGATTGTGTTTCTTTGTAATTAATTGTGAAATTTAATAGCAATTTCTGAGTAAAAATGGTTTCTACACCAAATCAAAATTGAAGTCTTTTGGCTTTTAGTATGAATATGTTAGCCTTACTGTTATCTATAAGCTAGTGTGCTCCAAAGCAATGACAAAATTCATATTTAAACGCATTCTACCAATAAGGATCAATGATTTTGATGACATCACTCTGCACTTCAGCTTCTAATCAGATTGTCAAATCAAACTCTCTCTAGATTCAAGATTCAAGAGTTTTATTTGTCACATACACAGTTATATACAGAATATACAACCGGCAGTGAAATGTAAACAGGTCCGCTCCATGGACAGTGCAAATTCACAGTTAAAAACACAAGGAGGAAATTATAATAGAAATAGAATAAAAAAGTATATATTATCTGTAGAATTATAAATAATCAAGTCAAGTAGAAGAAAAAGTAAAAAATAAAAATAAAGAAGTGGAATAAAATAAGTGAGGTAAACTGTGCAGTGAGTAAACTGTAGACTTATAAATATGTGGTTAACAAATGTATAAGAGTATAATGTGCAAACAGGTTTATAACAGGTTGTTACACAGTAACAACGAGAACAGAAAGTGCAGTGCAATGTCAGTGTATTGATGTTTATCCTGGCGTGAAGTCACGTGATGTTAAGTGACTGAGTTCAGGAGTCTGATGGCCTGGGGAAGAAGCTCCTCCTGAGTCTCTCAGTTTTGGCCATCAGGCTTGGAAGCGCTTACCAGATGGTAGCAGCGTGAAATGAGGGTTTGCAGGGTGATTAGGGTCCTTGATGATCTTAGTAGCTCTACCTTTGCAGCGTTTGGTGTAGACGTCCTGCAGAGACGGGAGAGCTGACCCTGAGATACGCTCGGATAAGCGCACGACTCTTTGCAGGGCTTTGCGGTCATGACTGGTGCTGTTCCCATACCACGCTGTGATGCACTGAGTTAATACACTTTCTATCGCCCCTAAATAGAAAGGCATTATAAACAGACGCTGAAGCTCCGGCTGAAATCAGTCACGATCAGACAGTGTACTATGTAGGGGATAGGGAATGATCAGACAGTGTACTATGTAGGGGATAGGGAACGATCAGACAGTGCACTATATAGAGGATAGGGAACAATCAGACAGTGCGCTATATAGGGGATAGGGGACGATTCAGACAGAGCACTATATAGGAGATAGGGAATGATCAGACAATGCACTATATAGGGGATAGGGAACAATCAGACAGTGCGCTATATAGGGGATGGAACAATCAGACAGTGCACTATATAGGGGGTAGGAACAATCAGACAGCTATAGGGGACAGCAACTATATAGGGGATAGGGAAATCAGAATCAGACAGACAGTGCGCTATATAGGGGATAGGGAACGATTCAGACAGTGCACTATATAGGGGATAGGGAATGATCAGACAGTGCACTATATCGGGGAAAGGGAAGCATTCAGACAGTGCGCTATATAGGGGATGGGAATTCAGACATCAGACAGACAGTGCACACGATCAGACAGTGCACTATATAGGGATAGGGAACAATCAGACAGTGCGTATAGGGACAGAACAATCAGACTACTATATAGGGGATAGGGAATGATCAGACAGTGCACTATATAGGGGAAAGGGAACGATTCAGACAGTGCGCTATATAGGGGATAGGGAACGATTCAGACAGTGCACTATATAGGGGATAGGGAATGATCAGACAGTGCACTATATCGGGGAAAGGGAACGATTCAGACAGTGCGCTATATAGGGGATAGGGAACGATTCAGACAGTGCGCTATATAGGGGATAGGGAACAATCAGACAGTGCGCTATATAGGGGACAGAACAATCAGACAGTGCACTATATAGGGGATAGGGAATGATCAGACAGTGCACTATATAGGGGATACGATTCAGACAGTGCGCTATATAGGGGATAGGGAACGATTCAGACAGTGCACTATATAGGGGATAGGGAATGATCAGACAGTGCACTATAGGGGAAAGGAACGAGACAATCAGACATTCAGACAGTGCGCTATATAGGGGATAGGAACAATCAGACAGTGCACTATATAGGGGATCAGACAGTGGGGACAGAACAATCAGACAGTGCACTATATAGGGATAGGGAATGATCAGACAGTGCACTATAGGGGAAAGGGGAACGATCAGACAGTGCGCTATATAGGGGATAGGGAGCGATTCAGACAGTGCACTATATAGGGATAGGGAATGATCAGACAGTGCACTATATCGGGAAAGGAACGATTCAGACAGTGCGCTATATAGGGATAGGAGCGATTCAGACACTATATGGGGATAGGGAACAATCAGACAGTGCACTATACAGGGGATAGGAACGATCAGACAGTGCACTATATAGGGGATGAGGGAACAATCAGACAGTGCGCTATCAGAACAATCAGACAGTGCACTATATGGGGATAGGGAATGATCAGACAGTGCACTATATCGGGGAAGGAACGATTCAGACAGTGCAGTGTGCTATATAGGGGATAGGAACAATCAGAACAATCAGACAGTGCACTATATAGGGGACAGAACAATCAGACAGTGCACTATATAGGGGATAGGGAATGATCAGACAGTGCACTATATAGGGGAAAGGGAACGATTCAGACAGTGCGCTATATAGGGGATAGGGAACGATCAGACAGTGCACTATATGGGGATAGGGAATGATCAACAATCAGACAGTGCACTAGTGCGCTATGGGGATAGGGAATCAGACAGTGCACTATATAGGGGATGAGGAGCGATCAGACAGTGCACTATATAGGGGATAGGGAATGGGATAGGGATAGGGAACGATCAGACAGTGCATTATAAGGGGATAGGGAGCGATGCTAAATATCTTTCCATTGGGGTGAATGAAGTCTGGATTCACGTTAGTGTCAGTGAACCGCCGCAGCTCTGGTCCAGAGACACGATAGCACAGAGCGGATCATGTGGTCAAGTCGCCGCAGAGCAGAAAACATATCGGACCCGTTTGAATTCTGCACAGAATGATGTATTTTAATGCGATATGGAGGAGATTAGGAGGAGAAACGGTTAGAGATTAAACTGTGGAAAACTGTGGCTTTACTGAGCTCAATTGCCAGCTGTGATATAAACTAAATGCTATTGTCTATTTTTAAAAAGGGGAGGAGCTGTTTGATATGCTCCGCCCTGTCTTCCTGTTTCAGTGGAAATTATAATCAACACATTGAATAATGCTGCTCGTTTCAAGGCACTTCAGTGAGGCTTTAATGGTAATAACCCTGCTCTAATGTCCTCTAATGTCCAATGAGTCTGAATGCAAATTAAGTTTCAGAAGAAATTTTTATATCTCAAACTGCACTCAGATTTGCCAAGACAGACATCAATTATATAAGCTGATCTAAATATGAACTCAAACATTTCTCATTCAATTCTGCCAAGGTCAAATCATGTGAAATATATTATCCACATTAATTGTAAGCTCTATTCCCCAACTGTAGGTTAATCCTGAGTTGAGCTATGAAAGAGCAATAAAACTGCTTTGAGAAGTGAATAAGACTGAAATGCTGGCTTCCCAGCAAGAAATAGCCGTCATTTCACAGTCTCGGATAACTATAGACCCAATGTAGTCCGGCTATGAGTAAACCACTTCTAGCCAAAATAACCTTGAATTTGGTTACATGTCATTTTGCTAAAATAAAAGTCAACAGTGATTACAAGATGTTTGGTTACATTTCTTTGACATGCTCATGTTCTAGATGACAGGTCTATGCTTGGACTATGGTTAGATGTCTATTCAGTTTTCACTGACAGCCCAAATTTTGCCTTGTTTTAGCCTAGACGCTGTGTTCAGATGGTGTTTGGGTGTCTTTTCTAAACCCTCTCTAAACCCTGGTGTACTTCTCAGTTACAGAGAGAGAAAAAAAAAAAAAAAACTGCTTTTCCCAGTTTCGATTATTCATATAATTATTCATCTTGATCTGTCTTTTTATTTGTGTGTGTTTGTGTACATTATGGAAATAAAATGAGCTTCCCTGTGTCTGCAGAAGGATAGAGAAGTGAAGGTGCTGTGAGTGGGAGTTATTTGTTCGGGCAAATGCTGTTAGTCGGCCCACACAGCCTGATTCATGCAACTCTTTTCCATTCTGAAGGCTGGAAGAATGCAGGCACAAAGGGCATGATTGTGGAGCGTTTTTTACATCCTTGAATGAAGGGGAATCTTCTGTCTGGAGACCACGCAAGCATCATGAGCTGGCAACCCATCCAGCAAACTCGAAGAAAAAGCTAAACTTGACAAAGAACTATAAAAAGAAAATCAACGTTTTATGTGAAATGTGGTTTAACGGGGAATCAGTGATGAATGCAATGAGCAAGTCAATAGGCTATATATTTTATATTATTGTAATATTTCCTTTTCTGCTGACATCATCCTACTAACTCCTCCCATCTAACAACCTGTCATTAAATCAATTTCTGGAGGACAAAATAAAGTCCAGCCCAACAGTACTAAATATCCCATTTTACCATGTTAAATGTCACATTATATATAACTGTGTATGTGACAAATAAAACTCTTGAATTGAATTAAGGCAGACAAATTATCACTTTCAGCTTCAAATTAATTGTAAGTTTTATTCATTTCCATGAACTGGCTTAAAATATTTAAATGAAATTATTTAACAGGAAGTCTAATTCAATAAAATGTTAATCTAAACCCCACTTGGCATTGTACATGTACTAAATATTTAGGAAAAAAACACATGTAGCTAAAATTTACAGTTTATCACTATATATTTTTATTGTTTACAAATTATTATTATAATTATTATTTATTTAACTGAATCAAATCAAATAGTTGTTTTGGTGAAAGCATATAAGATTTTAATTTGCTGACACCAAAACAACTATTTGGTTTGATTTAGTTCAGTTACAAACAAACAAACAAACAAACAAACAAACAAACAAACAAACAAACAAACAAATAAATAAATAAAAAGATCAAATGAATCCTTAATATAAAGTGTTACTAAAATACTAAACTATATACAAAAATAAAAGTATAAAATGTGTCAAATATCATCAAATATTCTTCTAAAATGTTACACATTTTGGTATACTAACAATGAAAAATATTTGGACCTGATTTAAGAATGAACAGTTGTATTTTTACTAACTAACATTAGCAAAGATTAATAAATACTGTAACAAATGTATTGATCATTGTTAATTAATGTGCATTAACTAACGTTAACTAATGGGACCTTATTGTACAGTTGCCTATATTTTTAGGTATATTAAAAACTAAATTTCAAGTATGTAGTGCAGTCAGTGGTTTATCGACTTACAGCAGTAGAACAGAAGAAAGAATAAACAAGGAGGGTTGGGAAAAAAACCCACCCACGACTTGAGTGAAGCCTTGCTCGATCCGGCAGAAAAAAAAAAAAAAAAATTCCCTCTTTCCAGATGAGAAGCACATCTGACTCTCAAGCAGACATATTTTCAGTCAAGCGATCGCTCATCTTTTGTGGGGCTTGTGCTGTGATGTCAGCAGTAGATTTTTTATTTATTTAATTGTTTATTTTCAGCGCCTGCAGAGGTGGGTGGACCGAATTGGCTGTAAAAGCCATGTTTCTCACTTCCAGCTTCAGCATCTAGGCTGACATCATTGCCTCCGCTCGCTGCCACAGGCGTGCAAGTGCCAAGACATGGAGAACACTTGTCAGGTCGGGAAGTGTTATCTATTTTTTCTCAACATGCCAGAGCGTGTCTCAGTCCATCAGACGAGGCCCTGGCAGAGATACGGCATGGCGTTGGAGAATCTGGTACACAGAGATGGAGGCACACATACCTCACTGCAGGCCTAACTCTACCTCCAAATTGCCACCTATGAAAGTTTAATGGTTGTCTGTGACTGCATAGTGAATAATTGAACAAGGGAAAAACCTGATTCTTTCCTGGATAACGAAGCCAGCAGTAAACCTTAGTGTGAGCGAAGGGGAAAATTCTATGTAACAAAAAGTGGAAATGCCAAATTTTAGTGCCTCATTCCCCACAAAAAAAAAAGAAAAAAGTTTGTCGTCTTTTTAGTTTTAGACCACTGCTACTCAGCTGGTGTTGCTTTAGGATCCAGATGTGGTGTTCTAATGGTTGCTATAGGTCAATGCTTGGGTATAATGGGTTTTTATTTTATTGTATTTTATGTATGTATGTATGTAATGTATGTAATGTATGTATGTATGTATGTCTTTTTTATTTATTTATTTATTCATTTTTATTTATTTGACTATTTTAAATGTATTTAATTAAAAATGTATTTGACTATTTTAAATGCATTTAATTTAAAATGTTGTTTTATATATTTATTTTATTTATTTGACTATTTTTAAATTATTTTGTTTTAAATCAAATTTTAATTTTAATTTTACATTTTATTTAATTTTATTTTTTTATTTGACTATTTTAAATGTTTTTTTTTTTTTACTTTAAATGTATTTATTTATTTATTTATTTGACTTAATTTTACATTTACTTTATTGTTTTTTTTTGTTTGTTTTTCGTTTGTTTTTGTTTTTCTACCTAAACCAGTTCAGTGGAAATCCTGGTCATAAAAGTTACATAAAATATTATTCAAAATGTTCTCAGATTTGTCAAGATGACAAGTCTGCAAAACTCAGAGATCTCAATATGAACTCGTCAAATATCAAATGATCTCAGCTTCTATCCACATTCATTTTATAGCTAGCTCTTTACTCTTACTGTATGACAGCTATTTTTACTTTTCCCAAGGATGCTTAGGAGAAACATCTGAGAATGACACTTTAATGAAACAGCTCCTTTAGTCTCCTGAGCTATGAACAGGTAATCCCTGAGCAATAAAATCTTCCTGTGGGTCAGACAGGAAACAATGCAGCCACTGGGTTTATAAGACCTTCACATCAAGCCTGTATTTAGGTTTAATTACAGCTTCCTGTCTTTCTGTCCTATGGGATGTGACTAGCAGCTTGATGGTAAACTCCAGACAGTTTGCCTTATATACAAACAATACCTTTAAACCATCACCACCAGTTTAGTAATTTCATTAAGAAGGAAAATCTGCCAAGGAAAAAGGCAATATGATGCATTTCCTTCAATTAATTGTTTCAACAGGCCTGTGTTCACCTCTACTTTAATGACCTGAGAAAACAGTGACATGGCATTATAATATTCATGAGATTCCAGGTCTCATTATATTGACAAGATTTGCATTTTAACTCTGACGTGCATTTTCTGCCTTTTGCGACTAAACAGCAAAGATGCATTAATAACTTCAGCTTCTGTTTTCTGAGGAGGCGTACTGCCGCTGTATATGATCCATTTCATTATTATAGGAATGACAAGTGCTCTACAAGTCAAAACATATTTATGGACATTTTAATTACATCTACTGCTTTTCAGGTTTATCCAGCGATAAAGACATGAGGCATGTGTCTCCAACAGAGTTTTCAGAAAAGATTTGCAATAACATCTCAAACTCAGATTTGCCAAGACACTAAAGTCTGAAATCAAAAGGCAGAGATTACCTCAAAATGAGCACAAAGACCAAAAGCCAAAATTGAAAATCCCATAATATCCTAGCAATGACCTAGTAACCATTAGAACACTTAGCACACACTGCCACACACACACACACACACACACACACACACACACACACACACACACACACCCCTTCTCATAACCCTATTAAACACTATATTCCTACTATTCTATTTCCGTTAGGTGCTTTAACTTTCACTTTTGGGATATTTTCTTATTTTTTTATGTAAAATAAACTACTCTCTGAGCTGATATGCGATTGGAAAAGGGAGAAGGATGAGTTTGGAAAAAGCATCTAAAAGCTATCACAACCCGTCTTACTCTCCACACCACTGATCCTATTATCAGTGGGATTTCTTCTGTGATTTCGTCTGGCTCAATAAGTCAGTTGGTGGGCAGAGTAAGTGTATATAGCATCTGCCAACTAGAAGGGGCTATTTGCACTTGGTGTAAATAGACACTTGGAAAAAAAGGCAACATACAATTGCCCAGAGGGCAATTTTACTTCTAAAATGGACACAAATTAGACAACTGATAGATTTAAAGTTGGTAGATAGATAGATGGATAACCCAAAACATTAAATTACCCTATAATTTACTCACCCTCAAGCCATAGGTATATCTGACATTCTTCTTTCAAACGAATACAATCAGAGATATAAAAAAAAAAAAAACATATCCTGGCTTTTCCAAGCTTTATAATGGCAGTGAATGGGAGGCCAAAATTTTAAGCTCAAAAAAGTGACCAATCCATAATAAAAATAATCCACACGGCTCCGGAGGTTAATAAAGGCCTTCTGAAGCGAAACGATGGGTTTGTGAAAGAAAATATCCATATTTAACACATTATAAAGTAACATATCTAGCGTCTGGCAGACCGCCTTTCGTATTCAACTTACGAAGAAAGTGTAACGCCTCTCACAGCTCAAAACGCTTATGCAACGACCGACGTTGTCACGCCAGTTATGGTTTTTCCGCAAGTTGAATATGGAAGGTGGTCCGCCAGAAGCTAGATGTTTTACTTGATAAAGTTTTAAATGTGGATATTTTTCTTTCACAAACCTATCAATTCACTTCAGAAGTCCTTTATTAACCCTCTGGAGCCTTGTGGATTACTATTATAATGGATGGATGCACTTTTTGGGCTTCAAATTTTGGGGTGCCATTCACTGCCATTATAAAGCTTGGAAGAGCCAGGACATTTTTAATATAACTCTGATAGTATTCGTCTGAAAGAAGAATGTCAGATACACCTAGGATGGGTTGAGGGTGAGAAAATCATGAGTTCATACAATGACAATTAAAAAAATAAAAAAATAAAAAAATAAAAATCTCCCATACTACACACATTTTCCTCCGCTTTATCCATACTGCGCCGCCCTTCCTGTCAGCCCAAGCGTCATCCCAGCTTTAATCTAATTTCTGTTGCCCTGAGTGTCCGTCTTTGATTTTTCAGCATGCTCCCTTCCATTCTCACCTGAAGCTTCCTTCACCTTTTCTCTTTGCTTTTTTCTTATAGAAGAGATAATAACCATCTGTGAAAGATGCCCTTTTGACCGGCCGTATGAGGGCAGAGGCAAAAAGCCGAGCTCTGCACCTTGGGCCGTATTTCAAGATATGACATTTATGTTGACATTTTTGTGTTATGAAGGATTAATAAGTGAGTCTGCAATCCACTCTTCTCCTCTCACCGAAAGGTTGAAAGATTTTCTTTTCTGCAAAATAGCTCTCATCTCATCTCATCTCACCTCACGTTGTAACACCACACTGCCTCTCTCCTCTCATGATATCCCCATCTGATGGGCATCACACTGAAAGCACTGACAAACACATACAGAATGAATCGAGTGATGTTTCCCTCCTCCGTGAGTCGATTGCAACAGGCTGCAGATATTCTTAAACAATCAACCCTCTGTAAAACAACAGGTTCAAAGATTTTGCACAAGGCCAGAGCAGCTGAATGTTTTGTGGTTGATTCACTGTTGCAGAAACTTTCATTAATGTCACAAACTAAAGTGTTAGGATTTCTAGAGCTATTTACAACAAAGGAACATTATTCAGTAAAAAAGAGGAAACATATTAGATTCTGCACTGAAGCTTAAGACTCTTATTGTAACAGGTTTTGTTCATGTCAGCTCATGTGCTGCTGTTAATAAAAAAAGAGACACATACCATAGTAACAAATTCTGTGATGTTACATTTTCAGTTTACCTCTACTGTACTAGTGTTGTTTTGCTGAAAATATAGGCTACATACTGGTGATACATTTAGACACAACTACACATAAATAGTTTCACACAATATTAGTAAGTCATGGAATAAATAAATAAATAAAAAGTTTTAGTTATTTTAATACATCAAGTTAAACTACTAGCTGAAATAAAGTATGTTTAAAGTAGTTTAAGTTTATTTTATTTCAAGTAACGAAAATGATTTTGTGGTTTTAGTTTTAGTTTGTGTTTTTTTTTTTTTTTTTTTTTTTTTTCTCTTCCTTCAGGGTTTATTACCTACAAAGCCCTAAGGGGACATGGTGGTGGAAAAAATATGAGATGGGAGGAAAAATAATAAGTCAATGTTTTTGCGTTCTCTCGGAAATGTTTGCATTCCCTGAGAAACTTTGCATTCACTCAAAAAACTGTTGTGTTCTTTGTGAACAAACTTAAAGTTTCTTGGGGGAACACAAAAGAATTGACAAATATCTTTTCCTCCCATCTCTTTTTCCCCTTCACTTTGTGCCTTTAGGGGCTCCGTAGGAAACAAATCCTGAAAAAAGAGGGAAAAAGCATGTCCAAAGAGAAACCTTTTCACTAGCAGTCTCAGACTTTTGGACTCCTGTACGTACGTTTTGAAATCAAACTACTTTTTCCTCCAATTTGTCCCTCACAGATGACACAACACTGAGGAAAGTTGTTTACTTGAGTTGTAAATGACATTTTACACAACGCGACCTTTATCAATGCTATCTATCAAACTCCTCTCCTGCTTGCCAACCATGGACCTGCCAATGGTCACCCCATTGCTAGCCAGCTCACACACATCAGCATTGTTTTTACAAGGTTTTGTTTACCAAGCTGGATCCACAACAGCTCTCCACGTCAACCCATAAAAGAAAAAGGACTGCGGGGCTGTCTTCCCATTCAGATGATTTAATTTAGCTCTGGTCACCGAAGAATGATTCCACTGTTTGAGATTGTTATATGCACACAAGATGCTCCCACATGCTCCTGCATGTTAATAAGACTCAAGACCCTGAATATCTCAATGCTAGATGAAGTGTAAAGAATGACAGCTCCACTCAATTACCGGCAGTGAGGTGCGACTCTTTTGTGCACTTATAATTTTAATGCATCGCTCTCTTCCGATTCGGCATCATCCTCAAAGGGATGCTGATGAGAGTCAATTGGCTTTGTTTGGGGATAAATCTAGAGGAAGCAGTTTGAACATCGCAGATAAATGTTTGTCATTGGCGTCGCCCCGTCTGTCTCAAAGAAATCCGATAAGGCTGTGAAGACACATGATAATTGTGCACTGATGTAACAAATGTGACATTTAACAAACAAACACTGCATAAACAGATCAGCCAACTGATAGTGGGTAATGGATAGCGGTGGAAGGTTACGGGCCGCTGAATAATCCCTGTATCAAGCGGCGTCTCTTTAGCAGGGGTCAGTGCACGTACACTGCGGCATATTTGTAGGTGATGAGATGCCGAGATTTGTGTCGGTTTAAACACTGCGGCTTATCTTCTCAAAGCGAAGGATTTGTAAGAAAGGATCAGCTGGTAAAAGGGTAGACGTTGCTTTATTTAAAGGACGAGAGTTAAGCCTTCGGGAATACGAGGATCTCCTTAGAGTGCTAATGGCACACGTGTCAGCACGAGAAGGCGCCAGCTTGACAGGGACGATCTAGTTATATATAGGGAACTCATTACTTTTGCATCCATGTGCTATTGGCCACAAATTAAGTATCAGTTGGTTGATTCTTGACTAGCTTGTCTTGATGAAATGGCATAGTTGTACTAAAACAAGTTCACTTTACTTTAAGAAACGTTGGAAACTGATTGCACATACAGTCTCCATAGTTTAAAATGGAAGATTAAATGTTGGTCAAGACAAAATATAATAATGGTAATTAAATTGGATTAATACAGAAATCTTGTTTACATTATTAAACATTCTAAATTATATTAAGCAAAATTGAACATTTCATTGTGAGACTTTTAGCTGATTACTTACTTCACTTCCATTTTTCCTTTAAGCTTGCTTTGCAATGGCATGTCTGTGTGGATCACAATAGATTAACTCTGAGCTCTGAATGAACTCTGTTAGAGATCTATGTATGGCAATTTATCGGGTTTATCTGGCACCTGTGGTCCACACCGGTCTTGAGTCTCACAGAGGGGCTTCGGAAGGATAAAAGGAGGAGTGATGACAGTGAAGGATGAGAGAGGACCAGGCCTGAACTATTTATGTTGGTGTGTTTGTGTTAGTTTAAGCAGCAGTTGTCTATGAGGGGCTGTCTCTTTACTTTCACTTTATTGTTTACTTTATAATTAAAGTATTATGTTGAATGTTTGTCAGTTCCCTCCTTCTCCTTCCCTTATGAACAGACTTTGTTACATTGGTGCCAAAACCCGGGAGGTATGAGGAACACGCCGTCAAAGATCCCTCGCCGCTGTGGGAAATCCAAGATGCATCTCTGAGCTGAGCAGACTCTACCTCCATGGACGCTCGAGGCAGTGGGCTATAGTGACTTGCCAGGGGGATGGACAAACTCACTGCAGTCCACCTGGGTTATGGAGGTGCAGCTGCCATCCTAGAGGGAGCAGAGTCGCCACCACTGTTTGCTGTATGCCAGCGCTTGCTGCTGTCCACTATGATGCGGAGGAGCAGGGAACAGGGAACTCACTGCCAGTTGCCCGAAGCCAGAGGAGCAATTCGCCGTCAGAGGGCCATTGCCCCTCGCAGGCATCACAGAGGAGTTCACCCAGCTGGTGGAAGACTGGATGGCAGTGCGTTTTGTCTCTCCATGACGGGCCACTCTGAAAAGGGGGGTGAGGAGCGATGGGGGTATGTGGCAAGCAGGGCAGGGCTGAGAGGCCAGTAGTGCAAGTGCTAATGAGCGTCACCTGTGCACCACATAAGTCTCGAGTCTCATGGAGGAGCTCTGGAATGATAAAACGAGGTGTGACGACAGTGAAGGACTAGAGAGAACTAGGCCTGAACTATTCATCCGAGAAGGAGCTGAGGAGTCGCCACCGTAGGCCGGAGCCTGCTGCCGTATGCCATGATGGGGAGGAGCAGGGAACGGGGGACTCGCTGCCAGCTGCCCAAACCCGGAGGAGCCGTTGCCATCCACTAGGCGGTGGAGGAGTCAGAGGGCCTTCCACTGAGGGGTATGCAGTGCCACTGCCAGGCATCGCAGAGGATGGCAGTGCATTTTGGGAGCCGGACCCAGAATTTTTTTTTTCTCTCACCCTTCTCTTATCTCTGCCTCTCATTCTCATCCATCTCCTTTTTTCTTGCCTTGTCTGTCCTTACCCAAAAGGTGTTGCAGCCACCATGACGAGGGGAATACAGCACAGTCTCGAGGGTACCTTCAGGGCTACGAGGGGTGATGGGGGTATGTGGCAAGCAGGACGGGGCCGAGAGCCATGGGCTGTGGGAACGGAGCAAGGCCACACCAGTCTCGAGTCTCACAGAGGAGCAGTGAAGGATGAGCGAGGACCAGGCCTGGACTATTTATATTGGGGTTTGTGTTAGTTTAAGTGGCAGTCGTCCATGAGGAGCTTTACTTTCATTTTGTTGTTTATTTTATAGTTACTATAAAGTATTATGTTGAACGTTTGCCGGTTCCTTCCTCCTCCTTCCCTTATGAACGAACTTCATTACATATTGCCTCGTTATTTATGTATTTTGTACAAGAAAAAAGGTACATACATTTAAATAGCTAATTTTTTGGCAAAAACCAACCTGCTATTCTGGAAAATTTAACTATGTTCATGATTTTGAATCCGTTTGAATCATACAAAAACATACAATTATTAGAAATTATATACTACCACCGGCTTATCCCTTGAAAAAAACAAAACAAAACAACAAACAATGTAGGCACTTTCAAACTAAACAAATTCCAGCCACTGCATTTGTTGTTGATGTCAATGGCTGTGCTTCCAGTCAAACTGCAGTATTTTGACACAAATCCATCTGTCACTTGGTAGCTAGTCAACATGATATCATGGACAACATGCCCACATTCCTGACAACCACACATAAATAAAAAGAAAATACAACCCAAACTGCATTTAAAAGGAGTCCACATGCAACAAGCATACTGACCACAGTGTGTTTTGTGCAGTGAATTATTGGCTGAAATTCAAGAGACATTTAGAAACTTTAATGTTTTAAACTTAAATGTAATAAATATTGCTGCTTGTTAATAACTTACATTGTGGTTAGTGTTCTCCAGAGATCTTCTGTGGTTTTACTGTTGATTCTCTAGTGATCTCAGCACTAATATACTCAAACTTAATCAAACTTAAAGACTATTTCCATAGTATATAAGTGCTTGTTTGCTTACAACAGCGATGTTACACATAAAGACATTGTTTATTATGTAAAAGGAACAGTGTAAAGTACTGAAGCAAAACCAGTTAAGAAACACTCACACTGTATAGATGACCACAACGTTAACAGACACGAATAAAACATCAACAAACCTCCAATTTTTGTTTTACTTTTTAACAAGATTGACTGTTGTGAAATTACAACAGGAGCTATCGTTCAGCACTGCACGAGTAATCAGAACCACGGACAGCGACCCTGTTCATATTCTGCCAGCCTCGTCTCCTGCTGATATACTGCAACTCTTTGCCCTTAAAGGGAAATATGAGGTCAACTCTTTTAATTCCTCTAAAATCTTAATCCTAAGAACATCTCAGCTAACTCTAAATCAGTAGAAAAGGCCAAACGGAGGTTAATAGGAGACAGAATAGTCTGTATGAAACTATGTGGCGAATAAATTGCTGCCTTCATAAATTCTAGTCTGAATATAAAGAAAAGTCTTATACAACATTGTACTCCATTAATCTGAACAGAACACATTTTCTTTACATTGTCCATAAGTAAGCTTTTATTTACTTTCTGTCTAAGCATGCTGAGGGGTGAATGGATAAGGTCGACAAAAAAATAAAAAATAAATAAATAAAAATAAAAGGCCTAAAGTTGTATCTTGTACACAACAATATCTAGAGAAGTTTGGAAAATGTAAATGTTTTTATGCTTGGGTGAATTTAAATTCGGGGCCTTTAAGAGTCCCTGATATCTACATATGCATGTGATCAGTGGACCAGACGAAATTTACAAGGTACTGATTTTTTGACCTCGCTCACTTAGCCAGAATAATGCAACCTTCTCTGCTTATTCTCTTTGCAAACCATTATTTATTTCCTTTGGCAAGTGATTTTCCTGAGAGTGACAATATAGCAAGGTTGGGTCTTGTTTCTCATCTTCACTCTTGCATAAAGCAACTTAACGCACGTTTCTCTGGAATGCTTGATTCTGATTGGTCAGTCAGAGCATTCTGCAGTCAAATTAATTTGTATAATGACACTAAACCTTATCATTTACCATTGCCCCAGGACACTTATTTCCAACATACACCAATCAGGCATAACATAATGACCTTCCTAGTATTGTGTTGGTGCCACTTTTGCTCCCAAAACAGTCCTGACCCGTCGAGGCATGGACTCCACTAGACCCCTGAAGGTGTGCTGTGGTATCGGCACCAAGATGTTAGCAGCAGATTCTGTAAATTGTGAGGTGGGGCCTCCATGGATTGGACTTGTTTGTTCAGCATATCCCAGAGATCTGGGGAATTTGGAGGCCAAGTCAACACCTCAAACCCGTTGTGCTCCTTAAACCATTCCTGAACCATTTTTGTTTTGTGGCAGGGCGCATTATCCTGCTGAAAGGGGGATACCGTTTCCATGAAAGGGTGTACATGGTCTGCAACAATGATTAGGTAGGTGGTACGTGTCAAAGTAACGTGACACACACGGCCATCCACGTGATGTAAAAGAAAATGTGATTCATCAGACCAGGCCATCTTCTTCCATTGCTCCATGGTCCAGTTCTGATGCTCACGTGCCAATGTTGGTGCTTTCGACAGTGGACAGGGGTCAGTATGGGCACCCTGACTGGTCTGTGGCTATGCCACCCCATACGCAACAAACTGAGATGCTCTGTGTATTCTGACACCTTTCTATCAGAACCAGCATTAACTTCTTGAGCAATCTGAGCTCCAGTAGCTCGTCTGTTTGATCGGTCCACACAGGCCAGCGTTCACTCCCCACGTGCATCAATGAGCCTTGGCCGCCCGTGACCCTATAGCCGATTCGCCACTGTTCCTTCCTCACTATACATTATCCCTTACATAACTGTTCCTTATAAGGAAAAACACGTTCATCAACACAGCAACAATCAGACCACATTTGAGTTAATACTATTTACTTGAACTACTTTTGACCCATGCTTAATGTGGCGAGGTGGACGAGCAAGAGATGCGGGAGGAGCGAGCAAGACCGGTGCGTGATTGAGAATGAGCGTCACCCGCGAGGTAAAGGTAAATAAAACTCATGAGGGAGCTCGGCGGCATATAAGGACGAGCGACACCAGTGAAGGGGAGAGAGGACCAGGCCTGGACTTTATGGTGTGTTTTGTGTGTGTGTGTGTGTTTTTGTGTGTTTTTTTGTGTGTGTGTGTGTGAGAGTGTGTTTTTGTGTGTGTGTGTGTGTGTGTGTGTGTGTGTGTGTGTGTGTGTGTGTGTGTGTGTGTGTGTGTGTGTGTGTGTGTGTGTGTGTGTGTGTGTGTGTGTGTGTGTGTGTGTGTGTGTGTCAGTCGTCCATGAGGGACTGCCTGCGTCACTTTCGTTTTATATTTATTAAAGTCTTTTAAATGTTCGCTGGTTCCCGACTCCTCCCATATCTACGAACTACGTTACACTTAAGTCCACACAGAAAGTTTGGAGAGCCATTAGGCAGCAGAATGAGTTTCTTGCTCATGCTGTGTGGTAGATTGACCTACTCTTCAAACTGTTTTATCACAGTATATACTGAGACTTTTTAATGCTCAGGGTCTCATAATATGATGGTCCAGGACCTTTAACTAGACCATTACGATGAAAACTGTGAACTTTGCAGTGTAATAACCCTACTGAAGTGTTTTCAACAACTGAATCAAATGAAATAATACATCATACCAGGGTGATTTCATTCATATACATAGGTGCTTGTTTGATTTATTTCTGCTTTTTGACACAGTAATACCTAAATGAGTGTTGAGATTCAAGATTCAAGAGTTTTATTTGTCACATACACAGTTATATACAGAATATACAACCGGCAGTGAAATGTAAACAGGTCCGCTCCATGGACAGTGCAAATTCACAGTTAAAAACACAAGGAGGAAATTATAATAGAAATAGGATATAAAAAAAGTACTATCTATCTATCTATCTATCTATCTATCTATCTATCTATCTATCTATCTATCTATCTATCTATCTATCTATCTATCTATCTATCTATCTATCTATCTATATCTATCTATCTATCTATCTAACTAACTATATATATATATATATATATATATATATATATATGTCTATATCTGTAGAATTATAAATAATCAAGTCAAGAGAAAAAAAAAGGTAACAAATAAGGATAAAGTGGAATAAAATAATTGAAGTAGACTTTGCAGTGAGTAAACTGTAGACTTATAAATATGTGGTTAACAAATGTATAAGAGTATAATGTGCAAACAGGTTTATGACAGGTTGTTACACAGTAACAACGAGAACAGAAAGTGCAGTGCAATGTCAGTGTATCGATGGTCACGTGATGTTAAGTGACTGAGTTCAGGAGTCTGATGGCCTGGGGGAAGAAGCTCCTCCTGAGTCTCTCAGTTTTGGCCATCAGGCTTGGAAGCGCTACCAGATGGTAGCAGCGTGAAATGAGGGTTTGCAGGGTGATTAGAGTCCTTGATGATCTTGGTAGCTCTACCTTTGCAGCGTTTGGTGTAGACGTCCTGCAGAGACGGGAGAGCTCACCCTGAGATACGCTCGGATAAGCGCACTACTCTTTGCAGGGCTTTGCGGTCATGATTGGTGCTGTTCCCATACCACGCTGTGATGCACTGAGTTAAAACACTTTCTATCGCCCCTAAATAGAAAGTTTTCAGGATAGCTGGTGAAACCCTGAATTTCCTCAGCTGGCGCAGGTGGTACAGTCTTTGCCTGGCTTTTTTTCACCTGTGTCTGAATGTGAGCAGTCCAGGTCAGGTCCTCGGAGATGTTTACTCCCAGGTACTTGAAGCTGCTCACTCTCTCTACTGGTGACCCGCTGATCATGAGGGGGAGTATGTCCGTTGCTGTCTCTTCCTGAAGTCCACAATCATTTCTTTGGTCTTGCCAACATTCAGAGAGAGACAGTTGTCCTGGCACCATGATGTTAGATGCTCCACCTCGTCCAAGTATGCCGTCTCATTGTTGTTGGAAATGAGGCCCAGGACAACAGTATGATCAGCAAATTTGATGATAGAGGTGGAGCTGTGTGTGGACAAACAGTCATGCGTGTAGAGAGTAGAGCAGGGGCTCAGGACACAGCCCTGTGGAGCTCCCACACTCAGGGTGATGGAGAAGGAGGTGGACTGGCCTACTCTCACCACCTGAGGCCTGCCAGTGAGGAAGTCCTCAATCCAGTGGCAGAGAGAAGGATTCAGGCCGAGATCCAGGAGTTTGGAGGTTAGCTTGGTGGGAACTATGGTGTTAAAGGCTGAGCTATAGTCAATAAATAGCAGCCTTACGTAGTTCCCACTTTTGCTGTCGATGTGAGTGAGGAGGAGTGGAGGACATGAGAGATGGCATCTTCAGTCAATCTATTGGGACGATAGGCAAACTGAAGAGGGTCCAAAGTGTCAGGAATGAAGGCGCAAATGGTGTTTTTAATGAGTCTCTCAAAGACCTTCATGACTATAGACGTGAGAGCCACTGGACGATAGTCATTTAGGCAAGAGGGTTTACTGTTCTTAGGGACAGGGATGATGGTGGATTTTTTGAAGGAGGTGGGGACCACAGATGTAGCGAGGGACTCATTAAAGATAGATGTAAACAACCCGGTGAGCTGATCAGCACAGGACCGCAGAACACGACCTGAAATACCATCCGGCCCGGCAGCTTTCCTAACGTCCACACGCTTGAGTGCCCTCCGAACTTCATCCTCCGAGACAGAGATCACGTGGTTGTTGCTGCTCTGAGTAATTTCCTCTAACGCGCCACTTGGTGGAGTCGTGTTGCCGCGGTTACAGTCAAAGCGAGCATAGAAAGAGTTTAACTCGTTCACGAGCAACGGATCAACGCTTGCCTCTGCAGAGGATTTAGATCCAAAGGAGCAGATGGACCTCAGACCTTGCCACATGCGCCGCGAGTCGTTGAGTTGGAAATGAGACTCCACTCGGTCTTTATAACGGAGTTTTGCGGCTTTAACTGCTCGTCTGAGAGCATAGCAGGACGATCTGTATTCAGTCATGTTCCCCGATAGGAGACCGGCGTTGTAAGCGGCAGTGCGTGTGTTCACTGCAGCGCGGATTGAATTGTTAAACTACAATGACAACATATCAATTAAATTATAATTAAAACGTTTATTTTTAAAATATACAATCAATAAATAGGTCACTTTACTTGTGAATATTGTTGTTAACCCACCAAATAGTGCATTATAACATTACCCCTGATATTAACTGAAAGTTGAAAATATGTGTGAATATCTGAAAAAGTTGAACAACTACAAATATGAATAAGATCACCCTGACATGATATATTACTTATTTTATTCAGATAAAAAAATACTTTTATGTACAAATACTTACAAATACTGCTGAGGTCAAGTTGATAATGCACATGCAATGAATATGTCATTGTAAAAATGTCAAGATATAGTATAAAATGGTCCTTTGGATTTAGTGTTCGAGTATGTACATCAAACTACCTTCCTTAACCTTTGCAGTGGACATGTAACATGAGGTCTTGCTAGTGTTGCAGGCCTTTCGTCACATCACTGGCATAATTTGAAGACCTTCTTCAATGAGATCAATGCTTCCCTTGAACTGGATGAAAAGCTTTAATGGTTTATCAGCGCAAGATAAAGTAATCAATAGCACCGGAGTTAAATGGAGGCCGAGTATTCATTCATCTGATCACAGGTGATGAGAGGGTCTTTTGCCCGTATAATCACACCTCTTGAGATATTCTCAAAGGACCCCATTAACATCTCCATGCTCCATAGTCTTTAACATTTTCATAAGCTACTCAAAAAGTTGCTGACAAAGCTTTGCCATTTAAGGAAATGGCGGCTTTCCCCGTAGCAAAGTCAAACACGCCATAAATTTCCAACTGTTGCATTTGCATAACTGACAAAATGTTTGACTTGGCACAGAAGCAGGCGTTCTGAAAAATGAACATGTTTACATATGATTACAATATGCAATAAGTCAAAGTATTTAAGGCATTCTCTCTCCTATCTCGGTTTAAATAATAAAAGACAACTGCAGCCATTCATTGTGGTGCAGAAAATACACACTTTACATTAAATGAAAGAGGTAAAATAAAAGTCTAGGTAAAAAAAAAAATATATTTTATTATATTCATATTTATTCATGTGTACCAAAACTACACCAGCAAAAACCTACACATACTTTTACTAAAGTATTTTAACATGGGAAAATGTCCCCTTCCTTGAACATTTTAGTGATGATTTAATGATTTAGGAAGGAAGGAAGTTAGTTAGTTAGTTAAAGTTAGTTAGTAAGGAAGTAAGGAAGTGAAGAAAGTGAATGAAGTAAGTAAGTAATGAAGGTAAGTAAGTAAGTAAGTAAGTGGAGTAAGTAAAGTAAGTAAGGAAGTAAGGAAGGAAGGAAGGAAGGAAGGAAGGAAGGAAGGAAGGAAGGAAGGAAGGAAGGATGGATGGATGGGATGGATGGATGGATGGATGGATGGATGGATGGATGGATGGATGGATGGATGGATGGATGGAAGGATAAGTCACTGCAACTATGTCAACTTTCTACTAACCCTAACCTAACAGTACTAATATTCCAAGGAGTGTTCTAAGGAGTGTACATGTAGTTACAAAGTTACTTATAGCTAGTAAAATGTCTAAAGTGGACCATCGAAATAAAGTGCAACCTTAAACTACATTTTAAACTACAGCATGAAATCCCATATCAAAGGTTTGTTATTTAGCAGCTGATATTTTGAGACAACAGTCACACAACAACAGCTGATCATGTTATATATGTCTTAAATAATTATCCAAATGAACCAAATAAGTGTGAAAATATTCAAAGCAATGACGATTTTGCAGCGAGCGTGAAGAAAATATCACCCCTAAATAAACGCTAATTCAATATCATACAATATTTATGCAAATGAACGCAAGTGTGAGACCTGCTGAAAGATGATGAGGGCTTGAATCATACAAACGAGGCTTTTGTTGAATGAGAGATAGTTCTTCCCAGAATCACTGAACTGTCTAATTGCATTAGCCCCTTAAATGCTGAAATCTAAACAAGAGCTCTGAACGCTTCGTTTGGCAGATAGAACGAGTACAACACCCATGTTGAAACGAGGGCAGTGAGTCAGCGAACGACAGACCAACCCACATCATTAGAGTCAAGCTGCCTCCAAAACAACATATCTGCCATGAAAAAAACATGCCTTTGCTTAAAAAAAAGAAGAAAAAAAAGAAACGTGTGCACCTACAGGAATGTTACTAATACATGTTTTACACTGAGAAGGAACAAATCATAATATTACATTTAATACAAGATATCATTTAACATGGGACATCTTATTAAAATATATAACAAGGGGTCAGTTTATCACACGAAAAAAAAATATTTGAAGATTATTAAAAAAAAAAAAAAAAAAAGAGATACTGAAATAATATGTTTAATTTAATAATATTTAAAATTATGAATTATTATTTGTATTAGTTTTTTTGTATTTAATTTAAATTTGAATTTAAGTTGTTTGTATTATTATTATTATTAGTAGTAGTAGTAGTAGTAGTAGTAGTAGTAGTAGTTAATAATAATAATAATAATAATAATAATAATAATTATTATTATTATTATTATTATTATTATTATTATTATTATTATTAATAATAAATATT
>CM031950.1:21637195-21642195 GCA_018749465.1 Paracanthobrama guichenoti
TGTTCTCACCATCAGAAAGCACAAGCTGAATATAAATGCTTTGTGGAATATGAATACAATAATCAGGCATGACATTGTCAGCACACAATGTTTATTCAGATGCTCAACAGAGATGAAATATGTCAAAGATATGTCAACCGACTTGACAAAGTGCCTATTATTGAGTGTAAAATTTCAGTTCTCTCTCTCTTTCCATGTAAAGCTTTTAGCTCTGATTGAAGACTAAAAGCGTGCGCCGTGGCAGAATGTTTTGAGCTTTCCGCTTTGATGAGTTTCATACTGTAGAGGGACCTCTTTCTCATACTGAATAGATGCATGTCGGTCGGCATACAATGACAATACACGGCGATTTTAAAAATAGACAACTGAAAACAGGTACTGAGCATGATATTTCCATATTAAGATTCTGCTCTTTTTTTGTAAAATTTCTCAAGATAAAAATTGTCCCAAATTGGCATCATAATGCAGGTATACAGCTGCCACAAAAAGCAAGTGGACATTTAAAATCACAAATTAAAATATCTGAAGATCTTTGCATTATTAGATGACAAAATAATATTCATACAAGCAACAAATTATGCCAGGCGGTAAAACAAGATTATTGGAGTAGGTTTTACAAGAAAATAATATTTCAGATTTTCTCATTCAAAGCATTTTAAGTGTCCTGTTACTTTAAGGCCAAGGATGGATGGAAGGAAGGATGGGTGGATAGAACGATAGATGGATGGACGGATGGATGGATGGACAGAACAATAGACCGACGGACGGACAGAACAATGGATGGATGGATGGATGGATGGATGGATGGATGGATGGATGGAAAACAGAATGACAAAACAATGGATGGATGGAACGAGAGAACGATAAACATTGGATGGATGGATGGATGGATGGATGGATGGATGGATGGAACAATAGACAGATGGATGATGATGGATAGAACATGGATGGATGGATGGATGGAACGACAGACAGACAGACAGACAGACAGACAGACAGACAGACAGACAGAGACAGACAGACAGACAGACAGACAGACACAGACAGACAGACAGACAGACAGACAGACAGACAGACAGACAGACAGACAGACAGACAGACAGACAGACAGACAGACAGACAGACAGACAGATAGACAGATAGATAGATAGATAGATAGATAGATAGATAGAGATAGATAGATAGATAGATAGATAGATAGATAGATAGATAGATAGATAGATAGATAGATAGATAGATAGATAGATAGATAGATAGATAGATAAACACTTTCTTTTGTACTATTGGGGAAATGATTTGTTCATTTTCCTGCACTAAAGTCATTCACACCAGCATGTCACAACACATGATCTTAAGGGTTTGGTCATCACTGAAAGCTGAGTGTTAATGGCTGTGACACAGTCAGAACATGGACGCTGCCTTTCGGCGAGACTGAATTCTCTGATGATGTCAGAGGTGTCCAAGCAATCTCTGGATGTACATCATCACACAAATTAAAGAGGGCAGTAAGTGTAAATTATCACAAAGACGCAGTGCATTAGGGGACATGAGATAAATTAGACAGTTTTTGCAGTCATATTCAAAGAAAAATTAAGGTTTCTATCAAAATACAATGCAAAGAAGTTCAGTGCAAAGATCAGCGCACAAAAGCTACTAGCTCAGGTGAATTATGTCATTTGTCTCTTCAATAAAAACTTTAATGATTTATAAAAACCTAAACATTTTTAGATATCTTTAGATATTAGACCCTATTTTGGAGTAGGGTCACCTCGTGTGCTACAAACAAACAAACAAACAAACAAACAAACAAACATACAATCAAACAAACAAAAAACAACATTTGGAGTACATTTTACAAGAAAATAATATTTCAGTTCTTTCTGCTTCAGCTTTCACGTTACATTCAATATGTTACTTACCAATTTGTTGTAATTATTTGTAAAATTTACTAGCAATTTATGAGTAAAAACTGTTTCAAAGCCCCCTTTTTTCAGTGTGGGGGCTTTAGATTGAGATGATGACATTTAAAAACGACTTGTGGTTTGCTATTGGTCAATTTTATGTGAGTGACAGATGACATCAGAGAAGAGATGATGTCACTGCAAGAGGAAGGGGGAAGTTATTTTAATTCAAGATTACACGGAAAAATAATAATACAGTGCATCCGGAAAGTATTCACATCGCTTCATTTTGTCAACATTTTGTCTAATTCCAAACTTTTCCTCAAAATTCTACAAACAATACCCCATAATGACAACGTGAAAGAAGTTTGTTTGAAATCTTTGCAAATGTTTAAAAAAAATTTACTAAAATAAATCATATGTACATAAGTATTCACAGCCTTTGCCATGACACTCAAAATTGAGCTCAGGTGCATCCTGTTTCCACTGATCATCCTTGAGATGTTTCTACAACTTAGTTTAATTTACAACAGGAGTCCACCTGTGGTAAATTCAGTTGATTGGACATGATTTGGAAAGGCACACACCTGTCTATATAAGGTCCCACAGTTAACAGTGCAGGAGACAGGACTGTATCGAGCCACAGATCTGGGGAAAGGAACAGAAACATTTCTGCAGCATTGAAGGTCCCAATGAGCACAGTGGCCTCAATCATCCGTAAATGGAAGAAGTTTGGAATCACCTGGAGCTGGCTGTCCGGCCAAACTGAGTAATAGGGGGAGAAGGGCCTTAGTCAGGGAGGTGACCAGGAACCCGATGGTCACTCTGACAGAGCTCCAACATTTGTCTATGGAGAGAGGAGAACTTTCCAGAAGAACAACCATCTCTGCAGCACTCCACAAGACGGAAGCCACTCCTCAGTAAAAGGCAAATGACAGCTCGCCTGGAGTTTGCCAAATGGCACCTGAAGGACTCTCAGAACATGAGAAACAAAATTCTCTGGTCTGATGAAACAAAGATTGAACTCTTTGGCCTGAATGTCAAGCATCATGTCTGGAGGAAACCAAGCACCGCTCATCACCAGGCCAATACCATCCCTGCAGTGAAGCATGGTGGTGGCAGCATCATGCTGTGGGGATGTTTTTTTTTTTCAGCAGCAGGAACTGTTTACTAGTCAGGATTGAGGGAAAGATGTATGCATCAATGAATGCATTCATGCAGCAATGTACAGAAGTAGTGTTGTCAAAAATATTGATATTTCGATATATGTATCGGTACTGAAATATATGAAACGATACGATACTCCTTTTCTACGGTATGATTACTTTGTTTTGTTTTTATTCAGTTTCTTACCTGAATATTGTTAGACCTACCTGAAAACATAAAGCAGTCTATTTCATTTGTCTCTTTATTCTATTGTATTTATTTGTGCTATTTTTAGTAATTTGTTTATTTGTTCTTATTTTATTAGTTTACTCGTCTTTTTAAATTAAATTTGAAATCAAGCTTCCTTGTGCTGTATGTAAGCTATTGCGCCAAAATTAGTAAGCAAATAATTGTGAGATAATTGTAAAGGTAATTGATCAACGTTTATATATAAGAAAATTCTTAAAAGCTTTATCAAATAAAGTGATCTCTTCAGAAGAAATTTTTAATTGCTATAAAATATTGATACTTTTTAGGTATCGTATCAAAGTTAGAAATTCCAGTATCGTGACAACACTAATACAGAGATGAAAGAATTGAAAATAATCAAAGATATTTGATTTTTGAAAATGAACAAAGACATTTGCTTTACTGTTTTCAACCCCCATCTCTCTCCAGGAGGGCCATTTGGAATTCCTAAAGACAAAGAAATGCTGAAGGCCTGTAGGCCAAATGTCTCACCTGTAACACCATGGGGGAAGTTTGGTCTGATTGGTCAGTTTGAATGGCTCACGTTAGGGTTTCACATGGTCAAGGAATAGATAAAAGAAGATTGTAACTGTTGCTCTGTCTCTTTTATTCTCTGGCTCTCTCTTCTTGGGGCCTTCTCTTTGGCTCTTCTTGCCTTTGCTCTCTTCTCTTCTTTGTCTCTCTCCTCTCTCTCTCTCTCTCTCTCTCTCTCTCTCAGGTAAAATTCATGCTGGGTACGATTAATGGTATAAGTTTTCATCATCTCATACATTTATTTTGTAACTATTTTAAGTGTAACCATAACTAGATTTTGTCATTAAATTCTTTCAATTACAAATGATGTGCTAACTAGTTTTGATTTGGTATTGACTTTGAAGTGTTACCTATTGCAATACAATATAGTCACATTATAGCCACGCTCTCCCACATGTTTAGCTATTGTAACTGCGCTTATTTCCGTCGTTGGTATAAGCTGCAGTGGGTGGTAAAGACGAGAAATGTACAGTTTTCTATCATCTTGCTGATAAAGTTTCTTTAGTCATTCGGCAACCCTGCAGTCAGAACCGCTGTAGAGGATCCACCCTTACAGAGACATCCTTGATGAAAACCCGCTCCAGAGCACTCTGGACCTCAGACTGGGGTGAAGGTTCATCTTCCAACAGGACAACGACCCTAAGCACACAGCCAAGATAACAAAGGAGTGGCTACGGGACGACTCTGTGAATGTCCTTGAGTGGCCCAGCCAGAGCCCAGACTTGGACTCGATTGAATATCTCTGAAGAGATCTGAAAATGGCTGTGCACCGACACTCCCCATCCAACCTGATCGAGCTTGAGAGGTCCTGCAAAGAATAATGGGAGAAACTGCCCAGAAATAGGTGTGCCAAGCTTGACGCATCATACTCAAAAACACTTGAGGCTGTAACTGGTGCCAAAGGTGCTTCAACAAAGTATTGAGCAAAGGCTGTGAATATTTATGTACATGTTCATGTTCAATTTGTTTTTAATACATTTGCAAAGATTTCAAACAAACTTTCACATTGTCATTATGGGGTATTGTTTGTAGAATTTTGGAATAAGAATGTAACAACAAAATGTGGAAATAGTGAAGCGCTGGGAATACTTTCCAGATGCACTGTAAATATTGCAATAGTCCATAAAAAAAAAGTAAAAATAGTATTAACCACACAGAACACCCTAGCAT